>CM073776.1:67288499-67792877 GCA_037158775.1 Hetaerina titia | reverse complement strand
GACCTCGGCCGTTAATCATGGCAAAACCAGATGCTACGACAAATTTTAATGACTTCTTGTTTACTAAGAGTTATGAATTCCTAGTAAACAAGAGTCGATTTAGCCAACCAAAGTTTTTCGAATTGTCTCTGCAGTTGCAAACTAACTAATGGTCTGTTTGTGACCAAACTGCGGGACCTTAACACATCACTCCAACATTTCTATAATCTGTTTTCTTTGCTAATTACTAGGCTTGGTTATAACTAAGCTTTCAAATGAACAATAATACAAAGCATAAAATTAATATCCCACTTGCAAAAAATTTTCAACTCTATCATATTTAGCAACTTATCACATGAGTCAGATGAAGAGTGTGCTAGGACACCACCCGTAAAATTAATAAATTTTGAGAATTGTGAATATCTTTTATTATGATTTCACAACATTGGTTCTTTGTCATCTGGGATTTTTTGGTGAAAAAAAGTCCATGTCCCCGACTCAGTAGGAATCTATTTCTCTTCCGTCCACAACGCGCGATCTGCTAACATATTCGTAATGTAGTGAGTGACTTAAAATTTCCCTGCCTCCATCCTCTTAGAGTTGTCAAAATTTTTATAATAAGAAATGTGTTCATGTTTTCAGAGAAACCTAGATAGGACTCCTTTGGCTCGGGGATGTTAGGTCATCACCCGTAAAATAGAACAGAACCACATGCAAAATCAACACATCCATGCAAACCTACACCCACAGTGGTGCGTGCATTCATAACAAAACCCTTTCAACTCACACGTATGCAAATAAATATACTATAAACTAATAAACAATTGCACTTTAGAATGTAGTAAAAATGTTTCCAATTACAGGTATCTTCCATTAAAAACACAAATACATTCAGTGAGAAATAAATCCAAAATTCCCCTCATGTTATATACATGTCAAGGCACGAGGTTATATACATTCGGACCTAAGTAAAGGTAAGTGGCGAAAATCTTATCATGAAATTAGTTCAGATGAAATTCAATTGATAAGATATATTTGGGCATGCCCATGCGTTCAATTTCAACCAATTTTCACCCTGTGGGCCTCGACATTTACGTTGTTTCACGACCGACCGACTGATGAATTGCAATCTCTCCATTTTAATGCATTCATCATGAAGTATTGGAGATTAAAGTGAGCCCCATAATGAACGACTAAAATCCATATTGTCTCTGATATAAGATATGTCATATTTCTTCTGCAAAACCTCCATGTGTGAGAGGAACTCCTGCGTTACGCCAAGTATCGACATGTTCTTATCGTTCACCGGATTACTATGAATAATTTTCTCGTCGAGTTACCCTAATATTGACGAAGTCTACATGTGAGAGACTATCCAAAACCCGACGACCGTGGGGGAGGATAAACTTGTCACTCGAACTGACTTTAGATGAAGGAGTAAAAAATGCGCCATCCTGCTGGTTTTTAAGGGGTTTCCAGAGGAAGAGGGTGATGAACGTCGGCTGGTTTCGGGGGTGTTATATGTGTGTGCATGTGCATATATATACATACATATATATGCGTCCATATGTATATAAAACACCCCCAAATGTATATAGAGGTCTGGAAGCGAGGGTACAAGAAGGGAAGAGGGTGTCCAGAGAAGGGTTCATGTCCAACACGTGTGGGGCAGACAGGGCGGAGGAAGCAAATGGGGGACAGAGGCGACCCCTAAGCGTCATATATCTGCCACTTCCCTTCTCTCCTTCCCCCATCTCATTCCACCCCAACCGCCCATAGAGGAGAGAGAGTGTTAAGATTCACCTAAACTCCTTAAAACGATACAGAAAAAAATATCCACGGGAACTTAACCAAGTGAAGATGCTTGGTCTTCTTATTTGGACCGGGTCACCTACCCACTGAAATTTTATTAGCGGAAATAAATTTACATGAATGATACGAGTGAATGAAGTAAATACTCGTGTACTTCATTGAAAATGAAAACAAAATATACACAATTAATTCAAAGACTATGAGGGACACCAGTAAAGAATTTCACGAGACTATTAAATGCGAATTACCATAAGTACAAGGGTATAGGAAACAAATAGAATAGGCTAAGTACCCTGAATGTATATTCCTTTGGTTTTGTCAGAGGTGGAATAGCACTCTCAAGTATGTTCATTGATACCAAAGTTCATCAATCCCAAGATATATTAGTGGAAGATAATACTCTCT
Source organism: Hetaerina titia (assembly GCA_037158775.1). Lineage (NCBI taxonomy): Eukaryota > Metazoa > Arthropoda > Insecta > Odonata > Calopterygidae > Hetaerina > Hetaerina titia. The sequence goes on along the minus strand of CM073776.1, from coordinate 67,790,681 downwards.
TCATAATCTTAAATTTTTTACGTCAAATGATTGTTTTGATGGATCTTATCCAGGACCGAGTTTCTCTTTGCAGGTTTTTCGTTCACCCCTCCTATCTGAACTATCTTCAACTAGCTAACCGGTTTATGCTTGTGTCTATTTACTACAATAATCTTTTAGCTAAATCAAGCACTTACTTGTACATAAAAAAAAACAGATGCACAATTTCCACCCTTAAGAAGTAGTCCGACTGACCGGAATAGATAAAAGAAATTTCTTTCGTGACACACAATGATGAGATCAATTATTCCTAATGAATTTGAACGTCAGTTCTTACTGTTTTATATCACATTCATTTAGTTTACGATTTATACGGAACCTGATAAAATCTAACACAAACCCGTGAGCAGAGTAATTTGAACGCGCTGAAGTAGAATATATTTTAAGAATAGGGCATGATTGAGGAAATTAAATTATCATCACACTTCGGCTTGCTTCGAAAGAGCGATGGAGTGGTAGTTTCGTAATGCTAGTGGTGAATTCAAATTGAGAGAATTTTACAAAATGTTATCTGAGGCGGCAAGGGAAAATGCTACAGAATCTTAGCCAAACAAAATGCATCTGAATGCCACTCTCGAAGTTCTTGGATATCTTGACGTCCAATAGAAAATTCTATCCTGACTAAAAATACACCCGAACACTGCCGATGTATCACCACCATATCGTTATCCTAGGAGGCAATCCTGCCGATTACACCTCCTGTAGATGGTTATTTAGCACTCCGAGTCTACCCTATTATGGCAATGCATCATGAGACTCACGTTGTTTCCTTTAAAGGGCTTAATTTTTAAGTCGGAACATCTCATCTTGTCGAGTCCCCTATAAATTAGCAATATGTCTCCATTCCCCCGGAACCCCCTTTCCCTTAATGTATCCCCAATTCCGCGTATCTGCGAGCAAATTATCGCCTCCCCACCAGGAGCGTCTGGGTGACAAACGACACTCCGTGGCTCGGGTTGCTAGTCGGCCTCCGCAGACCCTCCCGCCAGCTCCGGGGGTATTCGAGTCCTCCCGACTCTTTCCACCGTGGGGAGTCACTCCCGTCCGAATCCATAAATAATTTCTCCCACCTCTATCCTTCGCTCGCTGAAAGGATACGTTAGAATGGCTCTTAGTTATAGTTTCCCTCCTCCAGTTACAACTTTTTGCTCCTTTTCCCTTAATTGATTACTGCCTTTCTTTTGCCCCATTCTTTTAGTTAAGGCCGACAACTGCATCCGACAGTACCAGCATCGAATTTACGCAAGTGAGGACAGATGTGGTGGTGGAGTCTTGCAGCCGTTTAAGAACGGCTATCCATCCCTCTATCTATACGAGTTATCGTCTGATGAATTTTCCCTCGCGTGAGAATATTTCATCACAATAATTTTTCACTAAACTAGTTAATTTTTGAAAATACGAGATTGATATGAGAAAAGCATATGCACAACCGTAAATATTCAATTTTATTTATTTAGTTATTTAATGGTTCAAATCACTCCGAGCCCGTACGCAAAAGGATTAGCTTCATCAAATGCACGATTGTTATAATTTCATAAAATAGAGCACATTATGTAGAATGCTATGTTCTAGAAATGAGGCATATTCGTAAGAGGATTGAACTTGGAACTCGAAAGTGGAAATTGCATCCACATAAGCTTCGATTAAGCTTCAATCGGAACCTTAATCAAGATAAAAAGAAAATAAGCGAAAAAAATTATAATCTACAAAAATCTAAAACGTGTTGAACAAAGATTCTTTCTATGAAAATTATCTCCCAAGTAGTGTTCGAATTCCAATATCGTAGTTGTCTGTGGTATGAAAACTATTAGCGGTCCAATGAACAATCACCCATGGCTAAATGAAGCTAAATATGTCACCATGGCAACTCCTGAGCATCAGAACCACCCTTAGTAGGAGAGCTTGCGGGTTTAGACAGTGGTTGATAATTACAGGTCATTGAATCTCTCCGGCAAAACTCTTTCAAGCCTGTCCAACACTCCCGACATTGGATCCAATGCGGGTGTGGTATCCTCCCTTGGATATTTGGCGTGCCTTGTCTAATGTCAAGCAAAGGGGATCGACCAGAGGAGCGTCATACCGCGCTATGCATGTACATAAAACTTATTTGATTGTGGGCACTTTCATAAGAAATAAAATGGCAACCAATAATTTTGTATAAAATTATGTATAGAGTGTTGTACTTCTTATTTCACAACCCTTTATGAATAACCTAACCTAAAACGACAAGGTTAGGGTGACACCGTTGTGAAATATGTGCATTTATCGGAAATGGCTACAAAATTAATTTTACCCTAATTTTTAACCCAAAGTTTTACAAGAAACTTGCATGGAATCAAGAAATGAGTATCTTTTTCATAAGCTTTCCATGAAACTAACATAAAGAGCATCTCTTTCATAATAACCTGTCGTTAATTGCCAATATTAAAGCATGCCCCTCTCATTTGCGAACCTACCTTAAAACCTCTTTGACTTCAACCCCCGTCCCAAAGTATTTTCTGTTCGGTCTCGGCATGAAAACGAAAGCCGAAGCATCCTACTCCATATTCGTTCAGATGGTTGCAGTCTGACGTGAGCTTTGTTTCTGCCCAAGCCGGAGTAAAAATCACAACAGTTTTTTCGACCTCCCGGAAGGGTGCCAGTTTTACCGCAACCCCACCGCATCTCTTCTGCGTCTCGGAGACGGGTGCCCCTCTTCGGCCTCGCGCTTCTGTTCCCACGCGAAATACTTGAAAAGGGGACGGAGAGCAGCGAGAGGAGACGACGGGCTGATACGGAGGACCCATGCGGGACACACACGTCGCCTCGGAGAGGAACAAGCACATGGCCGTCACGTGCATTCTTTAAGGGAGCGGAAGGAATGGTGGGATTCACGGAAGCCTTGGCGCGAAGCGGCGCGACAGACGGGGTCGAAGGGGTGGTGGATGCTGCGGCGGGTGTTGTCTCGGGAAGGGGATGTTGAGAAGGGGGCCGAGGGGGGGGGGGGGGTTGCGCGCATGGGCGCCGTCCTGGAGATGGTGGCGAGTTTTTCGGGGGAGGGGGGGTGCTTAGCCGTTTTCGCACTGCCTGCGTGAGGACCCCTTTGGTCCAGAAGGAAGGATGTTCACCCCCCCTTATAAGTGTTCTACTGTTTCGCCAGGAGAGAGGAAAATGGGAGGAAGCGTAGGTGCACAATTGGAGACGAAATCAACGCAAACTGAGACGAGCACTTGTTTACAAGTGAGCCGACCCCAAAAAAAGGAAGCTTTTGCGACGAAATCATCTTTTTAAAAATAAACCACTCTCTTGTAGATTAAATAAAGAACAAAATGAGCATTTTAAAAATGGAAACAACCATAAGCGGCCAAATTTGTGGAAAATATTCAAAACCAAGAGCGATCCCGTAAACTACGGGACAGTTGCACTCTAATAGTATTCATTAAATTTATATTTGGAATTTATTGAATGAACACGTTGATACATCCAAATAGTAACTCAGTCATTCGTTCTCTCTCTCACACTGGCCTAACTCATCGCGTATCATTTCTCTCCACCGAAATTTATCCCTGATCTTATATCCCCCGCACCTCTCTCCCCCCCCTCCTTTTATTTTCAATGTATCCTAAATTTTGATGTTTTCCTTAAATTCCTTTTCTCCCCCATTATCTGTTACCCTATTTTCTTCGACATATCTTTGCCAGTTTACGCCAAAATAAATTAACTCCGGGATTAACTGCAAAAATATTACATATTTTTTATTTTCAAAATCAGTTTCGAATTAACTTAAAAAATTACACTCAAATCCAGTAAAATCAAATCCTATTTTCTTTAGAGCAAAATGAAAATTCCTAAAAGATTACATTAGACTCACTGATGGGAATATAGTTTGCTGGTCTCATCTCATTGCAGAAAAATAAAAAAAACATTGAAAAAGTTCAATTAGGAATCAAACATTCTAATATACCAAAATCGTCGTCAATTATACTATTTATCTACTTTAGTACTTTGAAGAGAATTACTAACAAGTTGCATAGTAGCTACTTTGGCTCCGATTTAACCTGCATTTCATGCTATCGTCGCAATTAAGTCATCAATACCATGCCAGTGCAGGAAAACTGAATATACCCATCTTCGGCTTTCTACTTTTTCTCACAAAAACGAAGGATTTCCAACCTTAAGTAAGAAAAACAGATGTTACGAAAGAAATCTCGTCGTCTAAATGTGTGGGTGGAAAAAATAAGTCTTGAGCGTGGATGGGAAAATTCCGCAACCAGACACCAAAGGGAATGGTCCAGAAAACCAGAGGGGCATGTGCATCTTCTAAGAGCTTCGAGAATTAGTGAGAAGAAAATAAGAGGCTGGGTGTTCCGAAGAGATCGCAGGGGTGAGTCCAGGGCGGGGGAGGAGGGACTGGGTGAAGGAAAGAGGGCGGAAAGGGGGTGAATGCAGACGGACGACAACAAGAGTGAGGGTTGAGAGAAACGGACCACATGGGATAGGAAAGAGAGGCTAGGAAGGATGTAGAACGGAAAGACGGCCTGTCATATATATCTTTATTAAGAAGCCGGAACAAGACTCTCTCCTTCATTTCCAGTATTGAACGCCTGATGCCGAATGAGCGATTGCATGAATTAAGGAATTTGAGAGCTCATTAAAAGGCGGCGAAGCATTAAAGAGAGGAGATGTAAATTGAGCATTTGGAAAGAGAGAGGCAGAATTGTTATCGGAAAGTAAACAGACACAGCTAGTGCTTCGTGGTGTCATCAACAAGGTTACGCTCCATGTGTTTTAGGATGACTAAATGTCAAGAGGAGGTTTCGAGGTTGGGAGAGAACATAGTTATCAACACGAATTTAGGATATTTTCAATGAAACAAATTGATTGGTGATACGAAGTCAATGCTCTATCATTCTTCCACCCTGAATTCACCAGATATCTCTTTCGAAATTTTAAATATGTATGACATCCGTTTGACCGTCACTGGAGATTATCATTGTCAGGTAATCTACCGGATAAAGTAGGTTTATGGATGGACACAACTATCAAATAAACAAACATTTTGTAACTCCAAACAAAACCCAATCTAGCAAACCTAATCTACATCAGGTCCCTCTTCATCTCTGTGTACTTCTTTCCTCCTTTCATCCCGTCCAACATCCCTATCCTGTTCCTGCCCTTTCCTCGCTTGCCCAACATTCTCCCCTCCATTACCTTCTTCAACATTCCACTACCGCTCAATACTCCTTTCATCCATTTTTCCTGGAGATTATATGAAGGCAAATATTCCGCACCTGCGTAGGTAAAGAGCCTCAAGTCTTACCTAGGGAATTTCAACAGCCGTCGAATGAACTATTACAAAACATTTCGTACTGATTGTAAGCATAAAACTATCATCAGAGTAGGAATAAAATACAAACATCTAGGAGAGCACAGGAGGGTCTGGCAAATTTCAGTATGAAATACAAACAAACCTAAGTGAATACACTAAGGTTTCAGGTTTCACTTCGCTGAAGTCTTTTATATTCAAATTAAAATATTTCGTACTTTTCCACAGACTTTATTTTGTGATAGACAAAACAAAGTCTGTGAAAAAGTACAAAATCTTTTAATATAGACTACTAAGTAAAGTTAAACTAAATTTAAAACGACCGTAAGTGGATATAGTATTTTACGGAGGAATTAGGTATTCAAGAATGAAACTTATAAATGGTGCATAACGTTTGCAATGATCATTTAAATAAAACTACTCGAAATTCACAAGAACTCTAGCTAAATCATAAAAAAATCTTAATGCATTTCACAAAAATATAGACTTGGGTGATAATGATGCAGCTTGCAGACGAACGTAATCAAATGTACATGTTTAATGATCTTTCGCGAGAAGTGGTGAGATGAATGTGGGGTTGGTGTAACTATATGAATTTTACGTCCACAAAATGAAACTGCAAAAGATTCTATTGTAGCTAGGGTATATCAGAGAGTCCACTTTTTCTCTATGCCCGATTGAAGGCTAGCAGATTTAAATAAGTCCTGCATCCATTACTTAGGGTTCGAATGAATTAAAAGAATATCCTGAGAGATCGTAGATCGGAAGCTTTCGCAGCTGTTGAGAGATGCAGAGGTGGTTCACGGGTTAGACTGCGTGAGAGTCATTTTTGGCGTAACGTTTCTCTCCAGTTGCAGGGAGCGTCTTCACTTCGCTCCTGAAGACGCTCCCTGCAACGGAAGAGAAACGTTGAGCCAAAAATGACTCTCACGCAGTCTAACCCGAGAACCACCTTTGCAATATCCTGAGAGATTTTTAGCACTACAACTCCATAAATAACAGAGTGTAGACTGGCAGATTAACAAATTATTTGAGTTTGGAGGACCCGTCGATTAATTAAAGGGAAAACTAACGGTTTATATTGTGGTTAATTCATGTGCAACTATCATTACTTTTAAAATGTCACACTTGAGACCGAGTTGGAGATCTCAAAATGAAGGAGAAGAAATGAGACGAATTATTCCAGGGGTAGGGGGAAGATTTTTAGGGAAACGCCACACCCTCTTCCTTCGTCTTCCAATAAAAAGAGTCCTTGTAAACCTCAAAGGAGGCGAAAGGGAAAGAAGAAAGCGGTGTAGGACGAGATGGTGGTGGCTTTCACCCGGGCAATTAAGGCGGAGAGGGTGGGCGACCCGGAGATTTATTGTCCTAGCTCACACGCACACGTTTCGAGATGCGTTCGCTCGCAAACCATATAAACCGCCCAGAAGAAGACAAGCTTCGACTTGTCCTTTTCAACCCCTCACTGCTTGAGCAAAAAAGAGGTGTCCTGGTGTCACATTGAGACTTTTTTCCTTTGAAACTCAGTCATATGGCCGAGGAGAATGATTCCAATGCTGTGGGTGTAAAATAATGAAGGGGTACCACAATTCAAAGTAGGGGCGTATTTTTTTTTGTAAAGCACGAAGAGGAAATAATATTCCAAAGAAGATGCGAAATGGAAGCGCATCCTGTCTTCGCAGAATATAGTTGCCATGGGACTTTCTTTTACCATTAGCCTCCCCATTCGTTCCTCTATAATCCTGTATAACAAAGAAATAAAAAAATGAGCGGCGTAAAAAGAACTTGGAAATGAATGGAAGAAGAATGATTCCTGGTAAGAAGTCGCCAATGTAGAGACGCAAATCTTATGGTATACTTAGTTTAATCAACTGTCTTCCGAAACATTATTAAAACAACGAGGAAAATGAGGCAATTATTACTTTTAGTGGTTAAAATATATCTCCCGCATTGGTTCCCTAACATATTGTACTATCTCATACCACGTCACACCCGAGTAAACGTTTTTCATGAATCTTAATGTTGCGTACAAAGAGAATTAACTCTAGATGTATTGGAGAACTGTTCCACGATTACCTATTTTAGTACGGCATACATAAAAATCACCGCCATCAACAAAAATCAAAAAAGTTTGCTATATTTTTAAGCCTTCTTCAGAGCAGTCTTGATCATTTAGAACTCAGAGTGTGACATCGTCGTTATGCCTCAGAATGACAATTTAGACGGTGACAATCGATTTCTTCACTAGTAAGACTAAACGGGAGAAGTGAGCACACCGGCGTCTGAAAGTTATAACTTAAGCAATGCTGTCAGTTTTTTCTCCTTTGAACTATTTATAAATTATGCAAGCAAACCCCCATTCTCTTACTTCCTCCTTGGAAAATTGCCTTAGGAAGCGTAGTAGAAGAATTTCATTTTTAGATTGCCTCTATTGATCCCAGAGTCCACCTATCTCAGCTCCAGTATTGGAATCCTTCACTGATGGATATTATAAGTCTAGTTTTGCTGGTCTCTTAAGTCGACTGAAAATCCAAAATACAGGTGTAATTCGTGAAATCCCATCGGATCCGGGACGTATTTGATGAATGAACCGAAACGCACTGAACAAATTTCTTCAAAATGTGTCCGCTGTTGGTTGACACCGATTAAAGAAAAATCGAAACGTTGGTTTTCGCTCATAGGCCCTGTCATGAATATGAGAGGGCGGCCGCCCAGGAAACACATAGAGACGAAGCCGGGTCCATCTTGCATATAAAACTGCCGAAAGGTGGCAAAAATAAGGAGGAAGGCAGCAAAGTTTAGAATGACACCTCCTTGGTGCCATTCAAAACTTTGAAGGAGCGACCGAAAGGGAACTGGCGTATGACACAGATTTCCATCACTGCTCATGTGGGGGGAGAAGTACTCGAGTTTTTCTCCTGCCCGGGCAAAGGAGAACCTCAATCGGCCACCTGAACGTAGCAAACATAAAACAATTTCGACGATTTTCCAGTTTCGTTCTCCGATTTGCCGTCTTACTTCAAAATTTTATGAAAGAGGGATATATCCGCTTGTGTTACATCAAACGATCTGTTCCATCCGTATTTTAAGTACATATAAAAGCCAGGACAATATCTCCATGCTGTTCCTAGCTCGCATCTTTCCCGGATAAACCGCGCCGTTTGCGGCTTTGGCACAATGCTCACATTCATCTTGCTAGCGTTTATGCCAGATGGCCAAAAGAAAAAGCAGGCTGCTCTGGTCCTCTCCCGTTTCCTCTCCTCCTGCTAAATAAATGTGTAAATTGGAATGATCGGTGAAAAGAACCGTTGTGCTGGCCTACCATTATCCCACAGCCCCCGTGGGACGAAAGCCGGCGGTTTCGGCGACAATGGAATCGTCTCTCCTACTCCCCCACGCCTGCGGAAGAAGTCTCCTTATCAGGAGACCACAGCCCCTTATCCCTCTCCCAACTCCTCCCTGCCCACTCCATCCCCCCATCCGCCCCGGGCCCCCATTCGCATCCTTCCGAACACACCCCCGTGTGCTCTCCATTCCCGACATCCTCCGCGGTGACGAACCCTTTTCCTCGCCCCACCCCACACTTCCGGTCCGCCCCTCCCCCGCCCCTTCCACTTCCGTCCAATTCCGGAGCAAGCCTGAGCACGTGCCACCGGCATACCGGAGGAACAAGCTCCCTCCCTCCACCCCCCCCCGCTTCTTCTTCCACTTCCCTCACTCCCACAACCCCTTCATCCTCCTCCAGCCTTGCCCCCTCTCCCCCCGCACAACACGCTCGTGGTTCCGCAGGCGGGTGAGAAGGGGATTTGGGGAGGGAGGGGGGGGGAGAAAAACCCGGAACACGCGGTCGCCAAACGTCGAAATAAAAAAAAATAAGTGGGGCTTAAAGCGATATGCATCGATACGACGTCGGCGTTCTTTCGCCGTCTACATCTTAATCCGTCGAGTGAAATCTCCAGTCTCTCATGTTTTTCTTTCGCTTCCCTTCAGCGGAGACGCTGAAAACTCACCGGTCAATAAAGCAATTAAAAATAATTCACTATCATCAACCAAAAGGAAGGCTTTAAGGACAAACTGCGATGGATGCATGCAAGAGGTTGTGCATTTCCCTATTGAATTATTCGTTCATTAAACTTTTGATAAATAAAACTTATTTAAAAGAAAAATATTTTCCCAATATTTAGGTTATTTTTTAAATAAAATAATATTTCATGCTTCTAAATATTGACTGTGTGTGAAGTATATTGATGGAGAAATTTGGCATGGTAAATGTGCTTGCTTTCTTTGCATAGATATTGAACATATTGGCATTTTCTACCACTGATAAAAAGATTTAATTAGTACACTTCGTTCATACAGTTAGAATAGTATGTATGAATGTACTGATCGAATGACTAACTAGGTTATACAAATAGCGGAAGAAGAGAAAACACTAAGCTTTCCATGGAAAAATAAACGAAGAAGGGATAAGCCTATGGGACACATTTAAAGAGGAAGGGTAAAATGAAACAAAGTCGAAATGAAATTTACACAAACAGAACTAAACAGGAAGACCAAGGTTAGATTAAAATTCAAAATACAAATACTGATGCTCAAGTGATGAAATATGAAGCCGTGAAGAACTTAAAAATATAAAGGAAACGAAATAAGACCTACTTAAGACTAATCTCAGAACTAATTGCCACGAATGATCATGTATATAAACGTACTAAAAAATTAAATAACTACGCATAGGCAATTAAATATCCAAGAGACTCCTCCGAAAAAAATCGGTGTTTTCAGCTATGTGCAATAATTTGCTCGTTTTCAATCAAATTTAATTTGCCTGCTACTGACGTGGAAAAACTTCGAATGGCAGCAACATTGAAAGACGCAAAGCGAGACTCGCGGATGGGGCCAGTATGAGAACAAAAGCGATGCCACTTAGTATAAACATCGTGATAATTGACATTGGATTCAGCACTACTTCCTTCGTAGGAGGGCCGTAAACACCACGGATGGGTTAATGCCTTAGCTTTTTTCCATCCCTTAAAGTTAGTGTTTGGAGTGAAAGTTTTGATCTCTTTCGTTCAATCCAGTTATTCATGAAAAATAAAAAAAGGCTGAGTGAGCATACACCACAAATCCTTCTCATATTGTGCGATCTGTGCGCTCAAAAAATCTCAAGATTGAGGCTTTCTATTTCTAAGAGTATTTGAAATTTTTTCTCGAATTTTCTGTTTTTGTTCTCCAAATATTTACTCTTGAGATCTAGGAGCTCACCAATGCTAAAATATTTAACGTTCACTAGTTACAAACAAAACTTATGGATTTCTTGAATAGTTTCTGCAAACAAATATTTAAAATAATATATACGAGGACGTATATTGGGACGTATTTGATTTCAATTACGATGAATGTTAAAAGAACATTCGGTGATTCTTGAAGAGAATACTATAATCAATCAAATTTGCTATAATTAATACTTAATCGAATAAGTTTCTTTAAAGAACTGTAATGTATCAATGTGCTACTCGGTCAAAATAAACATGGAAATATCCCATATTTTTTGTATGTACTAGCGAGTTGAAAGCATATAAAATAATATTGATTCATTCAGATGCAGCTCTATGATTTGCTAATAAATCGCATATAAACCGATGAGACTTGATAGAGGTGTATAGTATCCTTTCTTACATTTAATTTGAATTTTTGTTACGAAATACTAAATAAATAAGGCAAATACCACTTATGTTTCTTAGTAAGATTTTCCCAAACCATATTAACGTGAGCATCGCAGTGAACGATTTTGTCTTTAAAAACGTTTCACTGTATTGATGCATGAAGTAGTCTTCACTTTCACTAAATGTTCACTGGAATTTAAATCTAATTTCTACCTTTATTTTTTTAATTGTCACATTTGGCTACCGATTTCTATTTCTTGTTTATCGAATTTCCACTTGCGGTAAAATCTACATACAATCACGCCCAGAATCCTCACGGAGTCATTTCGGTATTATTGAATTACGATCTTCAGTTTAGTTATTTCCATTGAGAACGAACATAAGGTTTGACATGACCTAGGACATTTATGCACTCAATAATCTCTGCCCCTTAACTTCAATCTACCATAGCAGCGTGAATTTCATCATTATTCCGGCGATTTCCTAATTTTGAGGAAGCAGATGTAAGCATCAATAGTCCAGAGAGCCGAAAAAGATCAAAAATTAATTTTGATATAAATATTAATCAGCCCGACAGCCTTCTCACCAATAATAAAGGCAATTATGGAGTTGGTGAAGCAACTGGTCATTGATGGAGCACCTGGCTCCTGTTCGGTCGTAGAACGAAAACAAGGGCGAGGTAGGTAAAAGGAAGGCAAGGGATCAGTGATGGGGATAAGGATGCGTCTGACCTGCACCAACGGCTCATTTCCTTTCCGCCTTCTAAGTCATTCTTACTAAATGACCGCAGGTATTTTATTACTATGGGACCGAAAGGGTGCTGATAGTATCAGCAGCTCTTCTGTAGAACACTAAGAAGATGTTGCATGTGCTTATTATAAAAAGTGAAGCCGTATTAGCTAATTAAAATTCAATCCATAATGTATGCATATATTATATTTATTACATAGGGAAGTGCGTGAAATAATGATTTGACTGTAAGAAAGTTCGAACTAACCTGCCCTACATAATAGTGTGTGAACCCAAATTGAACGGGTCGGTGAAGAATTTAAAAAAAACTCTAATAGCCTTATTCAAAATGATAAAAGAGGGAACAAGAGGAAAGTGAAGGAAAATAATAAGATGAGGAACGTTAGGTTAAAAACTGTACGATGGGTGTGGATCACTGCAAGAATTCTATGAGCAGGCGGAGAATTCGGAAGAAGTAATTCATATCCATGTCTAATATTAGACCAAAATTGCCTGAATTGTAACGACAGGCATTACACGAGCTCATAGCGCCAATTATTAGCGCCAGCCATTAGATTAATTGGCACATGACTCAAGTGTTCGAATTGGTCCCAGGCGAGACTTGGCAAACGGACATCTCCATGACAATGCATTCCCTAACTTATTAAAACAGGCGACTAAAAATATCTCTGAACCAGAATATGAATGTTAATAAATAAAACAGTTTCTGGCGTAACTTGGTGGAAAATCTTCATACTGACTTTTAATAATCAAACCACTTTACTTTTCCCGACCCTCTGAAGCTCTGAATCTTGCGGAAGTTACCCTTGTTAAAGCAAGGGTTCCAACCCCAGTGATATTTGAATTGTGTTCCTCCTTAAAAGTGTGTGTAGAACAAAACAGTTTCGTGTTTAACGGCAAAATATACCAGCAACAAGACGGCTTAGCAATAGGCTCTCCGATTTCTCCACTACTAGCGGATATTTGCTTGGACAATTTTGAGCAACTAATGTTTTCCTCAGAGCATCCCCTCATCAAAAATATCCTCTGTTGGTAGAGAGATATTGATGACGTTTTCTGCGTCTGGACGGGTTCTGAAAGACAGTTGGGAATTTTTTTTTAAAAAAGACCTGATGATGTTATGCTATAACGAAACCTGGGTCGTGAAAATTAAAAAATTTTTGTGGTAAAGTAAAGTGGTTTGATTGTTAAAAGTCAGTATGAATTTTAATGTTTATAAGTTTTGAAATGCATTTCTGCACGAGTCGCCAGCGCCCCAGTACCCTCTCCAGGATTATATTAGTTGATTTTAATAAATTTTACCCCCATTCAAGGTGTGTAATAGAGGACAAGGAATACAGAATATTTACATTTGTGACATATTATTAACGATGGCACGGGGTTGAGGAAAAACGTGTTTTACGAGGACGTGCAGGAAGGCTCACCAGAGCGGTGTGATCCTTCATGAAAATATTATGTAATATTCAGAAATTGTTTGATGTCGTGTAAAACATGCGAAATCGCAACAGATCACGCATTTTATGTAAATGAAGCTAAATTAAAGTATTTCACCTACTGGTGTAGGAAAAGTCACGGGCACTATGTGTTTACCCAATAAACTCGGGCGAGAAGAGAGATGAATGGGGTGATACCTGAATGAAAATATGGAGGTGGGGAAGAATGGGGAAGTGGTTAACGAAAATAAAATAACTAAGAGAGGAAAAAAAAACTTGTAATTCCCAAGTTATGCGAATAGGGCACGCGCTCGCGCGCGCCACCTGTGAAGGGGTCGTTTGAGGACGAACAAAACACGATCGGGCCGCGATAATCGGCGAGCGAACATTCTTCCGCTCGGGCGGAAATAGCAAGGCCAGTTTTTACTTCCGCCCCCCTGATCCCACCGCGTTCCCTCACCACCCAAACTCTCTCTCTCTCCCTCCCTCCCCCCCAAAGCTGGAAGTTGGAAGGGAACAAGTTTGACACCTTTACTGTCTCCACCACCCCATTTGGAAAACTTTCGGAGGAAACCTATGCAAATGTGCAGCATGTGCACTCGACGTTGCAGAGAGGCAGATCGACGAGTGGAATGCGTGTGACTTCGCCTGCGAGCACCGGCCCGGAGCTATAGACCAATGAGCGGCAAAAATATGGGGGAGTTTAAGCGAGCCGTTGCGACGAAATAATTTTAAATGGGTCACAACATACAAGAGTGGTCTGAAAAGTTTCCAACCAATGCAAGACATTTTATCTGAAATTTTCTGAATTTGTTTAGGTCGGAAACTTTTCAGACCACCCACGTATTGCGACTAAATAATTTTAACAGAGTCACAACGTATTGGGCATATTGTTGAGGTGGCTGCAGAGATTCCATTGACAACTTTGCAGGCTTGACAGAGTCGAAGTACCCACGGTAACGTGATCCGTTACCAACGGAACAGGCATAACAGATGTTCATCTTTCTATGGCTGACCAGATGAGGAAGTGATGAGGACATCATCTAGGTAAACTATCTAACACTTCTTGGAATCGGCAGAAAACTTAAACAGCGAACTCGCTCGTGAACAATATGAAATCGGTGACAAAATCGTATCGTATCTTTCGTATATCTGCGACCTCCCAGCCTGCTGACTGGTATCACATCGTGTGAGTGGGGTATTTGTAGGGTCACTGAGGGAGAGCAATGTTAGCTACGACACGACTCTGTTTGGTACATCACGTTTTACATCGCGGATTTCAGCTCACAAGCATAAAATCACCTCACCTCGATTGCGCTCAACGTGTAGAGCCTTCTCCATAAGCTATTCCACTGTTTCTAATTTCTACGCCTATACCGTCACTCTTCTGTGTTTCGCTACGCACAATGAGCGCCGAGAATAACTTCTGCACCCGTATGTTCAGGTGTCGGCACGGATGAAAGGTCTATTCAAAGAAGGTGGCAATTAAGCTCATGAATTTCTGCACGCCCGATCGGGATCCAAACGCGGGAGCAAAGGAAAAACAGGTTTTTGACTTGCAAGGGTATGAGACTGGGAGCATCAACTCCGTTGGTGTGACATGTGCGACACTGTGATGCTGCGACGGAGGTCTTATTCTTAATTTTTCCTCAAGCATAAAAGAGCACAGACGTATTAATCAAGCGCCTTATTCTCCATCCATGCTGGTTTGCAAGTTTTTCTGCAACTCTAATAGTTTCTATTTCTTATATATGAAATTTGCATCTGCAACGGGAGTTATTTAAAATACTCATAGGAAAAGAAAGTTCACCAATTTACAAAAAAAAAGGTTCACCATTGTATTGTCGAGATTTAACAAAAATGTTAGCCCCTCTGTAATTGGAGTATGAAGTTCGTAAAAATACAAAGAAACACCTCATCTTCAGGGAAAAAAATCATTTTCATAAATTGCACTTGTATTAAAATTCTTAAATTACGCGTTTATTCGGGCTCCTCAACGTTTTAAACACAACAATTCAATGGCGAACGCTTTTCATTTCAAGAACCATAAAAAATACGACACTCAATTGATTTTCTTTTTCTGTTTACTCTTTTGCCCACTAGACACTTTTTCATATTTTGAAATATCGAAAATAACCATCAATAACCCCAGATAATACCTCTCTCACCACTCGAGAGAGAGAGAGAGAGAAAAAGGAGATTACCTTCTTTAACGCTTCTGATCTGGAGACACGCTCAGAATTACACAGATAAATTACTTCCCGAGTTCCCGCTTAATTCAAAGGAAGCTACTATTCCTCAGAGATTTTTATCCACGAATCTGACCATCGATCTTCGTGTTTTCGTCACGTGGGACATCGTGATAGCGTCTCGCATCGAGTGGACGGGACAATTTTATTGGGAGGCAACCCGCTCTTCAAGGATGTCGAGCGCGTTGCAGAGAACGCCAAGGGAAGGGCATCTGCAGAAGCGCTCTCCTCGGGAGGAGATAGGGAGAGAGCGAGAGTGTAAGCGGGGGGAGGAGGCGAGATCGTGGGACGGAGGGTGAAGAGAGGGCGGGATTGAAGGGTGGGGGATGAGGGGGTTAAGGATAGGATACCGAGCGCCGTCACGAGGAGCTAACTGGCTGGGAGGGGAGGCCTAAATGCGCCGCGTATAATTGGATGCAAGATGCACAGCGTGAGCAGAAAAGGAATGAGCATCGGGTCGACCAGATGCTCTGCACTTGGAAAAGCGTGAGCATGCTGATGATAAAATTTGGCACTGGGAAATCGCACTTGAATGCGAAAGTAGTTCAGACCGTTGATAAATGTGCACAGGGTAAAATGGTAAACTATGGACCTACTTGTACAAGTTTTCCAGAGAGATTCATAACCAAAGGTCAATGCAACCAATGTCAACTGTGGAACGATTATTGATTTAAGCACGTGAGAATATAATGGCGTAAAACTTATGTCAGAAAAATAGTGTTTAATAAAACAAAAAACACACAGCACCCTCGCTGTGCTCTCATATCTCTCTCTCTCTCTTGCACATCGGGGAATTTATTTTTGGTTCGATAAAAGTGGAGAAGAATGGAGAAGGTGAAATGCACCGAAAGGAAAACAAATGAGGAAGTACTGGAGATGGTGGGTGAGGAGAGGGGTTTGTTGAGAGAAATCCTATGGAGGCAGGAAAAATGGATGAAAGGCGTAATGAGCGGTAGTGGAATGTTGAAGAAGGTATTAGAAGGGAGAATGTTGGGCAAGCGAGGAAAGGGCAGGAACAGGATAGGGATGTTGGACGGGATGAAGGGAGGAAAGAAGTACACAGAGATGAAGAGGGACCTGATGTAGATTAGGTTGCTCGATTGTGTTTCGCTTGGAGTCGCAAGTTAATTGTGTGATAGTTGTGTCCATCCAAAAACCTACCTTAACCGCTAGATTACCAAAAAAAATAAATTAAAAGTGAATTAATTACGATTCCCAACACTACTTCAGCTGTCTCTGAATTAGTGAGATTCTTTTCAAATATGACTTGAATTGAAACTTTCGTTTAAGAAAATTCTACCCTGCACCTTCGAGGTTTCCCAGGTGCGCGAAAACACCTGACATATTTCAATCGGGACGAGATAACAAAGTGATCTAAAGTTATGTCGTAGTATCAGAAATACTATATTTGCTTAAAGTAGGCTTATCGAACTTCGAAAATAATTTTCAGCTCTAAAATGAATTACCCGTGAACCAATGAGCAATGGTAAGTCAATTGTCAACATTTTTCAGAAAATTGGTTTCTAAGCGTTAGCGGTTACCGAAAATATGACAATTACGGTCGGTATAAGATGACGAACAGTCTTGATAGGATATGTGATAGTTAAGATAAGATAAAATAAATAAAAGTTAAGCTAAAATAATCGTTAACGATAATCTACCATTTAAAATCCTTATTTTTTAACGGACACAGATTGAATAACGATACAATTGTTGCACATATCTTTGTCTCTTCAAACAAAACACAACCTAATATTCAAAACTATGAGTACAATAGACTCCTTTTAAATTCCGCATACTTACTTCCTCCCTTCATTCCGTCCAACAAGAGTATCCCAATCTTGCCCTTTCCTCGCTTGCCTAACATTCTCCCCTCTAGCAATCTTCAACATACCATCGCCAATCAGAATGCTCTGTCGACCTTTCCTACTTCCTTTGCAATACTTCGTTTGCTTTTATTTACGTTCATTTCACCTTCTCCATCCTCCACACTCACAAATCGAAATCCTTCAATCTATCATTAGCATACTTTAGCATATCTTGCTTGCTTCAAACGACTGTTTCCACGCCGTATGCAACTACGCTCCATATCAAAGTTTAATGAATTGAACCTTCACATCCTTACAACACGTCCCTGTTATCAATTCCCTCACTCGTGAAATCCTCTTTGGATTACGCAATTCTTCTTCTTATGCCCATATTACTTTAAAGATTTTGGTCCAAAACAATTCCTAAATATAAATAAACTGTTTCATTTGCTTAAGTTTATGAACTCCTCTTTTAACGTTTAATTACGCCTTCTTGTTTCTCGGAAACTTCATAAACTTCTTTTACTTACTTTGATTCTCATCCCATACCTACGGCACTGATTTTCATATGCATTCAGTAATGCTTGCAATTCCTTGTAATGACTGGCAAACTAAATCTGGACCGTCCGCAAACTTAACTGATTTTATTAGTTTTCCACCGACTATCTTCCCTTGTCTTAAGACCACTTCCTAACCCTGTCTGTCCATCCGAATTATAAAAGATACACAGCTAATTTTTCAAATAGAATCCTCTCCTTCTAAATGATTAAAATAAAGGACATTTCTTAGTTTTTGGCCCACTTTGGACTGGTTAATTGGTTATTATGGTTTTCGAATACTTGAACTTAGAGGGTGAATATCAGGGATGATTGAATTAATGCTTTACTGTATTTTGTGGAACTATTTTTAGAGAAATTTAATCAATACCCGCATTTATTTTTTGAACCGAACGACTGAATGATGAAAAATATATCACAACGAGTTCCACAAAAGATTGGAATATAAGGAGATATTCCACCTGTATGTCTGTAAGGCCACGAACAATAACGCCTGTAAAGCTGAAATAAATTCGAGAAACAAAGAGGAGTGAGCTTCTCTGCTATTTATTGGCTCTAGGCTCAACATAAATTCCTCCCCTAGCAATTAACACACTCTCAGTTATCAACCGTAAATGAGTACACATATATAGTTAAAATCAGGGATGTGGGAAATGGTTACTTGGATTTATAATATATGTAGTTTCTCAATACATAAATTCCATTGCCATAATATTTCCCTTGCCTTCCATAAAAGATGATTTATGGCGCATTCTTGTGATAATTCTTCATTGCGAATTTAAATGTAGATATTCACACATTGAAATGATATTTCTTGCCTCAAAACTAAGGTATTAAATAAAACAATTGATGCATGAAAACACTTATTTCTATCCCCCATCCTATTGGTCATATAAATCCTCATTGAACAGGTTAAAAAAAAAGTCTAAAATTAAAACGAGCGTTAAGGAATGAAATTTCAGTAAAAGTTGTGAGAATACAGGAAAAAATGCAAACAGCTCGGAAAGCCGCATCGTCATTGCATGCGTCAATAACGGTTAAAATTTCGATTGGTCTTTGCAAATAAATATTCTCTATCAGTTCAATTTAAAACTATAACCGTTTAGCCTGTGGTAAAACAACGTTTTCTGACATTTACATTATTTTTTCTTATCCTTTTAGACTCGCTCAATGGAATTATGTCGAGACAAATAAAAAACTGACAATCAATTCACATACTAAAACTTTTGATTTTTTTGCTATCAAAATACCAAGCGTCGAAAAAGAATTGGTACAATTTTTAAATTTGGCGTATTGACTCATTAGATAAATTAGAATAGGCTCGAGCCAGTAATCCCCGCGCAGTTTCCAATTGTGTACGACAGGAAAAAAGGGCGAGAACCCAAGGGTGAATACTTGGTTATAGTCTTAATACCTACATACTCATCACTGTCTTTTTAAAAAATCTTGGATAAATGCGCCTCAACAGGCATGTACGTCATCATGTGTATAATGTTTTAGAACACCAAAATATTTTAATAATGCACCGTTTCCCCAATTATCCCCGAGTAAAGGTGCTCAATACATTATTTCCGTTTATTTAGACTTTTTAAAGTCATAAATCAATTAGGCGCTACATAAATTGAACACTCAGTCTTAAAAATCTAAATGTATATTACTCGAAGTAGTAAGTAGCATCTCCGTTTCCGTAAAACGTCCATCAACTACCAGTATTAGACGAAGGTACATTGGTTCGGTGGAGACAGGGGGCGCGAGGGTCGCAGTGGAGCCCTGGAACAGGAAAACGAAAACGGCGGGGAGGAGGGAACGAGGAGTACGAGGAGGGAGCGTAGAGGGGAGAAGCGCAGGAGGCTATAAGGGGAAGGGCGGCATGCAGGAAGGTTAAGAAAGCGGGCCCTCCCGAAGCCCGCAGCTGTGTATGCGGGGTGGCTGGCTTGGCTCTTTGATAGGAAGGAGCAAAGCCATTAAA
Source organism: Hetaerina titia (assembly GCA_037158775.1). NCBI lineage: Eukaryota > Metazoa > Arthropoda > Insecta > Odonata > Calopterygidae > Hetaerina > Hetaerina titia. The sequence goes on along the minus strand of CM073776.1, from coordinate 67,770,908 downwards.
AAGAAAGGGGGAACATCTGTATTTTCCGTTAATACTTCCAACTCTCTCTTACGAGACTTCTCTCCCCATACGAACCCTCTTCCTCCCACCACTCAACAAGACGTCCTCTCCTCATACCAACCACCCCTTCCCCTGCCCTCCCGATCCTTAACGATCTTATTGCATATCCCCTCTCGCTCACCCCACCCCCTGTGCTTGCATAGCTAGTGGTGTGAGCGTACGTGCGCGTTTTGAGGGCCCGAGGAAATGTGCGCGCCGACTTGGGAGCACGTGGTCCGCTCCCCGACCGCGTGTTTAAACCCGGTTGTTATGGAGGGGAAGAGATCGAGGGGGGAGGGGGGGAGGAGATGGAAAGAGGGGGATGATTCGCTCTCGCAAGAGGCGAGGGAGGGGGGAGCTGCGCCGTACGATGAATTTTCCGTATCCAGCATCGCCTTCTCCTGCCTCTCTTCTGCTATGAGCCGAAAGGCGCGGACTTCAGAGGGTGCGAGAACTTAAACGACATGGACAACTGAAGTCAATTGAAGAACGAAGTATGCGACTTATTAGTATTCCGCGTATCAGTACAATTTCCCCATAAGGTTTTATTGCCAGTAAATATGTAAATAAATGATAGATTTTTAAACTTACTTAAGATTCATTCCTTAGGAATAATGGCTCTTGCATTGCTGAGTGAATTGGAGGTTCAGATAGATATGGGATGAGAATCAATATTAAAAAAAAATCCAGAAAGAAAAACCCTAAGCTAAACATTAAAATAGGCGGGGAAAAAATAGAGCAGGTAGAGGAGTTTACATATCTCGGAAGTGTTTTGGACCGATTCGGTCAAAGTGGTAGGGGCGTAAGGAGAAGAATTGTGCTAGGCAAGGAGGATTTCTCAAGGAGAAGAGAGTTGATGACGGAGACGTTGAGTAGGGAGGTTAAGAAAAGACTCGTAAAAACTCTGATATGGAGCGTACGGCGCGGAAACGTGGTCACTGAAGCAGGAGGATAGACGTAGATTGGAGGCTTTTGAAATGTGGGCGTGGAGAAGAATGGAGAAGGTGAAATGGACCGAAAGGAAAACAAATGAGGAAGTACTAGATATGGTGGGGGAGGAGAGGGGTTTGTTGAGAGAAATCCTATTGAGGCAGGAAAGATGGATGAAAGGCGTATTGGGCGGTAGTGGGATGTTGAAGAGGGTAATAGAGGGGAGAACGTTAGGCAAACGAGGAAAGGGCAGGAATAGGATAGGGATGTTAGACGGGATGAAGGGAGGAAAGAAGTACACCGAGATGAAGAGGGACCTGATATAGATTAGTTTGATAGGTGGGGAGTCACAAAATGTTTATTTGATAGTTGTGTCCATCCAAAAACCTACCTAAACCGGTAGATTACCTAATAATAATAACATATGGCAAAGCATTTGGCAATCGTTACTCTCTAAATACCTCACCAAGCAACGGGCTAAAGATATAATTTGCTCTATTCAGGATGAATACATTTATTGCTTTAAGAGCAATTTGAAATGGATCATAAATTTCAAACGGAGCGCAAGTTTATTTGTCCCATTCGTAGTAGCAACATCATGAGATTTTTGATGGTATTTTTATCCACCACATTTTACGTTGTTTCCCTTAAATATTTTTTTGCATTACGCGATTTTTAAAATGTTAATTATATTTTATTTTTACACTGTTATAGATGCAACTGGTACTCGCAAGAATATATATCCTTTTGGAATGAAAATGAGTCAGGTAACCGATATGGCTCTGAAAACATTTTCCTTCAATAACCAACCCGTTGAACAGAAATTGACCGAATCAAAGTATGACGTCAATGTGCAGCGTCAGCAATGCCTTGGGGCATATAACTCTAATGCTTCTTCTAATGGCAATTAAAAGAAAACGATCTATTAAGCAGATCAGATAGATAGAAACCCCTATCTCGCCAAACTAATGGTTCTAGCCTAACAATTGCTAATACTGAATTGGTAAAAATGATTGCGAAATATATTTAAAAAGGAATTAGTCTTCAGGGTGCCAGGATCGTCTCAAGCCTCGGCCTTTATTCTGTAAGTGTAAGGGTACATTAATTACAGCTTGAACTTTGAATTTCATTGGGTATTTGTACCATTTAGTTACTTCTACTTTTCCAGTGAATATTAATTTGCAATAGATATACTATTTAGGAGGCTAGCCGAAGTTTCATGCACAGCTATTAAATGAAATAAGTGATAATTATCCGTTGGCTTCGGATATCAATTATTAATTAGCGTCTTGCTTCTGCTACACTCTTACCCTCTGTATTACACAGATTCCAAAATTTATGCCAAACATTTCATTTTTATTTTAATTTTGGAAATTTGAACGATAACCCCGTGTGCTCAAGAAAAACTCTCGACCAAGCAGATATCTGTCAGCAGCTCCAGCCACACTTGTCCCTGCTGTGCACGCCATTGGGGAAAATTCCTAGAAGGTGGGAGGGTCGAGGGAGTGTTTAAGAAGTGCAGAGTTCAAATAAAAACCCGATAAAGGGCGATATGCAACGTGGGAAAATTTGGTGGTGGCATAAGACAATGAGATTTTCGATGGAGGATAAAATTTGCCGATAATTCATTTCGGAATATTTGAAATTTCCTTGTATTTTGTTTCAAAACCAGTCAGCTCAACCAAATACAAGGTACTGTCAAAGCAAATATTCTAATGTTTGAGGAGCGCATTCAATAAGACTTAGCCTGATTTTCAAATACGTTTTCCATCCAATATAAATTAACGACAATAAAAGAACTATACTATAATTCACCATAAAAAAACTGAAATCTCCTGAACACGTTTTATTTAAAAAAATGTCATTTCATTGGATCGGTGCCGCTAAACGGCTAATTCCACATTCTAAATATATTCAAATTCTATCTATTATATCTAATCTATCGAGATAAAATAAATACAAAATACTCATTCAATCTATTCTAAATTTGGCATTTATAAATAAAACGGTTTAAGAGATAACATAAGTTGTACAAGACCGATACCTACTCATACGTAAGCACATGATGGTGGGGAGAGTGATGTGTATATTTGCCCAGGAAAGGTGCCTAAAATATAAAAGGCTCATCGATAAAACATATTAAGTATTTTAGATTGCACGATGGATGATATGGAAATACAAATTAATGAAATACATTAGTATTTTAGACTACTCGATAGTTGGTACTGATTATCAAGGGTACATACGACAGAGAGATAAGAGAGAAGAAATTTTTTTTCAGAAACGCATACCCCTGGAAACCATCCAAGGTGCCGGGGAATTGCTATGGCACAGAATGAATGAATCAAGCCACGAGTTTTTTTTTTCTATTACGCCAAGTAATGTAACTTTACAGAAGATTAAGTCGCCGGGAAGAAAAAAATGGGTCGACTGAGGACGCTAAGGTACTCCAATTAAGATTTTAACGGCGGGAAGCAGGAAGAGGGGTCGCCAACATCTTAGCGAGATGGGAGAGGAGCACAGATGTCTCTGAACCTGTTCCGACCGCAAAAATGACTATTTCCGCCTTCGCTCGGGCTCCTTGGGCACCTTCCCCGAAAAACTCCAAAATACTACTACTACACACCGCTTACTCAGCACGTGGCATGACTAACGACAGATAGCATCTCCCTTCCACTTCCTCCCACCTTTCCCTCAATGGAACTCCTGCGCCACCTTATTAGCCACGCCGACATTAAATATGTTGAAGGCTGCACCCGAGTAAAAGGGAAGACGATTTTCGAAAGGGGAGGATAAGGGTAAGGGAGGGTGGAGAGAGAACGGTGGATGTGAGGAGGAGGCGAGAGGAAGTTGGGAGGAGGAGGAGGAGTTGAAAGGTGCAAGGGAGACGTCCATTGTTCGGACGCGTGCCATCCGTCAAAGTTATTAGCACCTGCCGACGACGTGGAGCGCGAAGCGTGGAGATGGCGTTACAATTTCTTCGTACGCTACGGAAAAATATGATCGCGTACGCACCGCGGCGTGCGATTCATAAGGCCAGTCTGCCAATTTCCTCCTCGCTGAGCGAAAGGAAGAGGTGAGTCAGGAGTGAGGATGAAAGACCGAGAGATGTGAATATGCGGCAGAGGGAGCGGATGTGTGGGCACGAGGATATGAAGCGAGATAATGTTCCATTTCGGGAAAGTACGAGTAAGCGCTTAAAATTTAAATGTCCCGCTTTTCCATGCCAGGTGGCATTCAAAGGAAGAGCAGCTACTTGCGCGAGTATAAAATTGGTATTTTATGTTTTGTTTAGTACCCTGCGTGCCACCACCGTGGGGGGAGGGGCAGGGGGTGATTAAACACCTTGACCTCAAAACATCTATTAATTAAACTATCCTACTTATGGAAATTTTCTCTGTCAGCTGATTTTCGAAACGAAGTAAAAATTACAATTAGAAACGTGCCCTAGAGACTCTTTTTCGAATGATTGGGGTAATTTCACCAATAATTCTGGGCACCGGAAAGATAACATCAAAACATTTCTAAATGATCATAACACATCATAACGGGTTATCAATCCGAGGAATAGTTCGTAGCAGCTCTCCAATTTATCCTGATCCCTGCCAATCTTTTCATTCCCTCTTTGCTCCTTGCATCAATACTTTCAATTACCTGCTTCTCATAGTTCATCCATGGCCTTTCTCTGTAATCTTCCCCTCCATGTTTTCTTCAATTATGGTCTTCAGTCTGGGTGTTTAATCAATGTCCCTCCTTTTATCAATGTCCTTCAGAAGTCTTATCTCTTCACCAACTCATTTGATTACTTCATTTGTTACACGGCCTATCCATTTGATTTCCAAGATTCTCCTCTAACATCACATTTCTATCGCTTCTAATATCATTTTTCCTGATGCTCCAATTGTCCAAGTCTCGCATCCGCAAAAAAGTAGACTTATTACACACTGTTAACGAATTGCTTCCTCGTGTTTACGCTAGTAGTTTGCCGTTAGTAGTTGTTTCTCAATCAGTTTCCAACCGCTTAGTTGGATGTTAAATGAAACCTATGCACCTGCTGTGGAATTGCTCGTTCTCACAGCCTTTATCGATGGATTGTAGCGTACATTGAAGGTGAATATATGATATATGCAACGATTGGCTGCGGCGGCTGGTAACTTGTTGGGCGACGAATTCGGCCTCTGGCTGTCTCTCCTTCTTATGGTTTATTGAGGCACCCAGCTAACCAATCGGTGCATTTTTCCGAGAACCATAAAATTCTGGGAAACTGGTAAAAATGTGACGCCCTTCTACCCTGAACGTGTTATTTTCCCTCGACGAAGTGTTTATGGCTAGGCGGGCACTGCCCTTCATATATCAAACCGAAATTTGGGCTGAAATCTGAGGTTTGGAGACACATGTAAATCACTTACCTATGTCTGTTATCACGGCGTTCGAACATGACTTATTCTCTTACTATCCAACACACAATATTAGAGAACACATCCATGCTTATTTAGTAAAAATATAAATTTACGTGGACATGAGAGAAAATAGATGTGAGCAACGAATTACGTTGGCTCCATTGGCGACGTTGTAAATATGGGTTGCAGATTTATAATTTCGTACAAGATAACTATCACCATGCTTACGAATATACTCTTTTCAACAGCAAGAATTCACGGAACATGGACTCGTTTGTCACAGTTCTTTGAATTCCTTTGAAATATCCCTAAAGCTATTGCAATAATGACTTCAAACTTCCTGTCAAAGCTCTTCAATTCCAGAAAACCAACAAACTCCATTTGATTGTAAGGATAAATTGAGCTTCTTACGGCCTCGCTGAAGACTGATTATATTAAATAATATTTCCTTAAGCCGTAAAGTGTTTCAACCTTTTACGGCTTAAAGGAAACATTATTTAATATAATCAGTCTAAACTCCATTTGGATTATCTTAAAGAAAGTTCTGCGTCCAGTGCAGAGGTTTTAGTACAGAGATTTATATTACTTCACGCACGCCAATTTCTCTTCTCTTTCAGGTCATAATTAACAGGCACATAAAAATTCAAAAGATTCTTAATTATTTTTTAGCTATACTCATAAATCAGCGTCGTCGTTTGCTAGTCTTCATTATATTTAAATCACTTTGTTTTAAACTTGAAAATGTTTACTGTCTTTGAACGTATATTATTGAAAAAATTTTCTGACGGTTTTAGGATATAGCTTTACGAAAATTGAACCCAAAATTATTCACTTCAAAATTGTATTGTTTGTTTTCTTCCTACTTAATATTTCATTTTTATTCTGAAGTTTCCATTTTCCTATCTCCGTATTGCAAATGTCCTCACGTTCCTGGTTAGGCTCAGCGGTTACCGAGTCATAGATATTATATTAAATGTCGCTATAGACCCAACTCGGAGCTTCTCGAGCTTTAATCTAAGACCAGTAACAGGTCCCGATCTTGCAACCAATTGCCCCCCGCTCTCCAGTCTGGAGAATTTTCAACTTTATAGTATACCTATGGTAAAGATTACAGAATTAAATACTGGGTGATACAAGTGGAAGAGGAAATGACAAATTCGCAAGTGTCGTCGATATGCCCACCGAAATTCCGATAACTGTCATCAAGAAAATATATCGCATCGGTGTCATTATTAAATTTTGCATCAAGGGTGAGGGATCGCGAACGGACGGAACATGTCGCCGTCCCAGTCAAATCCCTCACCCTCACGCGGCCGCGCACGAGTTACTTCATCCCCATTTAATGCTTTAATTCCCGCATTGTGACCGTTCCCCCGCTTCGTAATGCAATGAGCGAGCCCGTCGGAGCGGGGAGAGGCGTCGTCGGCGCGGGTGGGCGGGCGTGAGGCGGAGGAAGCTTTGAGACGCAGAGATGGATGCCTCCTCGTCCCCTCTCCCTTCTCCCTCCCCCATTCCTCCACGGAGAAGGACTCTTCAAGAGTGCAGCTGCGACGCCTGTATCTCTCTCTCTCTCTCTTTCTCTCTCCCTACAGCCTCCTCCTCCTCCTTTTTCCCCTCCACGCTCCCTTCCTCCCCATCTCTCTCTCTCACTCACTAAAACATCTGACCCATCCGACACTTGGTCCCAATGCACTCACCTCCCCCTACCGCACACCCCCGTAAGCCTCCCTCGCGTCTACCACCACCACACACCCCATCCAGACCAAACTCCGTAGCCGAGCGCGGGGCGGAGGGACGGGAGAGAGCGGGGGGGGATTGGTTACTGGCGCGGCGAGCACTTTACAACGAGGGACGAGTTCGACACCAGAGAATCCCCTGACTTTTCCTAGCCTAACAGACTAAAAACCATATTTTTCCATGCCTGCCCTAAAAATCGGACGTGAAAGCACTAAGAGTGCACTACATTCAATATTTATTAACTAAATAAATGATGCACACGTATCTGTAGAAGTCAAAACGTTATTTTGACTAAATTTGTTGAAATAATTCTGGTAACAAATAAAAAAAGTAGGTAATTTAAACAAAAATTAGGTGAAACGTAATAAATTTCCTTTCCTGTTTTTGCTGTCGGTTGATACTATTAACAATGATTTCTACTCGGAATATCATAAATTATGGTGATTTTACCCCGATAATCATTCTACTATTTGCAGAATTCCTAAGATAATCAATCATAAATCTCAAGCTATTCAGAATATAATTTGGGACAACTATGATTTCCCAGTTTTCTCAATAGGTGGAAGCTCTGTTATTTTTTTCTTTAATATGTCTCCACTTAACTTAGTAACAAATCCCCACTTCGATCACATCTTCAGGTTCAATTTTACTTGTCTCAGATGTTTTCAATAAGTTCCAGACTAAAAAATGTTGCAGTTTTGTTCCGGTTTCACTAGCCAAAATATTAATTTATCTAAACGGAACTCACAGCAAACGTGGGTTATTCCAGCTCAAAATTTACCATTGCAGTACTTATGTACGTGATCAATCATTATGGATTCAAGCGCTAAAGCGACATCTCTCATCAATCGGAAGGATTTAGCACACCATTGACCTAATAAATACTTTGATATGTCTGCTCCAGAAATTTTAATTCCCAATGAGATTCAGAATTTTCACTTTCTTTGACTTGTTGGGGGTGCCAGGATTTCAAGAAAATTCAACTGTAGTCGGAGGACAGTTGAATTGCGTTAGTTTAACCAAGGTCTTCAGCCTTTTTATAATTTTGCACTACATTACGATTTTTTAGACTTTTCTGAACATTACATATTACCATATTCATATATTTAACAAATTTTCAAATCTTTTCTAAGATTAAGACTCACATGCCGCCAATTTACCCCTTAAAACATTTTCTATACGTCACATCGATTATCGAAAAATAAAATTAGGGCAGATGGAACAGTTTATCTATCTTGGAAGTGTTTTAGGTCAAGATGGTCAAAGTAGATAGGACGTTAGAAGACTTGCATTAGGTAAAGAAGTGTTCATAAGAAGCAGGGAATTGACGGTAGGGACGTTGAGTAAGGATGTTAAGAAAAGGTTCTCGTATGGAGCATTCTATACCACACGGAAACATAGTCGCCGAAGCAAGATGATAACAGTGGATTGGAGGTTTTTGAGATATAGTTTTGGATAAGGAAGGAAGAGGTAAAAATGGGCGGAAATGAGTAGTAGGCATGGCGAGGGAAAGGAGAGAGTTTACTGTAGTTTAGGGTGTTAGGTTGTGTCTTGTTAGACGAAGCTAAGAAATACGATTTTCCGTCATTCCCCATCCAAAACCTACTTTAAATGTAGACACATTTCAAGAAACTGCGGGAGATGCCGCAACAGTAACTTTTAACGGAGTCATCCGCTAACAAATTTCTTAAGAGGACACCTCGATAGCTTAACTGGCCAAAGCACTCGGCCGGATATCGAGGGATCCGGGTTGGAATCCCGGTCAAGGCGAATGGTTTTTACTCTCTGAAATCGTTGCATTAATTGTAGACCATAAAAAATTCCGTAAAATTCCATCTTGTCAAATGGAAATGTGAAAACATAAAATATGAAACTTCTGATCAATGGTGCAAACTATAAACTAAGCAGCAAATATATTAGAACACGGGGCAATAATTATGACAGTGAAAGAGTGGTCACTGATTTGTCAAAAGATTCACTCACGCAAAATCGGGTGTCTTTATAGCGATCCCAATTTTTTCATTCTTTGGCGGTACCTACTTCTTTTGATTTGGGTTTAACGAAAAAAATGACAGAAGAACAGAGGGAAAACTATATATATTAATGATGTCAATTGTCAACAAAATTGAACTTTTATAAAATTTAACAGTGAAAGCGACACATTTTTATCGATATTTTTTGCTATTTTAAAAAAATCTACAATGGCAAAATTTCCCAAAAGTGTCACATCAATGCCCTTTAGTACGAAGAATGATGATAATTTGCACAATGGACAAAAATATTTTTCTGCCTCTGTTCCATCTTTGGTAACACTGTCCTTGGAATAGAGTGTGAAATATGTAACCCTTAGTGACCTCCCGTCGATGATGCATTGAATTCGATGCTCGGTCAACTCTCTTCCCTCCTTACTGAATATCTTTACAGTTGCTGATATGGAGCAGGGAGAGAATATAGAATGAAGGGAATAATTATATATGGGCACCGAATCGTCGGTAAAATAGTTTCCCAAGGCTTTCCTAACATAAATCTAATTTGACTTCATAGGATAACGCACCCACCACGGAAAAAGTATTTTTAAAATCTAGACCTAAGCTACTTCATAGAATTCCATAAAATGAAGCTTGCCAGTTAATCTTTTGTCCACAAGTAATTATATGCATCAAACCTTTCTACCGCCGTTCATTCCAGCCATAGGTTTTCGTGAACGCTTCACTAAGAGTAAAGAGAGAACGATTACGATGCATAGTATTTTGTCATTTTAATATTGCTCCTTTTCAGTTGAATTTTAAACCATATTTGCCCATCTTATCAATCCAACCATTTAATGGCAATACCATAATGAAGGCATTGCCAAAAAATCGAAAGTTTTACCGGTACTCTGGAAGTAAATTACAAACAAAAAGCGGTTTCGTCTAGAGGGACGAGATACAGACTATATTGTGTATTTAACGAGATCATACCATTCATATCATTATTTTAGCACTTGCTTACGTACATTATGAAAGAGAAATGATACGCGTTAGTCATTCGGTATATATTTTGGGAAAAAGATTGAAAATCCTAAACAAATAGTGTGATAGCTTAGCACTCTGCCAGTTAACCCCTTAATTACACATCATACGCAGTCCTTAGCCATAGATGTTATGATGCCATACGATGATTTTCTTTCCTTAGGGCTAATGTTGCAATATAACATCAGCCGATAGAGCTCATTAAACGTCCTTTTGCCTGAAATAGTGACAATAAATATGACATTTGCCTAACCGTCCTCGCAGGACCGTCTGAGCCTTTTTGCTACATTCATTCCGGTACAATACAAAACATTCACGGGCGAGGAGGGGATGGTTAGCGCGGCGTTTGTGTTCACATCGAGTCAGCTGCCACGGCCACTACGCCGGCAAATACTGTGACGAATAAGGAGTAGCTGGAAATCAGTTACTCAAATTTGGAATAAACGAGTGAAAGAGCAAATGATTGACCGCAGACACCCACTCCATTTGTCGAGTGTGTGGATGGGTCTGGTTGGGGAGGGTTGGTGCGGAGGGCAATGGGGAGGGGCGGGTCACCCTCCTCCCTCTCGGCCCCCAGGCTCATGGGTGGCGACGAAAGAGGGCGAGAGATAGGGAGGAGGTCAAGAGCATCATTGCCTCAGCTGCTCGCCCGGGACCAATGGACCAAAGGACGCAGCGGAGCGGGCGGCGAAGGGGAGGAAGGACAATAATTGGGCGAAAGGGGAAGGCGCGCACATGAGGGCTGACGAGACGGGGGTGGGGGAGACCGAGAAGTGTGGGAGGGAGATGTGTGTGTGTGTGCGTGTGTGGGAAAGAAGTGCAGACCAGAGGGGGATGCCGGGGCGGAGGAGGCGACGCAAGGCTGGAGCGACACGAGTATAACAGAGATTTTCCTTAAGGGATCGGCAGTGATCCTCAACCTTTAGAAGTGTACCATACGAGGGATGGATACTAGTTATTTCATAAGAACCAACCAACAAGAAAATCTAGGAATACCTGAATGGCTATTTTTTCTAAATTTAGAATTATAAGTTTAAAATTGGTGTTATTTCGAGTATGTCAGACTGCCCTATGGACGTTTGGGAGAGTGATTGGCAGCGAAGAGGGAAAATATTTTTAGGAATTAAAAACTATATAGATGGACATTTCTGTTCGTGTCTATGTCTATTTCGTGAAGAATCTTTGTGAACAAAATAGAAATATTATTTTGGGGTGGGATATTTTGGGATGGATTTGGTGTTACTGGTCACTCGAAAATTACAAATTTAAACATTTACATAAATGTAAGTCAATTCTATTTAAAGATGACAAAAAATGAATAATTTTATCCTCGCATTACATTAATAGGGGTCGCCATGGCGATAATGTTAAATGACTTTGACTTCCAAAACAGATACTTGAAATTTCCTACCAGACCGATACATGGAAATCTTTTGAGACGGAAATAATATGTGGATAGAAAAATAAGAAGCATTTGTGACAGTTCAAGAATCTCAAAATCCCAAAAATAAAATTGTTAGGAATGTCAGTACTCACCAATTGCGCTAAATACAGGATGGTGCCCTAAAATCCTTCTCGCACGGCTTCGCGGCAACTTGCGAGGTAAGATGTTGATCATCAAACTTGTCCTCATTTAGTATGATCGGTGGCCGTGTACAGACGAAAGTACTCGCCTGCTAATCTAGAAGTCGCTGATTCGTTTTTTCGTCAAAACGGAGTTTCTTTCTCAACTGGAGCTTAGGTTTTTGGGATTGTTCTCGTTGATTTTTCATTTTTTAAGCTGAAAGCAAAATGAAAACATTTGGTCGTTATTTATCGCCGTTTAACAGAAAAGAGCCGTTCAATAATCCAAATAGTTAGTTCAATAGAGCCTAATTGGTGAGATCCTTTTAAAAAAAAACTTAATACTAAGGCAGAATAACTTGACATAGTTAGCACAAGGTGTTCATCTGTTCCCTAAAATCTTAGAATTACACGTTACGACCATCACAAAGCAGAAAAATAATGAGCATAAATATTGGTGCGGTGACATAACTTCCTTTCTTGAAAGCGTTTTACGTTTGAAAAGAGTAAGTTATGTTCCCGCACCCTGTATGTCTGTAGTTCTCGCCTTCACGGAAATAGCCGATAAATATATATGCTAATCCATATTTCGCACTTTTTGGAACCATTAGTTCCAAAGCTTTCGAGCCATGTTAAAACAACGACTAATAGCCATAGCCTTCTTCAACTGATCTTCCTTAATTAAGAATTGGAACCCATGTTTTATCCCACAACACACCTTTTTTAGGTCCTAATGTACGAGAACCTATACATTTTCAAGGCACACTGAACCATGGTCGGAATTTTGGCTAATGCTCACACTAAATGGTGTTCTTGGGAGTCACTTGTCGTCTTGATTTATTTCGATTTTATTAATTCAGACATTTTGGGTGAGGCATTTTAAGGTTTAAAGTTTAAAGTTAGTTTCTTAAAATTTCTTGGTAAAAAAAATGTTTCTTAAAGAAGAGGAGAGAAAGTTTTCATTTATCTCCTTGTACATGAATAAATGTTCAGTATTTAACCTTTACTTTACTTTGCACTTAATGAATGCTTTGCGTCAATGAAGGCGTTATTTTTATGTTATCTCTTGAGTATCAGTTTCACTTGAGTGTTAATTATTTACTTCCAACTGTTCTTGTTGGATCATGCAAAAAAATAATGGAACTGCTTTTAAATTAATTTGTCTGCATTTTAGTATCATTTTGAAGCTTTTGTTACAAGATAAAAATTGTCATCTATTGGCCTATCTTTTATGACTGGGCGATATAAAATAAAAATATTTATGGGGAAGTATGATTAAATGCGTTAAGTACTGCGACGTTTTTGGGTTATGTATAACTGAGGCACCAATACACATTTCTACATCTACATCTACTCAATACAATAGCCGCCACAAGGGCGTGTGGCGGGGGGTGTTAGGGCACCACCCGATATGAATACTGATAAAAATGAAATACTTCATACTTTTGTCCTTCCACCAGTCTTTTTTTACTCCATTACCTTACGGATATTTGAACCAAAAATGGCATAGTCAGATTAGGCTAAATTTTAATGAAATTAGTGAAAAAAAATTCAACGCCATGGTACTCTTTTTAAACACATTTATTTGACATTTCGAAGCTTCAAAGGCAGTGTATTTCAATGTGTTCCACCTCAAAATGACACTGAGATATCGACGCACGTTGTAATGGTATAAACTAAACAGTAGAGCCATTAATTTTCTTTTATCCAGAAATACCTCCATGATAGTGCTCATGGCGTCTTTTCTATGTCCTCAATAACAACGAAATCAAACTTTAGTTGTCAAATTGCAGTTATTTGCTATAATTGACCCACTTTGGGATGGTTTTGTCATGTGGGACTGCTAAGTTGTAAAAAACATCAATCGGCTGTCAATGAAATTCCTTTGTTTATCCGTTTTTTTACGAAATCTGGGTGTTATAAAATATTGGTGTGGGAAATGCCATGGATTATAGGGGGTTATGTATCGATACATTGCAGCCATCCACAAACCTGACAAGGGGGAAAGTGAATGTAACACCATTGCCCTTATTACCCACACGGTCGTTAAGATAATGGGTGATGGGTCATCCTGGCGAGACGCAATTCTTAAAAAGGGAGAGCCTAGAGCGATTGGCGAGAAGGAATTGGAATTTGACTTTACGACCGAGGGTCAAAAGTTGTATTTCGTATTTAATTAATTGAAAATTTATAGATGGCATTTTTTTTAAATACGTTCTATATGACGTACCGATCAGTCAGTAACTAAACTTCATGGGTGCCCTCATAATTTCAAAATATGTCGAAATACTGAGAGCTACGCCATAAAATACGATAACAGACAAAATGGAAAAGCTTAAAGCGTGGGATCGACCACGATCTGTAAAATATTTGCGGCGTGAATAATTGTGAGGTACTAATTGAAGTCCAATGATTACGAATGAAGTGAGGATAAGAGTAATTATATATCTCTACATTTTAACTGCACTGACATTGGAGCGAAGAATTCATGAGGTACAATGAGATCCAAAAGAAGTACTGGAGGAGGTATCTGAGAAAATTCTGTAATATTTTCATCAATAGACTCAGTTACTGCTGACCAACAGTAAAAATATTTCAGTCAATTTGGGCTCATTACTTAAATCTAGTTGACTTTTGACAATACAATCTTCTCCATCATCACTTAACCTTGCCATGTGGTGCTTGTACCCCCTGTCACACAGGATTTCGGTGGATCGCGGCGTATTTGTGTATATGTAGTACAAAATCAGAGAAAAGGAAATGATACACATGAATTAACCTGAGCATTTAGGAGAAATAAATTACAATTAAATTATTATTGTAGGTAATCTACCGGTTAATGTCAGTTTTGGATGGACACAACAACCAAATAATGTCTTTTGCCATCTAACAAAACACAGTCTAAAATCCTATCCTACAACAAGCACCTCTTCATCTCCGTATATTTGCTTCCTCCCTTATTTCCGCCCAACATCCCCATCCTATTTCTGCCCTTTCCACATTTTCCTAACAATCTCCCCTCTATCACAGTCTTCAACATCTCATTGCCAGTCAACATGCTTTACACCTATTTTCTCTGTCTCTACAAAGAAATACATAACAAAATTATTTCAGTAATAGGTGCAAATATAGACTTTAGATAGGCGTAAATAGAGCTTACATCTTCATCTACATCCACACAATACCCCGCAAGCCGCCGCAAGGGCGTGTGGCGGGGGTTGTTAGGTCACCACCCGTAATTTAGAAAAAAACCACATGCAGAAGCCACAAATTTATAGCTCACAAACCAAACATGGTAAGCATTTATGCAAGAAACTCTTTGGGATACAATTATTTGTTGTAGTTAAGCGTATGTACTTGCATGCTTGTGGAGTGAAGGTAGGTGGATGTGTGTTTGCTTGCGCGTGGAATGATGGGATGTTTCTATGAATGTGTGTACTGCTGTGGATTGGGGTTTGCATGAGTGTGTTGGTTTTGAATGCGGTATTTCTTTTTTCCTTTTTTGGGTGGTGACCTAACACCCCCCGCCACACGCCCTTGCGGCGGCTTGCGGGGTATTATGTAGATGTAGATGAAGAAACCTTTCACCCCAACCCTTTCACACTCATGCAAACCCACAAACTACCAACAAACAGACACATGCACAATCTTTGAATTTTTAATTTTGTTCCGACTTGTAACTTAAATGTTTTTAATATTTCTAAATGGACTTCGGATCCTTACTATTATGATTTCTGATTGTTCTGGGGAAGAATGAGTATTTGAATCTATCTGCATTGAAGTCTATCCCCCTTATTTTATCTTTGTTGTCTGAGAGAAACGTAAGTAGTGTGGGATATTATAATTCCTTTTGTGTCATCGTTAAACTCGCTGGTTCTTAATCTTTCTTAAAGTCTAAGTCTCGCTTGTTCTCTTCGTATTTCCAGGGGAAAATTAAAAAAAAGGGAATCTTAAATGGCGTTTACTCGTACTTAGTCCTAAGTCGCACAAATTCCTGGAGGTGGATAAGGTTCATTACCCTCATGTATGAACCCCCAAGAAGAATATATACATATGTGGGGCGATAAAATTACGCCGCTTGGATTTCTGCCTCAGATATCCGGAAATTTTACTATACCAGTGACTATTTGTCTCGCAACCGAAATTTTTTGACGCTTAGTTAGCCTCGGATACCATTTATATATCGAGTATTTATTTTTGATATTAATCGTATAATCATTATCCCAGAAAGGTCGCCGATCCCCAAATTTCTCATTAGTGAACACAGGCTTTGCGGTACAGCTCGAGTTCATTTCTCTTGAATGGGAGCCGGAATAATTTGTGCTCACATTCAGACATTTCCGAGGAGCATGAGAACCCAAAATTTCTCTCACAAAAGCGCGCCGGAAATTCTCACGTGAGGGCATCAACGGTAAACGGCCACTCGTTATATCTGATGACCCCCGACTTTTCTCTCAGCTTCTCCAGGGATGGGTTTAACATCTCAGTCACCCTCCGCACAAGGAGGCCACTATGGAATTCTGTCCGAGACCATCAATTCCCGTCCCCCTTGAAGACGAATAAAACCATTCGGCCAATGGGACGTGAAAACGAAAACAAAATACAATCGATGTTTCAATTTAAGTCCTTCCCCCGCCTTGCGGTCGACGCTGCCACTTTTTTCGAGAGCGATGGCTAATTCCGAGTGATTTCCTCCCAAGGTTCCCATCCCATCCCCTCCTGAAAGCGGACTATTCAGCCCTGATCCTCTGTGTTAACTCCTCCTCCCACGCCTCCATTCCTCAACGCCCTGGCGGACCACCAGGATAAAAAAAGATAGGGTAACCAGAAAGAGGAAGGGCGGAGACGAACGCAATCGAGGGAAGCAAGAGGAGGACCTAATTGGGTGTCGAAAGACTTCCCCGGATGCCAGCGATGTAAGTCCGAGATGCGAGAGGGAGGGAGAGAGAGAGAGAGATGAAAAACCAACGGAGTGGAGGTGGCGCTGGAGATGGGCGGAGGGGTATGCCAAGCCGTCACGTCCTTTCCTCCCACGGCACGTGAACAGGGAAATTTGTACAGAGCTCGGGAATGGACACTGAAGGACAGCTCTTTCTCGGTCGAAAAGGCAATTTTTCGAGATAATGACGAGGGAGGTTCGGTTCTGAAAATCATTTGTGAAAACATGATGATAGGCAGCAGCTTTGGTATTGGTGTATGGGACAGAGAGGAGCGAAAATAAAGATGAATATATATATGCACACACACACACACATTTATACATACATATATATATATATAGTATATATATAGAGAGATGATTTCTTCGAAGTAACACGGAAGTGTTAAATGAAAAACTTAGACAGCAACACACACCATGAGAACGCATAAAAGGAACACTCACACGTTATTTCTTGATAATTTCGACGGAATTGTACTCCGTCTTCCTCGGAAGATTAGCCAGGACTGCCTAGTCATTTATATATATATATATATATATATATATATATATATATATATATATATATATATATATATATATATATATAAATTCACTGATAGTCATAACAAACACAGAAACCAAAACACACAAAAGAGGGACTCACTGGTTCTCGAATTTTCGGTGGTCAAACCACCTTTCTCAAGAGGAATTAGGAACAGAACTGAGGCAGAGGAGGGCCCGAAAGCAGTACAGCAGACGGTACTGCTTTCGGGCCCTCCTCTGCCTCAGTTCTGTTCCTAATTCCTCTTGAGAAAGGTGGTTTGACCACCGAAAATTCGAGAACCAGTGAGTCCCTCTTTTGTGTGTTTTGGTTTCTGTGTTTGTTATGACTATCAGTGAATTTACATTACACGTTTGTGGGTTTTCCAAAAAAGTGTATATATATATATATATATATATATATATACACACACAAACGTGTATTAATACAGATGAATTTATAGAGAGCAAAGGAGTGGCAGAACGTTTACTCGGGCTCCCGCTTGCGACAACATTAACTTCGATTTTTAATTCCTAATCGTCCGAGGAAAAAAGAATATTATATAAATATATATGCATGTACTTGAGTCAATCTCCCTTATCTTTTTAGTCTAACTTATCCAAATAGTGTGGGGCCATAACAATTCCTTTTGTGTCATAGTTCAACTCGTGTTTTCTGATTCTCGCTAAAAGTCTCTCTCACTTGTTCTCTTTGCGTTTCAGACGGTACCCAGTCTAATTACTCTAGGGTCAGTCAAACTCGTCTTCTTAATGTAACAATTTTGTATGTACCTGGCGGATATTCTCTGGACTCCATCTCCTTTTTTTATCAACGATTTCTCCAAAGAATCCCAAATACTTGCGGATTATTCACATAGGGCCTAACTTAAGCGACAAAACACCTCTCCTTTGCAGTCGCATTACATTTCCCCAACACCCGTCAAATGAATCCGAGTTCCGAGTTTTCTTAAGGCAGATCCACAGTATTCTTCTGATATGTGTACCCCATGAAAGGCATGATGTTATGTCTACCCCCAATCGGCGATTTTACAGGAGAGATATATTTTGACTTTTCATGCACAGTCAAAACTGGAGAACGCAGGACTTGCCCAAGTATTTAATTACAAGTCACGCAATTATTACTAGGTTAAGGTAGGTTTTTGCATGAGCACAACTATCAAATAAATATTTTGTTACTCCTACCAAAACAACACAACCCAACATCCTACTCTATATCATGTCCCTCTTCATCTCTGTGTACTTCCTTCTTCCCTTCATTCTGTCCAACATCCCTATTTTATTCCTGCCCTTTTATCCTTTGCCTAACATTCTCCCCTCTATCACAGAAATCAAGTAAAAAACCTCTCAAAAATGTTCATTTTCAAACAGAATCTTTAAGGAAACGTAGAAAGTGCCCGGCTCCATCAACCTGTTGTTTCGGATTGATAGGAGGGATATTATTAAAAACCCGTTTTCATGAAATGCGCTCTTCTAGGGTTATAAAACATAGATGTACGCCATCCGTTGATTAGGAAAGATTCGAATCTATGGAAATAAGTAGTGCAACGAAAGAATGGTGGGAATAAAATGTTTAGATCCAGTTAGTTAAATTTATGAACGAGACAATGCGTGTATTTTGATAAGATTTTTGCATGAATGTATTCACCACTGTGGGTATGGGTATGCATGTATGTGTTGGTTTAGAATGCGGTTGTTTCCCTTTTACGGGTGGTGACCTAACACCCCCCGCCCTTGCGGTGGCGGCTTGCGGGGTATTATGTAGACGTAGATATAAACAATAGTTAATTGGACACACTTTGAGGCGTAGACTGTAATGGAAAGAATAATAACACGGAATAACTGATGGCAAAAGTCAAAGACTAATTACGAGAAGCAATATACGGAAGATATCAGTGGGAGGATTAGGTTATTGATAGATATGTAAGTAACAGAGGTGGAGTTTGTAGAGTTGCTACAACTCAAAAACCGATTCATTGAACGAAATAACGATAAAACTAGGCAATATCTTGAATCATGACCCATGCGGTTCTCTTCTGGATGCTGTGAATAGATCACTAATTTTTTTACAAACCTTATCATAATCTTCCAATACCCCGATAATGTTAAAATGTAGTCCTCATAAACATTTGAGAGTGAACTATTAGAATACAAGATTTTAAAACAATATATTCAAATGCAAATTCAACGAAAATCTAAAGATAAACCGAAAGAATATCTGTTGGAAATGTAAATACCCGAGTTACAATTTCTTCTGCCCTTAGAAGTGAATTTTTCAACCGTAATTATCGTGGGTTTGGGCTAACTACTGATGTTTGTTTCCGCTATTCTACAGCAAAGCCTTTACATAAACAGAGCTGTGATACACGTTTTTAGTTTTTGCCGTAAAACAATGGAACTAGCATGCATATAGAAGCTTAGTTAAGCGCGTTCGACTATTTTAATAAAACCAATAATCACCCGTAAGCCCGTAATACTTCTCCTCCTTGAAACCCCATTGCCGTCACAGCTTAGAAATAACAAGAGTTGGATCGGTACGAAAGACACCCAAATTTGGCTGAAGCTCTTTCACCCGGGGAGTGAGTGATCCGATAGGAGGGAGATGTGATACGATAAGACAGGGAATAGGGAGGGTGTTCGGAAGGCGCAAGAGACGGCATTTACAACGGAGGGCGAGAGCCGGCCGGCTTCGCAGGGAGGTCGCAGAGAGAGACGCCTTGCCATAGGTTAGGGATGAAGGCAGGCGGACTGATGGTAATATATGGGATTTGAAAAGTGGGCGGTTTTTGATGAGACCATTAAAAGGGGCTGACGCGGCTCGGAGTGACTTGAATGCCAAGGTCGCCGCGTTCACTCCATGCGGGAGAATCGGGGTTTCGGTGGGGGTTGGGGGGCGGGAGGGAAGCCTGTGTGAGGAGTTTACAAGGGTGGAAGATACCCTATCTCATTCTCATCCTTCCCGGGGACGAGGGTCGTTGATGACGGGACAAACGGGCGATGCCTTCCGACTGGTGAATGTAATTTTCAATACAAAAGGATCAGGAGGAGGTGCGGGCTCGGTGATTGGGCCATTATGGCATGCCTCCCCATGAGAGAGAGGTGTCTGTGTCCGTCGGCTGAGGATAATGAATGAGCCTTACTGTAGAGAAGGATTGGGCTGTTGGCGATCTGCCGAAATTCATCGTCATGAACTTCCCATAAGGAAGAGGAATTAACGACAACAGAAGACGAGTTTCACCACTTGGGCTTCAAATCAAAGATGAGTGCCATATACTTTGTCCAAGTGGATCCCTTGGTTAATACTATTTTCACTACAAGAATTCATTTTTGACCCTTCTATTCGAAAACTCCAAAAAGGCATGTTCGGTGAATACCGACCTCATGCTCCAATAATGATATGGCCAAAACAAAAAGGCCTTCGCGAGAACTGAAGTTAAAATCCAACACATTGCATTAAAAATATTACACCAAAGGAACGTGCTGCAACACAATCGCTGAATTTGAAGACGCTTTCGTAATCGAAAGTAATCAAGCAGCTACTACAGTGGTACTATCAATATAAAAAGGACTGAAGTACCAAAATTAAATGCTGTGAAGCGCTACGTTAAGCTCACATAGGTTAGCTTCGCCCACTTTCATCGTGATATCCCAACAAGGACTACATCATAATTAACGTTATGGATTGTAGTTTGAATATATGTATTTATTGACCACATTTCAATGCTCCTAACTAAATTTTTCGAGGAGTGGAAGCCAATTAAAGGGGACTTTAAAGGAAATCAATGAGCAGGGTAAGATTTAGACTCGATGGCTGAAATGAATTTAATTAATGCAACATATCGCAAATAATAGATTCGATTCTGATTTCGATTTAATATTTGAAAAAAAACCATAACTCGCACAGGGGAAGGAACTGGCCCCCCTACCCTGATGTGTGAATATTTACGCGCCGTCGGGCTTGGTACATGGGTGAGCTCTACCATCACCTACTAAACCGACCTTCGGGTTTGTGGCTTTTATTTGAAAAAAAACATTACCAATGATAGGCATTTCTGTGTCTGATTGATGGTTGATGGTTGATGATTGATGCTTATTTCTGTGTCTGATAAATGAGTTCAGCGCCATGCTGAATACCTAAAATATATGATTAGTTCACATCTTTCATGCCTAATACTTTCTAAAGGCAATATTTTTAGAAAAACATTTATGATGATAACAATACTGTTCTCACCAATATGACGAAATCTCCCCGGGAAATATTCTAGATATTCTTGAACAATACCTGGCAATCGTTTCCATTCTTGCTGTTGTTATGGTCTTAATTTCCAATAGAAAGAGGTTCGTAAGCATCTTTCCCCATTTTTGCAAACATGAACTATATGGATATAAATATACGAATGCTCTCGTGTCTGAGAGATGAGTGGAGATGGGGATGAAAGGTTGACCGCCGCCTGACGGAAAGGGTTTTTCTCGGGAGGCTGCGGTGCCTCTGGCAGGGAGGCGGAAGGATGGTCGATTCATCGGCCAGAGGGAGGAGATATGGAGGGGTGGAGTGGGAGAGGGTTAGAGGGCCGTACGAGCGGCTGCGACGGAAGGGGATCGGGAAGGGGGGGAGGGAGGGGGCCCTGAGGGTGTGGGGGCAGGGTGTTTCCAGAGCGTGGGAAATGGGGAATGCCCTTTTAAGTACCAACCGGGTGTCGCGGAGGGGGACCCTGGGGCCGACACGCCCATTGCGGCGTGTAAAGAGGGGGGTCGTGCCGGGGCTCACTAACTAACTAAAAGGGCGCAAACACTCGTACCCCTACGAGTTGTTAGGGGGGGGCGGGGTTGGGAGGTCAATATAGTTGGTGTGCCAGGGGTGAGGAGGGGGGATTGTTGCTCATAACGCCCTAAAAATGCGCCCGCTTCAATGCTAAAACACTTCCTCCCCCCCTTCCTCCTCCGCTAAAACCCGCAAACCAAATCCCAACTACGCCACATATCTCACTCTTTCTCTCTTATCGTTTCAACCCATCTGCCTCCTGTTCGTGCCCTCCCTTTTTCCACCAAAAAATGGGGAGGGAGTACCGAGGTGTTGACGTCCACAACTTTCATTTCCGTGGGAACGCACGTGGCCCGCGCAACTGAATTCATTTTTTTCTCTCGGTCGAATTGCAAAGAGCGGTCACTTCGAAGCACGTGAACCCTCGTCGACGGGTAGCGGCTCTATCCCTCATCAAGGGAAATTTAAAGATGGACGTTATCATCCACAGCTACTTAATACCCCGCAAGCCGTCGCAAGGGAATGTGGCGGGGGGTGTTAGGGCACTACCCGTAATTAAGAAAAAAAAGCTTGCAAAACCCACAACTGTACACAAGCCAAAAACAAAACATTGCATACATTAATGCAAAAACTCTTAAAAACCACACATATGCAAACAACAAACTACGAACTAATATGCACATGCATCTACAGATACCCCTAATATCTTTGCAATGTTTAATTTTGTGACGCTTTAGAATGAATGATCCTGTAACCGTGGTTTAACTTGAAGGTACTAGCTACTATACCCTTCAGGTGATCCGATGGATTCGGTTTTGTTTCATCAAAAAAGTATTTTATCTACGGTTGACCATATCAGTGCACAAGGATAAATTCGAATCCACGACCTTTTATTTCTATAGGGCCGTGGCATTAAGGGTTTGTTTACGGCCGTCGACTGGATTAGAAGTACAAATGGAATTGGTGAATTAGGAGAAAGAGCAAGGAAATTATGCCATAAAAATTAATTCTATGCTCCCTTCACAGTGATCCCTTTCGGGATAGGCAAAGCATCAAGGGTAGCAATTTAAGAGATCTCAAGGGACCTACCTGTATTCCGATTGGCTAATTACTTCCCTCTCTTTGCATTCTCATTTCGCCTCTTTCACATTTCATGCATGGCATTCTGTCACTGAGGCTTCTAGTATCCCTTTTCTTGAGCGTATCGCCGATTGTATTTGCCCATAAATTTCTCATCCAACCAATTACCCTAAAAACTATCACTATACTCTAAACATTTAATTGCTAAGTAATAAGAGGTAAATAGTTATTTGCTGATTCGGCTCTCATCCATTCCCTCAACGTGGCCATAGCAGCCACCTCCGCTGAAATTGTTCAATGACCCACTCATCCTTTACCCTTTCTCTGCTACTTTTACTGCAAACACTCCTTAAGTATCCCTCACTCATTGCATATGTTTGACATCTATTCGTACCAGATGGCTGCCAAATTTTCCAACAATTCGATTATATGGACGGTATTAGCTTCTAGTATGTCCTCAGTAAGTCTACGAGTGCACGTAAAGCAGCTAGGTTTGAGAAATGTTGTAATGTGCAACGTAGCAGTGGCACAACGATATTGAAAGATGGGATCCACTGCTTGACCGTAGGTTAAAATACAGGTTCAATTTACCGCGTATACTTAAGGTAGGTCACTTATCCGAGGATGCTAAAGAAATATTACGGGCCACGTATAAACTATAGGCTAAAGACTAGGCTAGAGATATATTACTTGTTTGTTTTTAAAGTTGGTTTATTTTAATTTTATCTTTACAGTAATGAAATTCCATGCTTTTCTCAAACATGGAAACAACTTTTTTGAATAAATTTTTCGATCGACAACGTTAGCAGATATCAATTGTACACGAAACTGATGGCAAATTTATTTCTTCCGATAATAATACTGCATCCGGCTCGAAATATCAATTAATATTCGGGAAATTCGGGAGTGGGTGGGAGTTCCTGAATTACAACTCAATTGAGCTCCTTTTCTCAATACAAATTTACGAATCATATGGAGGTGCACTTCCGATAACTTCGTCTAGAGCGGTATGGGTGAACCGAGTAACTCGAAACAACACTGCCGGTCTCAATGCTTATTAAGGTAAACTACATATAAATATAATACAGTTTTGTTGATGATAGCCTTAAAAAAGAACGATCACAAATGATAATGCCAGAGTAAAGATACATGTTGTAATGGAGTGGGCTATTTTTTTCCCATGTAAGACTCGATGATACTTTAAAGACGATTATGAACGCCTCTGCTGCAGGTTGACGAAAGTAATTTGAAACTTAAGAAATATATTCCTCTGCTTCCTATACATCCGCAATACTTCAAGTAAGTAGCATTTTTACTAAAATTGTTGGTGCATAATATTTGACACCCAAATTTAAGGCTAACGTGTTAGCTATTTAATTTTAATTTAAATAGCTATTTAATTTTAGCTAATAAAATAAAACATATTTTTGGAAAAACTACAACATAATAAACCGACTCACAACCGGATACTCGTCATGAATATTTCAACCTAAGCTCGCCAAGCGTAAAAAAACTTAGAAAAGCGGATAAATATTTATGTACATGTGGGCTCTACGACGTCCTACGCTTCACTTCTTTTGCCTCTCGGAAGCCAACTTGCTTTTTTTCGCTGATTATATAATCTCATTCCACCCCTAATCTTCCCACCATTATCTAGTGCCTCCCAAACAAACCAATCCATTCTTTTCTTCACTCACTCTGACTCCTATCCTTAAAAACCAACAAGTCCTCTATCCTGAAGGGAATGAAAGGACAGAAAAAAGTACCTTTATCTCCCTAACCCTTATGCAAAGGGTGACCCGGGCCAATGCGGCCTCTCGACACCCTTTCGGATAAGCTCCTTCAGTTGTCCTCCTCGCGTCATATTTTTCTCGCTCTCTTGTCACTCCCAAAAAACCTTGTGTTTGTGCCTTCACCCCCTCCCCCGTCTTGAAAACACCACCGCAACACCAGGGACCCGGTCCTCTTTTCCCTCCTTCCACCTCCCCCGTTTTGCGCTCAAGGACGGGGGCGAGGGGTAACCCCATTGCCTCTCTTTCCACGTCGTCGACATCCAGTCCCCATGTTGTGACCCCCTCATTCTCACATCCCGGGCCGCCCAATTTTTTTTCCCTCCCCTACCTTGCTATTGCCCAAAAAGGGGAGACCCTCATTTATATGTTTTCGCTCAATCGCCAACTCGACCGCCCGCCCCTGTGAAAGCTTCTTCTGCCCGACCGGCGACGCAGCCCGCTCGGGGTGTGCAGATGTCAACTTGCCCACTTGAAAACGGTCCCGCTCCCACACAACACCCATCCCCTCTCGCGTGAAGGGTCTTCCTCCAACCGACCCACCCACTTCTTACTCACTCACTCCTCACTCCACCGAATGATTTGTAAGAGAGAGAGAGAGAGATAGGAAGTTAGAAGGAGGAAAAAAAGTATTCAAGTCTCATCAATTTAGCGTCTATAGAGCTGCATATATTTTTGCTTATCGTGTCAATAAACTGACAACGAACGGACACAGACTGAGAGTCGCCTCAAGATGTGTAGAAGTGTCATAATTGTGATGGTGCATGCATGGCTGGTGACCTAACACCCCCCGCCACACGCCCTTGCGGTGGCTTACAGGGTATTTTGTAGATGTCCCTAGTACACCGGCTAAAAATGTTAGTTTTGCGCTCACTTTTGGAAAGCATGCGGGCACTTTTCGAGTTCAACTCAATAATATAGAAGTCATACTGAAACAGACACTCCTAAAATAAACCTTTAAATTGGAATCATTCGATCGGTGGCATTCTTCTTGTCGTCATAACAGCACCAATACGGCTTTCTTCCTGATCCACAGAAATATTTCACGTGCTTGCTTTACTGGCTGAAATTATTCCGTACTCGTTATATTGATGCAAACAACTCTCTGCAAAAATTTCCAATCCCGAGGCAAATATCGAATACACCTTTTTCTAACTAATTAAGAATTGTGTCTCTAGTTAAATGTTAAGTCAATACTTAAAAGTTTGTCGAATTCCGCAATTTTGATATGAATGAATTCCCTCTAATACGCCAATAAAATTTGAAGCTTGGATCATGGTTTATTATTCCACGAGAATTCCATTTTTATTGCTTTTCCTTCGAAAGTTTCTTAAAAAATAAATTCTAAACTCCGGTTTCGGTTAAAAAAATATAAAAAGAGACGTTTCAGGCGTGATATGGTGGAATATCATGATTAATTAAAAATTGGCAATTTTCCACAAAATAAATTTTTTTTATCAATTAATACGACCGGTTTCGATGTAACTACATCATTTTCTGGTAACATTCATTTCTCATTGTCTACTATGTATGCTGAAAAGTAGAAAAATAATTTTTGATATGTTGGAATATCATGATTAATTAAAAATTGGCAATTTTCCACAAAATAACTTCAGCATGTTAGTAGAGTAGTAAGTTAGTAGAGTAAATCTTTTCAGCATATCTAGTAGACAATGAGAAATGACTGTTAACAGAAGATGATGTAGTTACATCGAAACCGGTCGTATTAATTAATAAAAAAATTTATTTTATGGAAAATTGCCAATTTTTAATTAATCCTGTATCGGTGAAATTTTCGATTTTTCAGTGGAAAAAAATTGTGTGTTTCACATGCTGCAATGATTTGATACGTGATATTATAATACACATGCAAACAGTTTTTAAAAAAACCCACAGGCAACTCCACTCTGACAATTATAGATTCAATCCATCGTGGAAGAATTGCTATTGTTAGAATGCATCAGGCGAGCTAGAGGAGGAATATTAGAAGAAAACGATTACAATGTTTGAACACAGTAACTGCGATAATTATAGTACTTTATAATAGCATTTAAATTTTGGGGACCATGTTTAAAAAAACCGTTTCAGTAAAAATCGTTGTAAAATCATACCAATGTGAAGAATCCGTAATTTTCATGCATGAAAATTTTTCAACAAACACAAAACACGTGTGATTAAAATATATCGAGTGCATGATCAACTAATATTTGTGTAGAGGTAACATGACTCGGTTTTGCATGTGGATTTATTTTGTTTTATGGGTGCTAGGCCTACATGTTTACCCCGCCGGCTTGCGGGGTAACATGTAGATGTAGGAAAGTTCTTTAAGGAGCTCAAATGCTTGCATGTAAAAAAAATATGAATATTCAAATGAAAAATTATGAACCGAAAAGTGTTTTATAGCTGTATGTAACCAATTGTGAAATATCACTGATACCTGAGAAACTTTATCTATAAAACAAGTTAAAAGAGATAGCACACCATGATGTTACTTGTCGTAGAGTATGAATAAGTTGCCTTTGAGATACTTTGATTCAGAAACGTAGAGGCATGTAACTATTTTGCAAATGCACGATATTCTACTAATGTGATGATGTATATAAGAATGATGAAACTAAAATGGACAGAAAGAGCAAAAAATGAGGAAGGATTTTGAAGAGTGAGTGAAGATAGAAGTCTATGGAGGAAACAGAAAGAAAAGGAAAATTCATCTGACATATCGTAAGGCACGATAGTTTCATGAATATCCCTGATAAACAGGGAGAACATAGAGGGGAAGAATATAGAGGAAGGCCTAGGCTGAACTACGAGAAACAGGACATGGAAAATGCTGGTACAAGACACAGCATGTATGAGGGAATGAGTGATTGGTTTGAAGGGCCTCAACAAACGAAGATAATATCGATGAAAGATCGATAAACCAATTTTGAGAAACTGGCGATGAAGGAAAGAATAAAAATAATTTGATCGTAATTTTTATCCCTAAACTAAATAACTAACCTACCACCCTAATGATCTAAACTGATAATCTTCACTTGTGTTGGGAAAATATGTCACCAGAAAAGAATACCAGGACTCACGAAATCGATAATATAATACATGGGGACGATTCAGTTATAATGTAAAAGAGAATAAAAAAATGTTCACGATTAAATGTTTTAGTGATGCTAGAAAACAGTAATCCAAGAAGAGAAACGATAAAAATATCAATCAGCGGAGTTATCAATACTATACAGGTTATATTCAAGTTAACATCTATGTACAACTTAACCAAGACTGAATTAAAGCATAACCGGAAACTTTTCAGACATTAAACCCGAAAGAGAATCTAGATAATCAAACAGACTACTTAATCTACTTCTTAAGGAAAATTATTCCTCCTGGGAAATTGGCACATTTTTTTCCTTAGCCCAAGTTGACCAATCCTACGCAACAATTCGTAAGAGACGGCTTCTTCCTCAAACCATTCATCCGATTTGTTTAGCCTTCAATGACCCTCTGCACTAAATAAACAAGATCATTCGCGAAAGAGTCGTTTGCATTATACGCACGCTAAAAAAAAACAAAATAACTGATCCGGAACACGGGTTGGCCAACGACCCGTCCATGCCCCTGTCGTTTATCACCCGATTGATCCAATTGTTGGATATTTTTCTCTTAGTTAGTTCTATTTTTGGAACGACACCCTTTTCAGGCATGAGAAGAAGTTCCTCAAGTATTAGGACCTCTCACAATTTGCGGAACCTTATAAATTAAAATAAAGTCATTTTTCTCAACGCTTCTTATACTAGTATGCGATTTCTTATAACTCCAACGAGCGATACTTTCTGTAACGATACGGGCATTATTCAACTTCCTAAAATTGCCCGTAAAAAAATCTTTTAAGAAAAACTTTGAAGGATTAAATACGTTTCTAAAATGAAATTTATTGAAATTGGAACATGAATTTGAGCAAATAACGATAAATGGTGATGAAATAATTAACAATATTTTGAAAAAATGTATCCTAATACGCTTACAATACGCATAAAGCATAAATTCTTCGCATTCTTGTCGTTTGCAATAACTGCAGTGATTTTTAATTGTTCACTACCACAAACTTCCATCCACATGTTACTTGGTATTAATAATTACTAATTATAGGTGGTTTACTGAAATCAATATGCAAATAATATTTATTTGTCAAATATGCCTTTGTGGGGACATACCTGAGGATATAAATGTACAGGTTAGCTCTCTCCTGATTGATCTTTAGGTATTTCAGGTTGACTTAACGCTAAATTCGGCTGAGTACTGAAAAATATTCGTCAATATCCCCTAAATATTCAGGTTGGCGGACAAATTTTCCACACGTTTTCTTCCTCCTCTTTCTTCAAGCCAGTTTTTCCCACGTTACCATATAAAGTTGGCGTATTTCGTGGAAATTATCACGTTAAATGGTATGTAAAATCCCAACTATTCATTGCAGCTTAAAATAAAATCCCCCAACAACGTTTCATAGCAATTTAAATATCCAATAATGGAGAAATCTGGAGAGTAGGAGCATAATACCGATGCAAAACCAAATGTTTATATATGCCAGCAAAAAAAAGTTTTACAAACGGTTAAAAAGTCAGTAAATGGATGTTGTGCCTTAAAAAGGGAAAGCTGTCATTGAATTTCGTCATAGTCTTTCAAAGTATTTTGAAATACAAAGATTGTCCTGCACATAGATCAATGACATTAGAACAGTATAGGTACCATCCTCACACTAATTTATGATCCTTGGAATACGTATTTTGATATTATTTCGATACGTATTTCGATACTCATTATTTCAACTCTAAGTCTACAAACAGGCGTGTTTTAACTATAGCTCTCTCTAAATAAATAAACCAATGTACATGGTTTTATTTTTACGGGTAAACTAACGGTTAAGGTAGGTTTTCGAATGGACACAAGCTACCAAAAGATTAACTTGTCACTCCCAACAAAACAAAACCGAAAAACCTACTTTACAATAATCTCATCCTTATCTCCGCATAAATACTTCCTTCCTCCCTTCATATATATGTATATATATATATGTATATATATATATATATATATGTATATGTGTATATATATATATATATATATATATATATATATATATATGTAGATGATGCGAAAGTACTCACGAGAGCAATATAACTTTTGGACGGCACAATAGAACACAGAATAAAACAGATAACACGTAAAAGGACACTCACACTGTAGATGATTTAAGCTTTCGGCCTACTCCGAGGCCTTCTTCAGGTCAGACTCTGTCTGCTCAGTCTGACCTGAAGAAGGCCTCGGAGTAGGCCGAAAGCTTAAATCATCTACAGTGTGAGTGTCCTTTTACGTGTTATCTGTTTTATTCTGTGTTCTATTGTGCCGTCCAAAAGTTATATATATATGAAGTATATATATATATATATATATATATACATATATACACATACATTATACATAAAAATATTTTTATATATTATATATACTATATGTATACATTCAAACACGGAATCCCGCCATACGGCGAACAAATATTACTTCACATGGAAATAAATATAAGGAAAAGGGATAGGAACATAAAGGACGAACACAGGAAAGGTGGGGAAGGCGGAATCAGGCAGAATCACGAACGCAAAAATATTTCCTATCCTGGTCTAGGAAATATTTTTACGTTCGTGATTCTGCCTGATTCCGCCTTCCCCACCTTTCCTGTGTTCGTCCTTTATATATGTTCCTATCCCTTTTCTTTATACTTATTTCCATGTGAATTAATATATTTATTTATTTATTATTTATACATGTGTCGGAGAACAATGGGTTGTTTAGCTACTATCCTCGTCAATAAAAAAGCGATAGAATAATTTGCCGTGGATATTTATTCTTACAAAAGTCGATAATACTCAAAATGATGACTAAATTCCGTACATTTTTCCGGTCTGTCGCCGCCCTGTACCGTCATAACTGATCGCGAGCTTAGGGTGTCGACGCATGGAAGGCGGTTCGCGGCTTTCTTTCTCTCTCTCCCCCTTCGAACTCGCCGATGAGCTTGCACGCACTCCGACTCGCACGCACACACCGAGGAGCAGGAGAGTTACACAAAAGGAGGGTGGGACGTCGATTCCCATGCAAGCAAGCAAGGATCTTCGAAACATCTGGGCGATTTCATTAGTAGCGAATGGACCCTGAGCGGTATGAATAGGGAGAGGGGACGAGGGAAGCGGGCTCACGTCCCCCCCCTCTGCCCCCTCCCTCTGCCCTACCCCCTCTTTCACGACTTTATGAATTGAAAGCGGAGTGGAAGGCGGGATGGGAGAGGAGGTGAGGTGGGGATGGTTTTTTTACTGCTCGCGTGAGGGGAAGGGGGAGGGGTGAAACTCCAAGAGAGAGGAACGGTAGTAGGGAGAGATTGGCATTTATTGGGGTGGACTTATAGGGTGGCAGGATGTAGGGCGGGCCCTTTTGCCTATTTCCTCCTGGCATGGAGCAGGGCTGAGTCGGTTCACCGATATTAACTAGTTCACGCAAGCCTGCACACAAAGATGAGCCACTCCCTATGGCTCTTTTTTTCAAAGGATTTATACGTCGTGCCTGCCTGCTCTGAACGTCATATTGATGGCGCCTTTCTTTCCACTGCTCGTGACTTGTTTCAAGTTTCGTTTTAGCTTTTTCTTTAAGCTCTTTGTTCATAGTCGCACCCATGTAAAGCGTCTTCTACCCAAAAAGGCATACCTATATTCTGGTCATATGATTATGCTATCATAAGGTTTGATAAATATAGGAAACAAGGTAACCTATTCGCTCCAAACGGCATACATGCGTCGGTTATATTTAGCGTGGAGGCTAAGGAAGAAAACAAAGCTTTGTTGTTTCACAAAATACATGCTTAATTTAATACCTGTGTCCATACAGCGTACCGCCGTTTGGCAGATTGTTACAATTTTTTTCGAGTTTATAAAGGTTTCTTGAATGGGAAACACGTTCGGGGTGGATGGACGAATGAAGTTCGAAAGTTAGGTGGAGCAGTACCTGTGGGGCACGGCAAGAAATGATGAATGAGACGCATTATAATTTGCACCATAAGACTGGAAGATGATACGCTGCATTGAAACCAGTCGCAAAAAAAACATACATTTTGTGGAGTTGCAAAGTTGTTTTTTTCTTGCTAGGCATCATGAAGGAGTTCCACTGACGCACTTACCATTGCATTTTGCGTGAAAATTATGACGGCGGATTGTAACTTTGTAGTTTCCGTAAAAACCGTGACATCGTTAAATTTTCAGAGCGGAAAAAATATTGCGCCGCTATTTTTATTCATTGGTTAAGTTTTTAACAATTTATATGTCCAACCTGACTATTCTGGGGAAGAAAACGTTCAAATATTTGCTCATGCGAAGCGCATGTGTAAGTGGAGAAATAAATAGCCTCATTTCATCGGGGAAGCGAGGTAGTAGTAGAGGCATTTCCGTGAATATCGTCTCGAAAAAAATGCACGCCACTTCATTACCTGGAGAGTGTTAAAAGTGCATTAGGAGGTGCCCGAGCTCACGAAGCACATCCCGTGGCCACACCCATGAAGGTGAGATGGAATTTCACGAAGAAATTCATTTACATTTTTCCCTTTACAATGCAATTTCCGGGAAATTTCAGCAGCTGTCGTCTGCCTACATCTTCGCATTCTCGATGGTTCCCAATTGGGTGTGTCAGATGAAATGTTAGGAACTGCAAGCGTGATAATAATAAAAAAAATTTTGTGAAAGAAAGAGATGTAAGGGAAGCTGCATATTTTATATTTTAATATATTTTATTAATAATAATGCATATTTTAACATTTTCTTTCCTGGTTAAGATCCCTAAGATTTGTGCAACGATAACGATGGACAGAAATCAATACGATTTGCTGTTCTCTGTTTAACATCCGATTTCTCACTCATTTAGTCACCAATATTGAAGGGATGCGATTTTTTCGATGCTATACAAAATTCGAACATCCCATCGTACTGCGGGAGGATAGTACATGAAAATAATATTAGATAGATCAACTGTAGAGCCGATGGGTTTTCAAATGTCAATGTTTGCACGAAGGATAAAGGATCATAATAATTGTAAAAGAATGTTCTAATGAAACAAATGTTTACACTCCGTAGCCTATTTGTGTGGTCCTTATTCTATTTAGCATTTTTTCATAACCCGAGCAAAGAAATATTTAAACATAGACGCAATTGATAGTGCATCTAAACTGTTTTGAACATTCCATTACTTTAATTATTTAACCTTTATGACCCAATTACTTCTGATGTAGGAGTTGAACTCATGTCACACAACCTAGCGGTTGCTTCACGGTACCATACAGATGTAAGAACCTAAGTAGATACAACTATGAATAACAAATTTAGTGCGGGGCTTTGGTTTTTACCTTTTTGTCTAAATTAAAGCTCGTTTGACTGGTACATTTGCATAATTGTAAAATTTACAGAATTTCCTCTGATCCTCAAGGCGAATATCCCAGATTATTATAAGGTAATCCACCGGTTAAGGTAGGTTTTTGGATGGACACAACTACCAAATAAATATTTTGTGACTCCTAACAAAACACAATCCAGCAATCTACTATACATCAGGGTCCTCTTCATCTCTGTCCAGATATCTCAGATCTCTAAAAAGACTTGTGACGCTTGCTGTTCAAACGTGGCAGTGTTTCACAGAGATTATTGTAAATTATTGCAATTTTTCAACTTCTTGAAAGAAAACTTTCCGATATTGACTCCAAATGCTCGCAGAGGTCAAATTTGCTAATGTTACACAAGCGTACCTACACTTTTCACCATGGAATTTTTTTTAAATGACTGTACCACATGTTTATAACGTGTGATATCCTCTTGAAGAAAATGACATGCTATACCTGTATAATATATTGTGTTTCACGCTAAGAATTCATATTTTCATTCGACAAATCGACAAAAAAATAACATGCAAAAAGGTATTTTGGACACATGCAATCGTAATTGCACGAGACTCATAAAAAAATATAACATAGCATAACTCTTAATAAATATAAGGTAAAATTAGAGTGAACGCTTTAGAGAAACTCAATGCTTGCCTTCTATCAAAACGTCCATGTAAGGATGAAAAATATCGAACTCTTTGGTTTCAATTGTTTGAAACTTAAGCGAATGTCAGCTCCGGTGGTGGATTTTTCCATCCACGCCGGAGGAGCGAGGGTCTAAGAGGAGCGATTTTAGTCGTCGATCGTCTTCGCCTACTGCCCACACCGCTGCAACTTTATTCCGCGCCCTCACCTACGTGTCACATACGACGGGGAAGGAAGAAGCATCTAGGGGAGAGAAAAATTTCCACTCTCCTTCAAATTTGCTTGCACATTAAAAATTCACCCACGCGCGGCGGGTGTCCGCTGCTGTTATGTTCGCGACATGTAGGAAGTGCGAATCAGACGCAGTCATCTCAGGTTTCCTCTAAACGCGCGCTTGCGTCTTCTCCGCCCCGTCATTCAAGCCAAGCCACCCGGTCGACTCTTGCCCTCTTCCCTTCCCCACGTCTCAGCCCCCTCTCCCCCGTTCGCTCATCTTTCAAGCCGCTCAGGAGCACTCACTCTCCCCTACTTCGGAGAGAGCTTCTTCAGACGCGGCACGAGTAATTCCACGTGTCCGCCACACAGCGAATTTCAACGATGTGTGGGCTCATTAGGATTTGTGAATCGATGATTAGAAACCAGGCGATTAAAACCATCAATCGAATAACGATATCGTCCGTTTAGTTTTTCTTTCGAGCAGTAGTAGTAGTTTTAGCGGAGGCGACCGACAGCTGAGGTCATTTGCGCCTTTAGGGATGGAAGGGAAAGAAAGTGGAGAAAAACCCGGCGTCGCCACTAGCCTACTCTCGTCGAAAGGCGCCAAGAGGTCGCCAACGTCCCATCCGACGAACGTCGTACTCACTCAAAGTGCTCTCCACAAAGCACCTCAAGTAGGGATCGGGATACAACTGAAAAATATTTACCATCTCCGGAATTCGAACCCGGGACCTCTCTCTAGGAAGCCTGTACGTCAGCCATAGCACCATCCTAATCCACTTTTTTTCTTTCGAGAAAATCAAGTTCCAATACGACCTGAAACGGCCAAACTAACTAGTAAGCTTCAACAAGAGGGCTATTCAATATCAGGAGTTGAACAAGGAAATAGTATTTGGCAAAATGTTTAACTCAAAATAAAGTTCAAGTGATAATCTAAAGTAAGCTAGGTAACTCCAGACATGTCAAGCTTTGCATTTCATATTTCAAGCTTTTAAAGCAACTGACCAAGTTTTGAATGCCCATAACAGGTTGGTTGGATATGATTTTTGCTGGGGTTTCTACACTGATAGCGAAGTTCACGCAAAATAATAGGCCAATATGAATACTGAATGAAATTCCTCCAATACACCAAAATTACGTTTGATGAAAAGAAAAAAGATTTTCGCCGTGACCTACAGTATAGTGTACAGGCACTGATTTTTTTCATAAAATTCTTTTATGCAACAACCACACAGTAAATTGTCCTCGTTTTACTGAGACGTATATTTATGATAGAGTTCTTGCATTGATATGTTAAATAATAAAGGTAACATCATTATTAAAGAAATGAAGATTCCAGTACGCATTTTTTAGCCCAGCCTCAAACTTTCCCGAGAGACACCGTAATCCTACATGGAATTTATAGTTCTATGCATCGTATTTTCTTCAGCAAAATCGATAATTTATAAATCAAGAATGTACTATATACCAATGTATAAAAGTAGACCAGGGAAGAAAAAAATCCTTCGAAACATGGCGTCGTAAACAGAAGCTGAAGATCAACAGGTGAGATAAGAAGAGGAGGGATTTACAGATGAGAAGAGGATGAGGCCAATTGCTGCAACAAGCGGAGGAGTCCGATAGTTCGAGCGGACTTGAGACAATGACTTTGTTGGAAACACAGAAAGGTAAATATAAGCAAAGACGCTAGAGTGGGGAAAAAGCGGTTACTTGATCCGAATAGAGAGGTATGTAAAACGAAGTGAGTTCACAGGGTAGTGGGTAGGTAATTATCATTCGATAGTGGATTGCGATAGAGAAATGCAGCCAACAAACTTCGGGTTCAAATACTTGGTATGTAAGCAAATAACTTGAAAAATAGGAATATTCAATGATGATGCACAGAATTATAGATAAAAACTTGAAAACCTCACGGAAGAGGGCTTCGGAATAAATTCTTTTACGCCTCCCAAGAGATGATTCACTCCGAATGACTAATTCTCATCTCAGCAGTGGACGCAACTTTTATTGCTTGTTTTATTGACCCAAGCGGTCGGCTATTTTCGAACGGGGGAGAAAAAAAGACTTCAAGGATAGGCAAAACATTTCGGAAGCCGGTTATGGTGCACACTAAGACTGTCGTTCTATTCTTCTTTTGAGAAACGGCACAATAAATTATCCTTAAAGGAACCCTATGCCTTCCTTCACCCTTTCCATCACTGTGGAAGGACGTTTCCTCACCATTCGCCAATACAGTTCTCCAGATGCCTCTTTTTACTCCATTCTTTGACCCTGAGAGTGAGCCTTGGGAGACCCAAATGCGCAGCAAACAAATACGTTTTCCTTCAATATCTGTTACTCGTTATATTATTGCTTAATACACTGGGAATATTTTAGGGAGAGCAAGTTTGCCTCCTTTATGGGCGTGGTCTCTCCAATAATGGTGATGCACAAGTACTTCTTCTCTCCGGATTAGAGACTCGTAATTTTTTATTGCCTAATGTGACAAGTTATTTTGTAACTACAATACGGCACGGTACATGGCCGCAAATCTTTACGTCTGTGCACACTGGATGTGGATGTCATCTTACCACACACCTTGTCGATAGCTTGAAGGGTATCAATTTAGATGTGGTCATGAAATCAAAACTCCGTAAAAGCCCATGAATTAGGAATGGATAATGTTTACCGAAGTATTCCGGGTAGGAATGGGAAGCTCACAAGGGTTTGGAAGCCATGGATATGGACCCGCGTAACGAGTGAATCTATAACGTTGGCAAGCATCCATATCACAGGAATATAATAAATTAATTCGATATTCGGAGTATATTTACATAACTAAACAACAGTATTCAATTGGAAGAATTGTGCTGTTGTACTTTTTTATGGATTGAATGTTTGCAGCAAGGTTTCTATTCTTTATTAAAATTAAATAGATCTATTGATACTACCGGTGCAATGTATCTTAATAGGTACTTAAATTGTAATGAAATGCTTGTCCATTACTGGAGCAGTGAGTTCCTTTTAGTCTACAATCTCGCAAAACTAAAATTACCAATTTGTGCTATAGTAAGAGGAGGGCACTTT
Source organism: Hetaerina titia (assembly GCA_037158775.1). Classification (NCBI taxonomy): domain Eukaryota; kingdom Metazoa; phylum Arthropoda; class Insecta; order Odonata; family Calopterygidae; genus Hetaerina; species Hetaerina titia. Next base: position 67,733,732 of record CM073776.1, on the reverse strand, counting down.
AATCTACAAAATTGTCTGCACATCCGGATTTCGAAAATCTTGATAATTTTACGCATGGCATAGCAAGAAAAATTAAGGGAACCTTATCCTACTTTTGTTTCCTATTCAATACCCCGGTTGAGAAAAGAGTTTTTTCTTAAAATCACTGAATATAATCCTTTTTCATCGTAAATCAGTTCCAAGAAGTGACGCCTGTGAACAATTACTGTATATATCAAAACCGCAGTCAACAACCATAAGGTTGGTTTGATATGTGAGAATAGAGCTCAGCCAGTATTGTGCCTAACGGCAAGTGAAGTTCAGGGTATTAAGGGGGGCTAGTTCCTTTCCCTGAGCCTCCTCTGGTTTCGCAGGAAGATCTAAATCACAGAGCTTGGGAAAGCTGAGGGTGCCCAGAGCGGTCATCCGGAACCGAACCCAGATCCTCTATTCAGTGGCCGAGAGTTGACGTATAATAGTCCACCACGTCAACATTTTATGTACAATGCATAAATGTCTATACTAACAAGTTCATGTTTGTCCTACTCAAATCATTCGAATCGTGCTGCGAATGAGTTTTCAAATATTGATCAGCAAACAATTATTTTTGCAACTAAACACTTCTGTATCAAGCTTTTATATCGTTCCATTAAAATATTTAGAATAAAAAGAACTGCATTTTCAAAATTTTCAGGTCGTGGCACGAAGATGTCACCTGATAACGAATTTATGGTATTTTTAATAAAACAGCGAAACTTGAAGCGTAGTTCTGATTCTTCGGTATTTACTAATGAACTTTTCGGTGACCACTGATATTTACTATGAATGTATGAAGTAAACAGGTTTTAAAGTACTGTTAAAACAAAAGAATGGATATTTTTAGTGCTATAACATTGACATTGATATGGGAGGACGAAGGAGAACCAGTAAGGAGGTTGCAACGGTGGGGAGGCGGAAAGGAGACGGCGAAAGAAGGGCATGGGGCGGAAGAATTGACCCCTCTGTGTCCCACTGCTTGTCCACAGATGGCGGCTAGTAAAAACGCCCACGACCGCCCTTCTTTCGCTCTCCAGGGCCGACAAAGAGTGTGTGTGCGAGAGAGGAGAGGGGGGGGCAGGCAAACACGTGGGCCATACACCCCGGCGTCCCGAGAATTCGTTCGGTGTGGAGCGACCGCTTGACCTCGACTCAACCCATCCCGCCTCGCTCAATACCCCCCTCATTCCGACCAAAAAATACGCCATGTTCCAGGAAAAAGGTCTCCCGGTCTACATATGCCCACATGTGTCCGCCCACGCGAGCGAAAGAAAGGGTCCGGCTGAGGCGGCCACGAACGGCTTAACGCGGAAATTGAGGGAGGGGCCGTTCCCACCCACCCCGTCCCGTCCCAACGCTCCACGCCCGCATTTACGAGGTCCCCAGCCACGTGTCGGGAGAGGAGACTAGAGGATGAATATCGATGCACCGCAACGATGAACCTGAGTTTACACTAGAATTATCCGATTTGACGATATATCGACAATGAATCGATAATATTTTACTATCTAACAGGTTGAAATGGTTATTACTAACCAATCGATACGTTGAAAACGATATTTAATGTTCATTAGTTATTTTTGTTGGGGAGGCGACCGACAGCTAAGGTCAATTGCTCCATCAGGGATGGGTGGGAAAGGGAGGGTGGAGAGAAACCCGGCGTCGGTGTTAGCCTACTCTTGTCGAAAGCCGCCAAGGGGTCCGCAGTTTAACGTCCCATCCGACGGACGGCGTACTGACTCAAAGTGCTCTCCACAAAGCACCTCAAGTTGGGCTCGGGATACCACTGAAAAATATTTGTATTCAGGATTTCAACCCGGGCCTTCTCGGTGGGAAGCCTGTATGTAAACATGAAAGACATTGTCACTGTCATTGTCTACTACGTATAATAAAAGAAAATACGACGCAAACATGAGAAAAATATGTTTTTTAAGCACAGGATACGTTGAATCTATAATTAGACTATGATTTTAGTTATCTGTGTGAAACCATTCACTCGAGCCGGTTGAAGTTCCTTAAAGTTAAAAACATAATTGAACGTTTTTCAATTCAGTGGCATTATCAATTCACACCGGAAAGAGCTGCATTTCCCTCAAACACTGCAATAAGAATTCAGCACTGACAAAACCATTTGCGACACCGAAACTGGCACCAGAGGTCTCTCACAACCTAATGCAGAGTTCATCTGACGAAATGTTCAGTAAAACATAACACCTGGGAGGTAAGCATATGAGGAAATTGACTTAAATCTGCCAAATGGTCCCAGGATAACATCTTCGTATCGATACAAACACTTGTTCTACTATATAGTACATCTAATTTACATAGACACGGACTGGAACGAAATCATGATATTGAATGTCCTTTTAGGGGATGTTGATGACGAAAAATATGGGATGAGTTATTCCAAAAAAATTCTTCGAGGACGGAGAAAAGATAGAGAGACAGATGTACTATATTTATATGAAATGACCGAGTGACGGGAAATGAGGAAGGAGAAGGGAAACAAAAACATGGGAGGCTAAAAAGAGAATCGAGGGACACGATTTTTCGCCCCTACATTTCGTCCGAATTTACGACGGGTGAATGTCTTCCAATCGGGCGTGAAAGAGAATGTCCCGGTCGGTGTTAAAAAAAAATGTAACCCCAAAGAGAACGACGGCAACAATCGGAGTTTTACACGCGCTCAACCGCCTCTTCGGCTGAGGGCGGGTGACGTTCCCGGTTTATTTCCTTAGTCTTTTTTTTCTCTTTCCTTCCTCCGTACGAATCCATGCTCCTTTCTACCCCGCTCACGCAAACTCTTCATGGCGAACTCGTGGAGAACTCCAATCACTTACGGGATATACCCGCAGCATTTCGTCACACAAATTTACTCCCGCGAGGTGGACGTCTTTCGAATTACCGCCTTCCAAACATTTCAATGACAGAGCAAGTCCGAGGACACTTCCTTTATTTATAGGCGTGCATTCTTATGTTTAAGAAATGTCTAATAAAGTAGGTATTACTTCGAGCACTCCAGCTATTACTGACTTAAGCTTATAAGAGCACCGTATCATCTAAATGAATTATGCACTGATGCAATTATATCGACACGAAACACACTTTTCTCACGTGGTATATACAATCGATTTGATTTTATGTGTACGGATTCATTAGGTACTTACGCGAATTCATCGCACGTAACAATCAGAAATCATAATTGAAAGAAACCGAAGTCCCTTTTGAAATATTAAAAGCATTTAATTTACAAGTCGGAACAAAATTTAAAACTGCATAGATATTAGGTTTAAATGTAGGTGTATGTTTGTTGGTAGTTTGTGTGTTTGCATGTGTGTGGGGTGAAAGGGTTCTTGCACGAATGTATACCATGTTTGGTTTGTGGACTATAAATTTGTGGCTTCTGCATGCGGTTTTTTTTCTTTCTAAATTACGGGTGGTGACCTAACACCCCCCGCCACACGCCCTTGCGGTGGTTTGTTAGGTATTGAGTTGATGTAGATGTAAAAAAAGATGAAATACCAACGACGCTGAAACACCGAAATCCAATCACATATTCAGATTAGGCACACCAAAATCAGAAGTTAACGATGATTAAATTTTGTGGAATGAAGTTTCACTCTTACGACTAGGGGGCTTAAATACAACGGGGTAATTTGTACATTGAGCAATAAGAATTTCTTGCGCTGAATTTTTACTGTCGACGAAACAAATAAATACAACACAATACACACAACTTCAAGCGACCCCAATGGGGTAGAACAGTATAAATTCTGTGGGTCGTAAAACTTGGTGAATGCGCAACAAACAATAGTACGTGAATAGGCTATATATAATTCTTCTGGCGCTCTCTAAATTAATCCTATTCTGCGCGTGACGAAGAGAATTTACGACTGGTTATTTAAATATTTGCCCATCCCCAAATAAAAATAGTTTTCAAGTTTTGGTTTCCACTCACGACATTTTAACTCGGCGGCGGTACTCTTTTCCGTGAAATTGCTTACTCAGGCGGGTTTCCTTATGAACGATACGGAAAAGAGAATTCCCTGATTAGTACCACGAAGTTCACGAATGACTCATACCTAACAGGCCCATGTATGTTAATTCATCCGAACAAAAGTACGTGACATTAGTGGCATAATGAATTATGAGTGGGTAGCAACGACAGGATCCATGAATGTGTGAGCGTAGAGAGGAATATGGAGGACGAACGTTAATCATACATGATGTCACCTAATCAAGCTGAATCAGAAATTAGCTACGAGTATTGTACTCACGAAAATGGAACCTTATTTCTCCGCGACACGTCTCCGTCGCAATTTGGGTGAATCCATTCCCTTTCACATGTTCTCAAGAGATGAAGCCCTGGGATGGTAAAGGGCACGGATATGGGAGAAATTTTAGGAAAGTACTCGCGTCACATACGTACCATACCATGGAATTAAAATCACCCTCGGGGATTCATAAGAGGCAGGAACGGTGGATTCAGAGACTATTTAATTGGTAATGGAATGTTGAAGATGTTCTCCTGTGTGTTGTGTCAAAACCCCATCCCGCATGCCATTAAGTAATGTATTGCTGTTTACAGTATTGTTTTCTCTTCTTTTGCTACCCTAAATTTCCACTTCCATCCCTTGTCCCTCTCCGTGGGTGTGCCCTCCTCCCACCTGCAGCGTTGGGCCAAATTCCTCGTCTTGAGTAGGAGAGATTTTTATGCGGAACGTTCTTGTGGTGGTGGTAATTCGCCTGGCTACTTGCTAGAAACTAGCTTGCACGTTCGTGATTAATTTCTTGCTGCATCCTGGGGTAAAATTATTTGTTGTAGTTAAGCGTATGTACTTGCATGCTTGTGGAGTGAAGGGAGGTAAATGTGTGTTTGCATGCGCGTCGAATGATGGGATGTTACGATGAATGTGTGCACTGCTGTGGATTGGGGTTTGCATGTGTGTGTTGGTTTTGAATGCGGTATTTCTTTTTTCATTTTTTGGGTGGTGACCTAACACCCCACGCCACACGCCCTTGCGGCGGCTTGCGGGGTATTATGTAGATGTAGATGTAGATGAAGACTATGATAGAAGGGAGAAGGCCAGGCAAACGAGAAAATGGTAGGAATAGGATATAAAGTTGGACGGACTGAAGAGAGGAAGGAAGTATTGAGAATTGGAAGGTTTATTGAAGTGTCGGATTTCAGGTTATGTATCTTTGGCGAAGCCAAGAATATTATCATATTTAGTCTGCGTCCATTCAATATCTACCTTAAACGGTAGAATACCAATACTAAATAAATGGTTGGGTAAAATACTGTCGGCGAAATCTTCTGCCCATAGATGAATAAATGGGATTTTTTTTAAATTAACCACTGGTTGAATACAGAAAATCGTACCAGTTGCTTTGTTGGATATTTTAAAATAAATGAGAAATGGAAGAGAAAATATTATAAAGAAAATCATTCCGATACCATACGTACAGTGACATTCTCCCTTGAATTCTTGGTATGACAGCGTTGCATCACTGAAATTACCCGTGAGACTCCTGATATGTTCCCTTGCATTCCGTCACACTAATATAAGTAAGAATTTATAGCCAAGGCATAGCTGCAACAGGTGATTTTTCATACCGTTTCAATCCCAAGGGTATTCCAAACAAAACATTAACCTATTGAGAAAGACCGGGCTTCTACCTGGGACATCTCCGTTTGGAACCGCGGGGTTATGAGTCAGAAGAAGTGGAAATAATCGTGAATTGGTCATTGTGTTCTGCACTCATAAATCCTTGTCTTTAACTTCCGTATTAGCAGTATAAATCGGCATGCAGTTAACAGTAGGCCTTTGATACCAGATTCGACTGGTTAAAAAAAACGAGTATTTCCAGATAGGGCAGATTTCTTTTTAATCTTACGCTAAGAGCCATATTTGCGAAAGTCCCTGGGAGAGGGCGGGTCTCCGAATAAAATATATTTCACCTCTCCAAAGCAACGTGTTTTAGAGCTTGGAACAAACGATCATCAACTCGCAGCTGTGGAAGAAGCTGTCCTTCCTGCCTCTCACTTCAACAGTCTCTCTCTCTCTCTCCGCCTATTACCCCCACTCCCCATCCCCACCCGAGGCCATTCTTCGGGATGGGGACACAACAAAGAGAGAAAAAGCAGCCGAAGGAAAGAAGCTTTGTCCCCAAGCGCCTGTTTTAGCCTTGCTTCTTCACGGTGACGCAAGGGAGAACCTCAATTTCGCGCTCAATGGACTAGGAGGGACGGAAGAGAAGGCTGAGGGGCAGGAGGAGGAAGGAGGGGACGTCCTTTCGCTCCGCCTCTGCCCGTTACTTCAACTCCCCACTCCTTCTCTTTTAAGTTTCCGTCATTTTCATACGACACTTAACTGAACCCGTCACCTACATCTTCATCATTAGCGGCTGCTCACTTGGCCTTTCCGATCCCAAAGTCTAAAATTTTGGTCACTCGCTGATACGTAGTGGTTAATTGACGACCGAGAGAGAAGGTCCGATCAGGGGAAAAATCACAGGAATAGGCGAAGTGAAACAGTATGGGAAGTTTTTAAGATTTAGAAATTTACCGGGCGGTTCGATTGTGATTGATGACTAAGATACTCCATTGATTTAAGCACGTCGGGAACGAGATTGGTCTCGCAAAGTCGCTGAAAACTATTAAAAATCTTTCTCGGACTTACAAGAATGTATTCAACAGAGAAATAATTATTTCCCTGTACAAACGGCTTCTTCAGTTTCGGATAGTATCGACCCTGTCCGCGGAATGAAAAAATCTTCACCTCCCGCTTTCATGCTTATCAAAAATTTCTTTCGTCTCTCCAAGTCTCCAGCAGTCCCTTCCATTTCCCAAAGATGGTGTATTCATTTATCCAGCCGTCTTCAACTGTCTCTAGCTCTCAATACTTCCCACATCCCATCTAAAATCTCTTCTACATCTGTATCATACCCCGGAAGACAACAAGGTGTTGTTGTGTGTTGTGGAAGATCGGATGCCAGGAATTAATTCTACAATTTATCATATTTATAAATGCATAACCCATTGAAAAACGTATAAGATCACACAAAGGTTTCCCATTACTACTTACTTTCCCATAAACAAGTTCTATAACAAATTGGTGGAAAATAAGCGTTTGTAATTGTGATCACGAATTGTGGGAGAGAATAGCGAATTGGTACATTAGCAAATCTGTTCATCTGAATCCAAATTTTGCCCTGAACGTCGTCACAAGAGTGCGATACAGGCTGCGTTGGATCACCTATGGGATACTGGTATTCCGTATTATTTTACTATATGGAAGTTCGTATCGACGTTTCTCATGTTTTCTACTGAAATTGTCATAAACTGTTCAAGGGAAAAAAGGACTCATCCTAGTTACTCCGTGCACCACTCCGTCTCATTTCTTTTCATCTTGGGGCAATGTTTCACAAACCCAACGAATTAGACAATATACGTCTATGTTTTTCATGAATTTATAAAGAGCTACTTAAAGAGTTATTGTACTTGTATTGCATTGTAGAGCATGATAGCATTACGGAGGTGTAGTTCCAACATTCGAGTGATCTTGGATAGCCTCAGATGTACCCGCTCTGTTTTTTTCAAGGGAATAAAATCTTCCTGGGAAATCGCACGTGGCAAGGAGGAAGGCACTGGACCTAATGAGCGGATTTCATGAGCAGATTTCACAAGCGGTAGGCCCCAATGCAACGTGAACTCTACCCTCGCCTTTCAAACTAACCTTAAGATGAATCAGTAAGTTGATAATTTGTAGGCTACTGGACTACCGCCTCATGGAATATATTTGCTTGACCTAGAAAGCCTAACTATCTGAAGAGGTCACACTGTCGGTTCCACTGGCAACCCAAAAGATTGCGAAGAAATGAAGGCAGGAGAACATTATAGATGAAGGGGGATACTATAAACCAATCATGAGACGACTTTTTAAGATGATAGCCAGAAAAGAAAAACTTCGGTAGATAACCGGTTCTACGCCTCTGCAGTCAAATTCAATGGAGACGCACAATGTGATTTCATGTACGACAGAGAATAACTTGCAGGTTAATACGTATTCTCCTTCGATATTTGCTTCCCCGGCCCTATATTAATAATTCATGTCACTGCTACGAACGTAAGCTCTAAAGTGAAAGGCTTAGTAATCGTCTGATTTGCCGAGCGATACACTTCGGAAATAAAAATTCACCAAATAAGCATTGTCATACGGGTAATAATCTTTTATGCCGCGCGTCACATCCCGGCGGCAAAACTTTCACCGATAATGAGAAAAGTAAACTGAGACAAGAGTTTACCTTTCACATTATTGCGAAAGGAATGTCACCGATCCCTTCTTTTACCACAGTTGTCATTATTGAGTGGCCCTTCACAAATGACGCAATAAAAATACTTCAAACCGAATAAGGTTCTTCAATGACAGTTTATAGTGATGAACATCGACAAAAAATCAAAAATGTCTCTGGTAAGAGTTGCACCGTCTCTGGTCTGGTTATGATTCGGAGATGTATTTGCCCGAGAAGGATTCCTCGGGATCAGAGATGCGTCGAGTAAATTCGATACCATGAAAGTGACGATATTTCAACATCGATATGCAAATGGATGGTAAGCCAAACATCTCACCTTTTTGGCCATTATGTTGCCGCAGGTAAGTGCTACTCGGATGAGTTTAAGGCTGACAATGAGGGAGAGATCTTAGTCTCAATTTTGAGCGAAAGACGAGATTATAACGAGATTTTAATGGATATTGCCGAACAGAACCGCAGTATCCTTAGAGTATTATTTCCTTCGCATGATTCATGATCACAACAATACAAAACATCGCGTACAACTTTAACTTCAGAAAAATAAAAATTATGACAACGATAAAATCCCCAAATGTCTTGATGACAGAAGACCCAACAACCCCCACCACGCGCCCTCTTGAAGGTTTGCAATGCAAGATGTATATTGGATGCGAAATTACATTACTTACGATAAGATAATTACCTACCAAGTTGTTATGACGATATTTATTTTATAATTACTGGTGGTGCCCTGACACCTCCCGCCACACGCCCTTGCGGCGGCTTGCGGTGCATGAAGTAGATGTATTGCAAATTATTATCACTCTAGACTAATAAAGTGTCACAAAATAAAGTTTCCCGACTATACTTACTCTTAGCTACTTAGATCTATGTCCATCATAGTAGCATGGGATAAATAATTGAGGTGGTTTCCCGTTACCTTCCTCAATAGTGTTTTTAGCGTGACACCATCACTTAATGGCTACCCCATTGGGGTCTGACGCCTTTGCAGCCGCCTCACTGAGGAACGGAAGCCGAGGGAACTACCTTTCGTTTGGTCCCTACCCTTCTAACCATGGGTGACAATTTGAAATTAACGTTATTCAGGAATTTTCATAACTGATAGTCCACAGTTTTCAAAAGTTTATTTGAAAATGCATATAAAACGTCCTACCAGGTCTAAATAAAAACCCTTAAAAAACATTCCCTTGCCCCTCAAAATTGTTTATCTCGAGGGTTTCTTCAGTTTAGCATATTTATCTATCAATCTATTTAGCTCATAATGTTTTTTCGCACAAACAGTTTAACTTTACTCTCATTAAAAGGATAACAGATATGTAGATACTGAGGCTTTGAAGATTAAAAAATGGCTCAAGTAGTAGGGTACAGAACCAAAAACTATACAATAATGTGGAAAAAATCTCAGGCACCAGCAGAAAAAAGAAGAGTATCTACTGGATGGGCCAGGGAAGATCAACGAGTAAGAGATGGACATTCTTTGAGAATTGGAAAACAACGGAAGTTGCTTTCAAGAGGTTCAAAGAGACATTCAGGAAATTGGGGAGAAGGAAACAGAAAGATGTGCAATAGGAAAGCCTTCAAACCCAGAATTGAGGCCAACAAGAGTTTCCGAAATAGATCCCAATCAAGTGCTCAATCACTTTCGACAGAGGAGAGGGGACGAGCACAGATGGAGACAATGTAATATTGAGCGAAGACCAAGGCTGAAAAATACTGATTCGAATTAACGCGGCTGAAATTGAAAAAAGAATAAAAAATAAGTAATTTTCCTCGATTTGTTTATCGTTTCTCTTTGAAAACCCCATCAATGATCTATTGCTCATCTGATGCATAATTTCTTTCAGTATCGTCAAATGGCCGATTTTCACAATTTTTTGACAATTTCACCATTTTGCTGACTTTAGTTTTTAAAGAAATATTCATGTCATGTACTAGTAAGTCACGGATATACTTATAGATTGAAAGGCTAAGGTAATGGCGACAGGTGTTTCAAAAAAGTGATATTCCCAAAAAGTGGTGTGAGGACTTTTCTTTACTTGTTGTCTTGAAATATTTTTTGATGTTAGAAAACCATTTAGCGAGGTTCAGAAATGTTGAAAGACAAAGAACGTGGCAGTTGGTCCATCTCAAATACACCTTAAACTGTTGACTACATTTCGAAAAATGATACCAGTAATTATGTAATGGTCACAAATATTTCGCTCCCACGTAGCTTCCCAAGTAATCGCACGACTCATCAGAAAAAGGAATCTGCGCACATAAATACCGAGTTGCCAAACCCGGGGCAATTTAATAACAGAGATAATTGTAGACACTTTGAATAGGAAACGTTGGTAATCGTAGGGCACCACCGTTGGATAAGGTATCCCTAAGCATACTTAAACAGACATTCGGCAAGGCACAGCAGTGGCGTTCGTAGTCTCTGCTTGAGGCGTTAGATTTCCCTGAATTTACCGAAAGTTTGTACTGCTTGAATTTCTATTGATTGTTTACATGTACATATGTATGTTTACATGTAAATAAGAGCAATAACCATAGTTCAAATCCATAGCCATCAAGCAAATAGCTGAAAAATATAACTTTCTAAATCTTCTAATGAACTCTTAATTTCCTATTCGGACGTACATTTCATTTTTACAATAATTTTAAACCTTAAATTTTTTTTCAACACATTTCGATATCATTCATTAGAAATGATGATGTAGCGAACAAAAGTAATCCATCAATTCGAACTTTTCTCATACTGGATACCTCAATTTCTCCGGGTAAATCATTCTGAAGGAATTTCCCAGTTAAAGCCTATCTTAAGCAGTTTTCATTTCTAAAATGGCAATCTCCTATTGAGAATAATGGTACTTTCTGCTCAGAGCCGTTTCTTGTAATAGGATATGTACCCTAGTCATACTAGGGAAGGATTTTCACTTAATTTAAGGCGTTGGGCCACATTTTCCTGCTTGATTTTTAAGGTTTTTTTTACGATTCCAATGATTGATACAGCGCTCTTCCTTGACGTGCCCAAACAATGCAGGAAAGATTGAGGGGAAGTAATCGACAAGCACACATACGTGAGCCAATAATAAAAATTAAACGGAGGAGTGATGTAGAAAGAGAAAACATAATTGATACTCAAATAAGTGCCTGATGGCGGCTATTTCCGATAGCATACCTATAGACAACCCTCGGTGTAATTTAAAAAAAATATATAATCATTTCTCTAAAATACATCCTAAATATCCGAATAAAATAAAGAAAAGATAGTAACAAGTTTCTACTAATTTTCCAATACGTATCTGATGGAAAATTAATACTAATTTTTCTTTGTTATGTTCGGATTTCAGCACATCACGCCTCAAACTACCCAATTTGTTCTAGATATCCGAGTTTTATCAGATATTAGATTTTATCAGATAAGAACTTATTTTGTTAATACATCGATTTGATGCTCTTGGATAGCTCTTGGAAAACAAAAAATCTGGAAATCAACCAACGATTCTATTAAGGCATTTCCAGAGATTAAAAATCTCAACATGTGCCACTTTTGAAAATCCAATTTCTATTTTACGTATTCCTGGACATAAATGCAATGCACCCACCCATTCTTAGTGCACGGAAAGTCGCCACAAAGTTAGAGCTCGTAACTCTCATGATCCTCTTATGCTAAAGAATAACAGAAGATAAAAGAAAAGAATTACTCTCCATTCGAATCAAATAATCTCCAATAACAAATTGAGTAGCTTCAGCCGTGATCTGGTGGAAGTCGAACACAATTAATAATATATCGTAACACTTTTCCACTGGATGAAGTGAACATTTTATCAAGTGGAAAAGTGCGAGCAGTTATTCACTAATCCCCAATAATATTCAATTTTTAGAAGAACTTGAAAATTTCTGAATATTTTTAGCTTTTCAATAACGATGGAAAGGCTTATCAAGCTTAGATCCAACAGTTTACCTATTTTTTCCTAAAAATAGACTAGTTACATCTTGTTACATCCATCTAGTTACATCCATCAATGTTTTTCTTCATCATTAACTCATTACATCATTAGGATAACAAAATTGTTATTTTATAAAAACAGAATAAACAATTCGATGATTCAAGCATGAAATTGATCGGTGCCGATTCCTTTGGGATAAACAGCGAAAGTACTACCATAGCATGTCACTGCCATGGCTTAACCGACGTTTCTCATCGCTTCATTGGCTCTCCATTCCCATTCATAGCGAAAATTCCTTCGTGGCAAGGGCGATAGTGGCTTCTAACTAATACCACAATCAGGAATCAACATTGCGATGAAATAAACATTTGATTGCATGAAGTGGGCTCACGTGGCTCCTTTTCCGATTATCTAATTATTAACAATGGGAGGTAACCGTATTCATTCCACTTTGGGCTCCATAATTTGGTTGATGGCTAGCGTTCGTGAGAGCAAAACCATCAACCATCACCATCAAATATAGAGAAATCACAAGTTTACGGTAGAATGTGCACCGATAAATATTTCAAAGCAAAAAAGAATAGGAAGTTTGCGGTTTTGCCTAACTATTCTGCTCCGAGTGAAAATTTCACGCTTGAAAAGATATTACGGTCGCACGCATCATTATGTCCTCTAACCTAACCGTTGTGCGCAAATGTTACGTAAAGCATATTGCGATCATTTCATGATTTAATCCCCACCGTTTTACGCAAGATTTTTGCCGATAACCGGAAAGTGGGCAGGAGTACATCCCTGCGGACTTGGTGTGGAATAGGAGTAATGCGGCCGCTCTTGCGTGAGCGCAGAAACAAATGAGAGCATCTCGTCTCTCTTTTATCCATCCCTCTCTTTGGGTACCTAGTTGATGGACCGCAGCCACTGCTGTACGGAAGTAATGGGCAAGCAAGGGGGGGGAGGGTATATAATGAGAGGGAATTAATGCGCGAAAGCCGCGGCAGATGGAGTACGTACGTGTACGCATACGCAGGGAGCAGGCCAACTCGGTCAGTCAGCGGAGCAGGTGCAAAGTGATCTCGCAGTGTTCCGCGAAGCGATGTCGGCAAATAAATCCGCCACGCGGCAGAGGCGGCGACGGTGAGGGAGGGTGGGGAAGGGGATAGCTTTATTATCATTTATTTTTTTTATTCCCTCAAAAACCGTGTGCACCGCGGAACTGGAAAGCAACGAAGGGAAAGGGACCGGTGGGGATCGGTTACATTCGTACGTGTGCGCGGGACGCTAAGCCGCCACATAACGCTTGCTGCATGCGCGCATCTTCGAGACTCCTCTCGGCCAAATAGAGGGAGGAAATGAGTGTGGGGTGGACTACTGTTAAATGGACGAAAATGGGCAGCGCTTCGTAGGGCTGGAAATTGCTTCCAGCTGTTTTCGTTAGCGGAGTAAGCGGGAAAAATTAATGGACTCCCGGAAGGAGACGGAAACTCAACTAGGAATGAAAAGCAATGGATGTCATGAAGTTATTCAACTACGCATCCATTCATTTATTGATGGCAATTCATAAGCGATGTGACAGGGGAGCAAAATTAGTATTTATCTTTTTATTGTCTCAAAAATTCCTAAAATATACCGAGAAATTCTCCGCTTGTGCCTTAGTTTAACCGCTTATCTATCGTTTACAATGAAAAACAACTGAATATGAGATGACAAGATACTTTTTCGTGAGTTCTGTCACGTTTTTAAGAACGCGTTCCCATGCGATTGAGTCATGGTTGGCATATATTTATTTTTGTCTATTATCATAGGCAATTATTTAAGCATCTATCTGCACATTCCTAATCTACAGTTTTTCTATTTTCTTTCAATGTTTTTAATGTGCCCTTGGCTATCAATCACTCTGAACTCAAGCTCCATTAATTAAACATTTCCTCGTTTACTCCTAATTTAATGCAAGCTTAGTATGTATTTATACGGAATTGCTTACAATCATTAGCTCTCCCTTGTTTTTTGTGACGATCAATTTTGCCCACCCATGTGGACGCCTTCATCCATCCATTAACCCTCTGCTTTCTCGAGACATGTCCCTCGACGACACTAATGGCTAGAGAATGAACGTGGCCATGAGGTGCAAAGGCTGAACGCTGTAAAGCTATATGCCCCTTTCCTAAAAAAATCCACCCGATATTGGAATCCACTAGGCCAACAATTTCTGCGAGAAGAGAATAGGCGGGAGGGATATGTTGGAGGAATTAGTTTTTGGAACCTCTAGATTCAAGACAAGAACAAGCAGAGCTTTGTCTCCTGGAGAGGCACTTTAATTTTCTTACGAGGCCGATGGAATTATTATGCTACAAAAAAATTATATCAGTAAATACGACCACCTGGATAAAGTAAACGAGAAAGACACCGTCAGAGACAAGATTCAAGTACGCTTTTATAACTGTATATCCAAGTAAATGTACAAAAACTAATATTTCTCCAAGTATGGCTGGTACCCTAACCCCTTCTACCCCACACCCTTCCGTCGACTTGAGATTTAATGCACAGAAGTACATCTACATCGACACTATACCCCGCAAGCCTCCGCAAGGACATGCGACGGGGGATGTTAGGTAAAAGAGAATAAAACCACATGAAAAACCAACAAATTCATGCAAATCTACACCCACAGAGGCGAATGAGATATTCATGCGAAAACCTTTTAAAATTACACGCATGCAAATACATTTACTATCAACTAACATACACATGCACCTTCGGGTATAACTTATGTCTACGCAACGTTTAATCTTTTCCTGACTTGTAAATCGAATGTCTTTAATATTTCTATAGTGTCCTTTGATTTCTTACTATTTCGATTTCTGATTGCCCGGGGAAAGGATGTGCATTTGAATCTTTTTACTGGAATCTATCTCTCTTATCTTATCTATGTGTTCTGATATACCTAAGTGGTGTGGAGCCATTAAAATTCCTTTAGTGTCATTGCTAAACTCGTTTGTTCTGAACCTTTCTAAAAGTCTAAGTCTCGCAGTGTCTCATCGCGAGGCTCCCAGCCTGATTCCCCAAAAAGATGCCCTGTCACTCTCGTCTTCTTATTTTAGCAATTTTTGACGAGTCTGGCGGATTTTTTCTGGACATCATCTCATTCTTTTTGCCAAACAGTCTCCCGAGGATCCCAAATACTTGCGGCATATTCCAAATGAGGCCTTACTAGAACCAAATAACACGTCTCTTTTACTTTCTCATTACATTTCCCCACCATCCGTTTAATGAAGCCAATTTTTTTTTAAAGCGGATCGGCATATTGTCCTGATATGTGCTCGCCATGAAAGTTGTTGAGTTAGAGTTACCCCCAAATATTTAACTTGATCTGCCGTAGTCAGCATAGAACCCATTTTTTCATATTTTTTTGTCCTCCTCACCACTTCCTTCGCTCCAAAATTTCAAAACTGCGCATTTACCTATGTCAAGTATTAGTCCCCATTCTTTGCACCAATCCGAGATTTATGTCCAAGTCTCTAGAGAGTAGCTCATAATCTGACGGTCCCTTATTTCCCTGTATACCACCTCCTGCATCATCAGCAAAAAATCATAAATAAAGCAGATAAATTGTAATACAATTTACTAGTGTGCTCAAAAAATAACTGTAATATCGATTATAATTTTTTTCTCGGATGTCGACAATATCTGCAAATCCGTGGACAGCAAGAAGATATTAGATTTAGGAGGAAAGTAGGAGAAACAAATGATTTTTAAATACCATTTGATTCAAGTTTTCCTTTTTCCCCGACAGAGAAAACGAGGGGATAATTAGACCTCTTCCTATGAAAACACTATGCATCCAAAGGCTTCTTTAATTTAGGTAACCACTTGGAAAAAACATTACCAACATTCTTAATTTCATACAAATTAATTTTATTGATTTTTCTTTTTTGATGACAGCAATTATTATTTGAAACAAGAAATCTTTTTGTATAATATAATATTTCACCATTTCACCGCGTCGAGTTGAATAACCCCAGGACTTTAATTCTTCGTCGGAACACACTCAAAGATAAACATCTCAAAATACCCCTATGTTTTTTTTCCTCTGTTATCACTGCCATTTTTAAATTCGGTATATACTTCCCTCCTTCGGTTAATTCGAATCACCTGCATGCGTCCTTCCTCCTCGCTACTCGCTTGACAAATGTCCGCCCTTCCATTAACTTTATTTAATATGCCGCTGCATCCCAATATAGTATTTCATCGGCCCACGTTTCTCGTTGTCACAGTCATATACCCACCTACCTCTTTTTCTCCCCAGCCTCATTTGTTCATTTCAATTTCCTCCCTCGGCGGATCAGAATCTCCAACCACACACTAACCCGTCTTCTCAGATTCAATTAGGTATGCATTATCCATTCTTAGTTGCCAGCTTATTCGGTAAACACAATTATAAATCCATATGATTTGCTGATTTTGCTAGCGAATTTGTATGAACTCATTTCAACATATTTGAGAAAGATAAAAAATACTTCCAGAAAATCATTTAATGGGATTATTCAGATTGGTAACATAACTGATTAATAAATGGAAGAGGATATAAGTCGCCAGAACAAAATTAATAAAGAATTTATAACGGACGAATTCACATGCGTGTTATTACAAATGTAAAAACCCTCAACCGTTCCCCAACCCTTATCAGTTAAAATACGCTCCCTCTACATTGTCTACGGCGTTCATCTACATTTACATGGCACCCTGCAGGTCACTACTACGGTGTTTGGGAGAGAGTGATTTAACACCAGGCATGTAAAAGACTTGCACCAGACTTGTATTATCATAAAAAATGATTTTCTTATTTGTTAGTTAAAATAATTATTTAAAAAATCAAATCACGTAAATAATGGCAACTACATTTGCATGCATTGCGGTATCTATGGGTGGCATAATTCTCTAAACAAGAGATGCAAGCTGTTAGTAAAAACAAAGAAAATAAACTAAGGATAATGAGCACATACTAGGCTACTTAGATTGAGAAAAGGAAAATACTCTTTTTCACTTAGCGCGGTCACTTACAGTAATTCTGATTCCTTATCCTTTATGGGTAAAATTACATCCTAAATCTGTCGGTTCTATTATTTATCTCTCCAATCTTATTGCCCTGATCTCTCCTATCGTAGTAAAAAGGGGAAAGTAATACATTTTCTACGTCGTCGCCAAAGAGACCTGCTTCCAATCTATGCAAGATATTTAATCTGTGATCTTTGAATGACTTTCAATGTGTAGGCATACATATATATGGATACCTGCTTAAGATCGTAGTAGTGTGGGATTAATTGATTTCTCCCCCTTCTTGAAGTCATCAATGTCTAAAATTTTCGATATGAATGACTTCACAAAATGGACAGCTGACTCTTCAAGTGCTCTGATAAACGACTGTTATACATATCGTATATGAAGCCCATCCACAACGTAGCGACAAAAGCTACAAATAACCATATGGTAGGTAGCATTGAATGCAGGGATAGCATGGATGGTATGCATGGAAATCTTACTTCATCTGTAAGAAGTAGTTCAATCGTGAAAGCCTGCTTTTAAGTTTTTAAGGTTTTTACCAGACTTACTCCCTTTTTCTAATTTCATGCATGCTGTCCTGTTATCACAAATTTTGTACGCTTCCGTCTAGAACTTTCATATATTCTCTCATTTTCCTGAGAAGTTTAATATTTTTTTATTTTTTTAAAGAGCTTTTTCACTTTTCCCCTCACTCACCCATGTCATTCTCAGTCTCCAACCCATTAAATTAAATAGCAAATGTGTACACACATTTTGAAGATTCAGATGATATTGTGTGGAAGCGAAACATAGTCGAAGATCACAAAAATAGTTACATTTAACTTCTGCAGTTGTTTTTTCTCTGATAATTACGGCACCAAAGGCATATTATTTTTGGAATTGAGCTCAAGAATAAGATCTCAAGGCATGTAATTACATTCTGCGAATTATATATTTCTTTTAATTATACGTCGATTAATTTTAAAACATTGAAAACCATAAATAATAATACGTCACTTATCACTCCACACATTTTGAGGATTCTGAAATGTAGTAACATTATGAATTTCGCGAAAAAAACGTTTAAATGTCAGCGAGCGATATGTTCTCAACAGGGAAAATTCAACAAAATCAGAGAAAAGATCGTGTGATTGAACAGGTCGTTCGAATATGTCATGAATTTGATCCCGAGGCCATAGGGATTATGCTAATTTCGTTGATTTTCACCAGGTTACCTGATGACAAATGAAGCCTCGTAGGGATCTTACAAACTCGTGAATAATGTGCAACAACGGATGAGCCAAAAACGTATAGCCGTAGAGAAAGTGTAGGTATTACGCTATTATGGGACCAATTTTCAATAAATTACTTCCAACAGCCTGTATAATAATTTCACGCCGTATGGCTACGTAGGTATTAATCGTGGTTGTTTCAAGGATAATTTGGACATTAAACATTAACATTATCATCGGATAGCCCTTAGGAGATAGCGACGAAAAATTAGGGGAAACTTAAGTACAGGAAAACTGTATCATTGGCAGAAAATTCTAACGGACTAATGTCCGCACGACATCGCAAAGAAAATGGTACGAGATTCGTTCACATCCCCTGAATCAGCGGTCACTTTCAGTATGACCTCGTTCTTGTTGTATCTTTTTTTCCCTAGGGATAAAACTTAGCGGTGCGATTATATGAAGAAACGCTACAGGAGAAAAAAAAAAGAGCCCCTTTCCCAGATTCCGTCCTTCGGCGTCACGCCCGGACTGGCTTTGTATGTGCGTATCGTGCGGTAACCATGACGACCCAATTGACGGTATCCCCACGCCAACATAGTTGAAGGTGATGAGTCATTAGGTGTTTTTGCACAAGAAACGGCGCACCTGCGAGATTATGGAAGGTTAAGCGGAAGAAAATGTCAGGCGAAAATAAAGGTCATTTGGGAAAATAATGAAACGCTTGGATGTCTATGCAAACAGAAAACCTCGACTGAAGAACGCCATTAAAAAATAGAAGACTTGCGACCATAAAAATACCGATTCTTTATTAAGCTATGGTGGAAGTTGGTGCTTCTCGTAGCAATAAAATTTACTGCGTAGAAGTGAAATTCAGTCACAATAGGGGATGGGCTTCACTCGTTTTTACGAAACAATTAGAAACACCCATTCTGAAAATTGAAGATGCAATCTCCATTCGAAGCAGACCCTTTTTTTTATCACAACCGTTGACCCCCTTTTTCAATGCCATAACTTTTAAAAGGATCCATTGTGATCTCTCGGTTAAAACAATCTGAATATTAAATAAATTTCCCCACAATTCAAAACCGATGGGAGACATAATGGCAAATAAATAGACTGCTCACCACTTTACAATTTACAGTGGCAATTTCAGCACCACAAAAAAAAATAAATCTGGAATTCTATGAGCTTTTAAGTTTCTACTGCACCCAAATCAGCAATAAAGACTTTGAAATAGTTTGATAAAAGAGATCGGTATTTTTAAAAATTGGGCCATACAACAAAAGGAGAATAATAATAAAATCTTTTTTTCGTGTTTTAAAACTCACTCGAACTACACTTAAAGACACTTAAATATTAAAGCAGGAGCCACAAAACTCATGACTCAACGGAAATAATTAAGATTTTTTAGCTCTTTCGAGGAGTGAATTTTGTGGATTAAAACGGAGCTGTTTGTTTTCTTTGTATTTTGGTGCGAAATTGAGTTTTATATCCATATGATTCACATCATCCAATAATCGCACCGCACTACTATCATATCACACAGTGGCATGCATAAAAATTACAACAACGTAAAATTTTACATGTACGAGCAGGAGGAACGAGGAAAAGTAAGCCACGTCCGGTTCAAAAGCACAAGTATGTTAAAGATCAATAAATATCATTAGTACAGCACAATTATATTGCAGATAAACAAAAAATCATAATCAGCTTCGGAAAATAAATCGCGTCATCCCGTTTTTGGCCTTTCCTCAATAAAACTTCTGTTTTCTATGTATTGACGATGAATCCACAATATCACTAGTTCCACGGTGAATTCAATCGTTAAAAGTCCGAAGTCGATAATTTTATATAAAAGATTCTTTAACGCATATGAATTTCCGATTTTCGAACAATTTTTCCGACGATCTGAGCTTTGGAAATCCCAAAATTGAAAAAAAAACTTGTCTTCTGAAACATTTATTTCCGCAAATGAAAAATGAACCAATATTAGGCCCAATTACTAGAGACTGCTGTGGAATATTAAGAAAAGACACTAAAGTATCTAAAGAGGGGGAATCTGAAATTTAATCATTCTACCTGAGAAATTACCTCATGTACTTGTGGTAACCTCTCAAGCATAGATTACCTCAGGTACATGAGGTAATTATTTTTTTTCGTAGGGTCCTGTGTTGCACTGTGCTCTCAATTGATGCGATAAGGGTACCAAAGGTAAATTAACCAACATTAGGAATTAAATAAAAGGCAGTAGTGTGGGAAATTACGGCTTATTAGACCCACTCCAATGGGATCACGATTCTGAATGAAGAAAGACATTGCAATAATCACTTTTACACTACATAAAAGATACGTTACACGACGCGTGATTATACTAATACACCCCTTATCAGGCAAAATACTTCTACTGGATCCCTACTGTGGAAAGATAATGGAATAAACGACTTCATTTATTACATTTTTTCCTGCTTTGTATATGAATAAGCCCGCGAAATGGTTGGTTTATATGTAAACGATTCACTGGCCGACGCTAGTTTTTTTTTACGGTTAAATACAAACTCAACTCCGTGTGCAAGCACGCGACTCAAATTGGCCTATTTCATTCCTTAACGGAAATAAATTCTATGCGATAGGGTTCAGAGACTTAGATCTAGAAAGATGACCAGCTGGAACTTGCAGAAGTAGAGATAAGGAGCTTCAATCTTTAACGAATTAACGTCCGCTGCGATAATGATATACGTCTATCTCGGCCCTCACCGCCCGTCTCGAAAATTAGCCCTCTATCATCGTACTCCATCGCGGAGGGAGGGAGGAGATTCATTCATGCCATTCCTCGGCCATCTCCTCCGCTCCTACTCCGTCCAGCTCCTCCTCGACCCCCTCCTCCCCACCTCTTTATCTCCCCAAAGCCCATTCATGCCCCGGAACAATTCCGTTCACCTCAACCACGGGGACGTCACCTCGAAACCATTCCCCACCGGATTCTCCTCAGCATCTCTCCACTCTCGTCCAACCAACATTTTTCTCCATGCCACCATCTCCAAACGACAACTTAACTCATCTCGTTAGGCATCGCTTTATCGCACGCAAAATGCTCCATTTAACGTTTCTCTATCAGGTTGGGCGGCCCTGCAATCAGTACAATGCGAGAGCAAGTGGTGGCAAGCGTCTTCAGTTATGCTTGAAAATGTCGAGCCGATCTTGAGCAAATTAACCTAGTCATAGAATATTTGGATTATTAGGAGCACATGGATCAATGGCGGAAAAAGGAGCGTGAAGAAAAAAAATTGACTTTTCGAGACGTCACGTCTTCAAAGGAAAGTCAAAATTTATCCGTAAAAAAATCAGATATCGTTTCCACGAAATATGATGACTCCGGAAAGAGATAATGTTTAAATTATTCATATTTTTTATTGGAAAAAATATATTTACAAAAAGTAACGACGAGGGAAGAATATATTTTTAAATAACACGAAGATTAAAGATTTTCACAGATTTGCTTAAGATTTTATGTTTATATCTTTTCTATTGCCATTAATATTGTTTAAAAATTAAAATTGAATTCCAAAAATGGAAATTGCGCACGGAAGGAAAATCTAGATCTTATAAGACATGCACCATCGTATCAGTAAATGGATTAAAGAGTGTCTATATAATGCTGATATTGAACGTATGTCATTCCAATTTAAACTGCAAACCATATATATCTTAATTCATATGAGTTTTTCTCACTCTGTTTCGTTATCAATGAGGGTTTCCTCGTCCGAAACTTCAACGTATTTCATCACGATAACGTTAAAAAAGGAAAAAAACCAGCCCTTATGGGAATTGTTAATGGATAGAACGAAAGGAGCACCAAGATCTTTCGATAGCAAGTTAATGTTGCTTAACCTTATGTTTGCTGTTATCGCAAATTGTGCGATTTTTGAACTAAAAATTCAAGACATCTGACCTGGAACCATTTTCAATTTTTTTAGCCGGATGGTCAAAATCTTCCAATGTAGTGCCGGAGATCTTGATCATTCCTTCGGCGTCAGGAGTAAACCGAGTGAGTGTTCTTCCTAAGTCTTAAGCTTGAATTGCTTTCGTAGTAAACTGGAGGGTCTCTTATTCTTTAATCTATAACACTTACTTTCTTTAAAAAATGTTTTCCACGAATTCAACTGGAGTAAATATTGAAAACTTACGTCTTTTATTTGACATTCTCCCCTTCCCGTACCTTGTCGACTAAAACTACACTGTATGGAAAAGATTTTGGTAAAATATGTTAAGTGTAACGATAAATTGGAAAAAAAATTCTTTGTGATTCAAATAGGAAGAGAGCAAGCAAGAAGAAGACATAAAGATACAGAAGATGAATACGTCTCTGAAGTAATGCTTCGGACTCCACATTGACCCACCCAGATAAAAAAAATGAAATTTCTATCACGACCACCCGCGATTCCACGATTGTTGGCGCCATAAATCCTTACTATGGGTCGCAATGGCGACTCGAAGGATATAACGTGGATTCAGACGTGGCAATTCTTTTTTTATTCAAATGTGCCTAGAATTGCCATACATTCTCAATTTTCGTTTCAACCTTACAGAAGATATTCCCATTACTGAAATAGCACCACCATTTCCCCATCAATCAGGTTTGTCATTGCGTCTCTTGAGAGATCAAACCGCACAGCAACACGATAGGCAGCATTGGGTGCGGCTCTCTCCCGCTCCCTCCCCCTTATGTTTGCACGTTATTGGATAAATTTCTCACTGCATCCTAAGGCGCAAATTATTTGTTAGATTATAGCATATGTAATTGCATGCGTGTAAAATGAAGGGAGGTAGATATGTATTTGCATGCGCGTAAGATGGTGGGATGTTTCTAATAATTTGTGCACCACTGTGGATTTGGGTTTGCATGTATGTGTTGGTTTTGAATGCGGTTTTTCTTTTTTCCCTTTTTTGGGTGGT
Organism: Hetaerina titia; assembly: GCA_037158775.1. Classification (NCBI taxonomy): domain Eukaryota; kingdom Metazoa; phylum Arthropoda; class Insecta; order Odonata; family Calopterygidae; genus Hetaerina; species Hetaerina titia. The sequence continues at coordinate 67,710,238 of CM073776.1, read as the reverse complement.
GACCTAACACCCCCCGCCACACGCCCTTGCGGCGGCTTGCGGGGTATTATGTAGATGTATGCTAACGTCTCTGTCCGTGCAAAGCGCGGTAAAATCTTTTGAGAGATTTCCTTCACCTGCTTTTTTGAAGATTGTGTTTTTTTTTACCACCCTCCTCCAAAACTCGGAACCGAACTCCCACGGGCCAAGCACTGGTGCCTCCTCCTCTCCCCGACGCGACGTCCGTCCGGTGCGGAGGGGAGGAAGGAAGGAGGATTGGCTCGGCCGTGAGAATGGGAAACATCCCACGCAAAAATTCTGCAGTGCTATGTACGTGAGAGCGGACACGGCGGGGGGATGGGAAGGGGGGGGGAGGAAGAAGATTAGAGACTGGAGGATAAGGAAAAACGATGAGGACATTTTAAGGGGTTGGGAAAGAGAAAGAAGAAAAGAATTGGTTTGACATACACGGGAATGTTTTTCGAGATAAGATAGAATCGACAGGAACAAATATTAAAATAACACGAAAAGCACTATTCTAAGGTTTTGATCTGAATACGGAAAGAAATTCACGACCTCAAAATCGTTTAACCGTTTATTTTATAAATTATATTTTTTTCATATTTTTTCGCAATGTCAACGATCCATCTTCATCGTCACACTCGGCGACATCAAAAACGTGGTTGATGATGAAATTCGTTCTTTCACGGACGAAGCGATCGTTACTTGTTTATTCATAGTCCTGAGGCTAAAGTAACATTAGTAGATAACTTAAATTCATCAAAACACCGGTGAAATACAGAAATAAGACTTCAATTTTAAGAAAAAGGCAACTGATTAATTTCTCGAATAGTTCTCCATTGAAATTCTAAATCATTAAAAATACCGAAACGACAACTAGTAGTCTCCAGAAGACTCGATAAAATATTTTTAGTGGTTCACTTAGTCACACCCTCCCTCATTTTAGGGCAATACGTACGAGGGATATATGGAAAAGCTAGCGGTAAAATAAGGATTTAGTGGATAAGTATTGGGCAAAAGTGACTATGGGTAAAGGGAGAGATACTATCTACAAGTACTACTTGTATCACTAGTTTACCCATTTCGAATACGCTCAAAGTACATGAGATCCTCACGAAGTCGATTTTATTGTCAAATTAACTCGTGTGCAGCGAAGAGGATCTATGGTAAAAAATTGAAACACTGTAAACTTCCACATATAGAATTTATTAAACGCCCCGATGAAGAGGATCTAGATTTATAAAATGCTGTTATAGTAAAACGGGAAGCTTACTTATAATATTAGAAGAACTAAATTAGGATTTTTTCTCGGAGCGAAGATTAAATTAGATATTAAATCTCTTGTATAAATTGGAAACGGGTATCTTTGGTTATGATAATGAAAACGTGTTATGAGGTATGAGAGAGCATGAAAACTAGATTAGGGAAATCAAATACAGGGCCGACAGATTTAAGATTTAATTTTTCCCGTCAACAGTAAGCGATCAGAATGACTGCAAACGACTACGCTGTGAAAGAAAAGTATTTCCAGTAGAGTATTGTATGGCTAATATTGTTTTCAGTATTTCATTTAACTATTTTACTGTGCTTCATACTATCAGTCCGTCTCGTAGGCCAAGTGAAGTATTTTACACTTACATGTGTACGTAATACATGCAGCTGTTGTCAAAATTATTCTCAATATTAGAATTACGAGAATACGCTCGTGTATAGAATATTTATTGATAACTAACATTCTTCACAGTCTAGTGATTAGTTAACTAACATATCTTAAAGGCTGCATCTCTGGTGTAGGATCACCCCGTGCCTTATGCCCTAGCGGTGGATTGAAAGGTAACAATTGGTGTACTTGACTAAACTATTCAATTTTACTATAAAATATTTACGTCGCTTAGGTTCTATTTTGATATGATTGTGCATCGTGCGAGGGAAGACCGAGTACTTGAATTTATGATGGTATCTTTCTATCTTATTCTCCCCTATCTCGTTACTCGAATCTACCGGCATAATTTTGTGGCATTATATTTTTCTCAGAGTGGTAAGAAAACTCGGGTGTCCTGTACATTTGTAAAAGCCTTGCTGACCCTCTTCGCGAATCAAGGAGCTCAAAATCTGATTCCTTCGGCATACCCGTGTCGCTTACTTCCTCCTCGTAGCAATTTTTAACAAGCTTCCCGGATGTTTCCCGTACCTTTTCTTAATTAACGTTTTCTCCCATGGATGCCACATACTTAGTGCAAACTCCAAATGTGGCCTAATTAAGGTGAATTAACACCTCTCTCTCTCACACACAAACACACCTCTTCATTACATTTTCCGTCTAATGAAACCTTGCTTCTTTAAGGCTGACCCGCAATTTCTTCTGACGATAATGAAACATTAAGGGTACCCTCATGTCCTCAAATGCTGTTCTGTCTTCCTTATCCATTTCTAGTCCCCAAATCCGCAGAATTAAAGCCGATTTAAAACTCCTCCACAACACATTAAACTCGACTACTGACTGCCCTGAACTACTTTCTCTCTCTCTTCAACTTCAGGATACCAACTCGATCCACTCGCATCCACTCCCTATTCCATCTGTCTATTCCTAGGATATCTCTCACTAAGCGCTCACTATTATTTCGCCTCTCCTCCCTTCCATATTCACTCCCTCATACTGTCGATCCTTTTCATTTGCCATGTAACAATTTCACCACCCAAAGCTTTAACCCACCTGTCAACAAATTAAATATTTCCCGTGCCCATGTTCGGTTCTCGTTGTTTATTGTTTTGCTGTAATTGTTTTTTGTCCTCTTTCATGTTTTTGTAATTTTTCACTGTAAATTTGCGCTACCGGTGTATGTGAATAATCTTTTACAATAAATAAATACCCCATTATTTCGTACCTTATCATAGTGCATGAAATCTTTCGTAAAAAATGTCACATTGATTGAATGATTTAGCTTCCCCAGCAATCACTAATATTTACATAAAAAATAATTTTGAATTTCCGTGCCTAGTGTGGAATCACCCAGTCACGTGCCATAACGGCTTGCTGGGTACCATGAATATGTGGACCAAATAAATTTCATTCGAGTAACCCCCAACATGACGAACGTGACGTCATTTTTCTCAGTGCACCACTGCGTCGTCGGCAAATGATCCGATGCTTCAGCTTAAGCGGAAGCTTTATGTCGTTAATGTATGCTTGGGTTAGAAGTATACGATCCAACTCCTGCGTGTAACCACCGCAGTAACCCCCTTCAAAAGGTCAGGTTGAATGGTTCCCCGTCATGAAAGACCACACAGACGCGAACGACCGCTGGGATGAATATAGACAGGCGATAACTCGACCGAGGGTGGAGTCAAACACGCGGTTTTTATTATAAATAAGCCGAGATAAGAATTAAGAGCCGTGAACGAGTTTCCTCAACTTGAGACGCCTCCTTGGCGCTGATTATGCCGGGTCGTCGCCGCCCCGTCGGAGGGGAGGAGGACCAAGACGACCGTGGGTCGACGGGGAGAGCGAGAGGGTCAGCGGCGAGGGGCACAAATGATCGCCCACCCTGGCGGGTGCCATCTGCGCCTCATTTGCGCTATCTACGACTACGCCCCTGGGATATGACGCGTGTCGACCATGATAACAACCCAGTATCGGCTACGCCAGTCGGCCGCTTGCAACTGCCGCGAGGCCCTTTCTATTTTGAGCGTGAATGACGAAGGAAACGTTTTTATTCCGAGGTCCGATCGAAAAACAACGATTATCGATTAGATGGCTAAACTCTAGGACCCCAATAAACGCCAAGGATTGGACTCGTAATTGATCAGTTTCAAACGAATGGAGTTGACTATCAACTACAGCTACATCCCCTAGCCTTTATATGTAGATGTATATACTATACACTGCCACGAAGGCGTGTGGCAGTTGGTGCTTGGTCACCAGCCATTGGGATAATCAGTGATGATTAGAGTGGGGAATCATTCCGTTTTCTGTGCGTTCTGTCAGTCATAATATGTGTTTCCTGCCCTTGCGGTCCAGAATTCTGATAGGGTAATAAAATACCTTTCCGTCCATTCGAATGTGTAACTTTCCATTTCATGTAGGAACGCTAAGCGACCGAAACTCATCGAGTACTGTGCAAATCTGATGTGGATTGAACCAAATGCCACACAACTTACCGGTGCCTTGCAAGTGATCGTGTAGAAACTAATATAATGTAAAAGTCGAATGTAGTGTACTTATCTACAAGATCAAATCTGACCGTACTCTGTGTACACGTAATACGTGATGATCTCGTATAGGAGTGTGTATGCTACACAAAAAAGCGGGGCTTCGACTGTTAAAATGCAGCCATCTCTTTTATGGCAAATGATCCTAAAGGTATTGTAAAAAGTATGAATTTGGAACAGATATATGCGTATGTTTGTAATATCAAAAAATAATTCCGTAAAAATATTCTTTGGAAGTTGTTCCTACAACGTAGTAATAGATCATCGAATCTTTAAAACTGATTTGCCAGTGAATCAAAATTTATTCGCATTTTATGGACACCTATCATCCATTTTTGTGGAAATTTCAACTTTTTTAATGTTTTCAACTTTGTAATGTTTTAAAATGAGTGATAAATAAATAACCAACCAATCTTCTCTAGAAATATTGGAGCTGGAAGAGTAAAAGTTTACTGATTCATATTTTTCGAGTATAGTCCACATTTAATATATAATGGAAACCAAACTATAAAATGCTTTTTCCAAATAAATAGCAAACAAAACTCAGATGGAGCAAAGAAGTATAATAGCTGCAGAGAGTAACTAACGAAAGATATTAGACATGGAGAATGAAGAGAAAATGGTAGTGGTAAGCTGTAAAATTAAACATTAGATGGATGGAGAAGATTCGTAGATGTTCTGGGAGATTGAAGGGTATTGTAAATCGGTAATACTGTATAAAAAATCTTATGAGGAAATAAAAAAGAGAACATAAAGCATTGGATGTTTATTTTAGTTCAATAGTTATGAAGAATGAATTCAAAAAGGCTACCTGAACCCGGGAATTGCTTACAAGAGTATGTAAATATAAAAATATGTAAATGAGACTGTGTAAAAAAAACGATGGTTTTTCAATAAAGAGTTTATCATAGATTTTTATTCGCATACTTTAATGTAAACATTATAATTTTAGCCTGCATCGTAAGCTTAGTGTGTAATGTATACGTGGCACAAGTTTATCTGATTTGATTCCGGCATTGCGACAGCCGTTGCCAGTTGAAAGATGTTTAGACAAAGGTGGAGATAAAATTGTGATCATTCTTTCTATAACAGATGTCGTAAAGTGCTGCGGTACTTTATATCAGCTAGAGCGTCGAGAATGGCTTAAGAATGTGTTGAAGGGATGTAGTAGAGTTGCATAATTGTTAGTATTTAAAGGAAGAAATGACAGTTAATAGGTACAATGGGGCAGGAGTCATTAGAAATGGTACAACACTTAATATCAATAACTTTGGGACCATGACCTAGGCGGGGGAGTAGTAAAAGGGGGCTTCCCAAGCTCGGCATCTTGAAGAAGTTAACAAAAACATCCATACTGCTCTTTGCTCGGGCGTTGAGTACTAGTAGAACTACGCGATGGAAATTGATATTGCCGAAGAAGTACTGGCTGGATGTTGCCAGAGAAATATTTATGCATTTAAATACGGTATAAATTATCGAGAATTCCTTCGAAGGGTATACGTGAGAAAAGGCTATGAAATACAAGAGAAGTAATATTAAGAAAGTAATTGGGCACATTCACACGAGATGGGAGATACCAAGAACTGCGAATAAATACAGAGATTTTCAGGGAACAGGATGGCTTGAAAGACCACGGCACCTAATTATGTAAATTTATAAAACTTACATAATTACGCTGAGCTTTTGGGGAAACAAGAATTGGGAAAATTAATTAAAGTTTTCCAGTACATAGAAGAAAGTCGCGAAACGAAATAAAAACGGTACTGACTATAAAATACAGGTCGTTCCATCGCCATAGATTTAGGATTACTGTTCCAAAAACAAGAACGTATATTAACTTAGAAACTTTCATTAGTATGTCATTGTGTCCAGTTCATAAATTCGTCTTAAGCGCTCACCGTTGGATTTATTGAATAAATTTCAATCATAAAATGTAATGGTCGCTGAATGAGATGACTTCTAGGTCTAGGTGAATTTTTTTCCGGGAGAAGAATATCAACACACCAACGAATCTATGAAATGAACGACATTATATGAATTCTCTTTGATCATACTTGTATACACCTAGAATATTAAACATATTCACAATAGTATTTTCATTAACTATATCATGTCTTACAGAAAATGACTAATGTAAACATTTTTCGTAATTACAACCCCAGAGAAGCTAGCTGAATAGCTACCATAAAATAGTTATACGTCCTTAATCGAAATGTACTTCTGAAACTATAATAATATTTTTAAGAAGAAGAATAATTTGTATTGGTGTTACTCATCGGTCAAAAAATGGAGTTACTTCTGCAGGTTTCTGCAAAAAGGAAGGGTTTTTGTTGATTATAAGTTCAATGCTTATGATGTCGAAAAATACGTTTCCTTAAGTTGACTACTTAATATTGGGTCATGCTTGTTTGTTTCTTTCCTTCAAGAATTGGCATAACTGAAGAGAGCTGCCCTATTACAACTAACATCCAACACACCACACGCCAGCTCGGGCTTTGATGTAAAAAACCGTGAATTATATAAAAAAATTTCTCAAATTTTGGAAAATTATTAATTACTGATTAAATGGTGTGATTATGTATAATGGCAAAACCATTGGTTTCATTTTGGTTTCAAATTGACAAAATAATTCACCATACGTGTCTGCTAAAAAGCTTACTCAATGCTTATTGAGTATATATTTGAATATTACAGACGTTTGGTATACTGAATGATACTTAAGTCGTACTTGGTAAAGTTCGCACTTTTAGACATTTTGTTTAACACTTAGCAACCATTTTCCCCTTTGTAAGGCATCATCTGAGCCTTTAAAGATGAAACCGGTAGGTGAATACCAAATAAAACTAACTGAAATGGGCGTGCGTTACTCCCGCAAGGTTCCACAAAAACTACAAATATATTCAAGAGAAGAAATTCTCAAAAGATTATTATTAATACTATCATTTTCCACTACCTACTTTCTTCAGACACTTCATCCCCTTCAGTCCTGGTCGCGACTTGAAACGTAGAATATGATAGTGGATGTGAGACTCACGTCTTACGCCTGATGCTCTTCTACATCTCTTTCATTATTTTACTCTTAGCTTTAGTTGTTAGCTTTATAAGTTTTACAATGATTTCTTGCATTTTTTCTCAACAAGGAGATTGTAACCCGAAATTTTTCAATATAATTACGGATTGTTTAAATTATCACCTTCTGACACTGTACCACTGATTTTTAAGAAAAAGATATTTCGCGAGGTGTTTAGCTAATAAAAATAGAAATCGTTTCAGCAATTCAGTAGCAGATAATATTAAAATACTTTACAGATTCTTACTTGAAATTGTTTTACTATCTGAAGGATTTCAAAGATGTTCTTATTTTATTTATTAAGGTTACACTACGTTTAGCAACGGCATCTGTGTTTTGCCTAACGCAGCACGCCTTTGAAGATCATTGTGGACACGATGCTTTTCTTGGTTACAATTTATTACGAAAAAAAAGGTGAATACTTAACAATAGAAAATCCAATATTAAAATTCGAATATGTATGTAGGCATCTCCTAATTCTTTTAATAGTATATTAAATTTAATGAATACCTGTCTTGGGCAAACATGAAAGCTGTCAGTACGTTTATACGTCCAATATAACCAACGTCTCCGTATGACAGAAAGTCATTCCTGAATAGACTTTTAACGCAAATCCTTCTTCGAACAAGTTCATTAATTCGCATAGGGCTAACGGAAAAACCATTTATGAGTATTATTTGAAAAATGGCGTTTGCAACGCACAGGGGAAATTTTCTAGAAGAAGTTTGAAAAACGTGGAAATACTGGTTGTTATTCTAACTCCACAACAGTATAATCATCACCTCCACAAGACATCAGAATTGCATCTCATCACACAGTGTTTTATACCTATTCCCAAACATTCTACACGGTATAAGTAGTCACTGAACTTCAACTTAAAACACATCTAATTACGCACGGGAAAGCTTTATCATTAGTGCCATTATAATTCCGTTTAGGTTCTCATTTTGAGAGGTGCATTACGAGGAGCGGTGTTCATCATCAAAGTCCGCTTCATCTTCTTGACCTCTTATCATTACGTAAGGCACGTAGAAGCTAAGCTTCTTAAAAATCTAGTTCCACTTCCCATAATGGCTGAACTTTCAGAAAATTAGTAGGAACGGAGGACTAATGACGCCGGTGGAGGAGAGCATCTTGACGCATTCGTGATGCACATTTTGGAAAAATGATGGACATAAAAATTAATGATCGCTCGTTTTCTCCGAAGGAAACGAACTAAACAGCTAACTCTCCATATTCCTCACTCTCTCGAAAAAGAAAAATATCCTTCCGAACTCTTGTTAATTTCAAATTAACCGTTAACGGAGAGTGTTACCTGCTCTCCCTAGCCGCCGTGACAAATCCATCAATCTCCGAGAGCTCGTGGGAAAGAAAACAGTTCGGTAAGCCTCTCGTCCATCACTCTCCAACGGAGACGAAGAGGCAGGTTATGAAAGGTTCCTATCCTCACTTCTCTTTCGGCCGTGTCATTCTCGTGCCGAAGTCAACCCAAGAAAGAAGGCATTAGTTGACCGACAGAGGGGTCCTGCGATGTGAAGACAGAACAACGCAACAGGTTCGATTCATCGATTGGCGATGCAATTGAATTCAATCGGTCGAATACATGCTAAGATCCAAAAAGTATGTACGCGTGGTTTGAATCCTTGTATTGGTTCAAAATTTCACAAGCTTCATCTACATCTACTTGATACCCCGCAAGCCACCGCAACGGCGTGTGACGGGGGATGCTAGGGCACCACCCGTAATTAAGAAAGAAATAAAACCGCATGCAAAAGCCACAAATGTATACAAGCCACATTGTACATTCATGGAAAAACCCTTATAACCTACACAAATGGAAACACACTTTCTACCAACTAACAAAACAAAAAACCGCATGCAAAAGCCACAAACCAAACATGGCATACATTCATGCAATAACCCTTGTAACCAACACACATGTAAACACACAATCTACCAACTAACATACACATGCACCTACAAATATACCTGATGTCTTTACAATGTTTAATTTTGTTCCGACTGGTAAATTAAATGTTTTTACTATTTCTAAAGTGACTTCGGTTTCTTACTTTTTTATTTCTGTTTGTTTTGGGAAAGAATGAGTATTGGAATCTATCTGCATTGAAACATATCTCCCTTATTTTATCTTTGCCGTCTGATCTAACTAAATAGTGTGGGGCCATTATAATTCCTTTAGTGTCGTCGATAAACTCATTGGCTTTGTTTCTTTCTAAAAGTTTAAGTCTCGCCTGTTCTCTTCTCATTTCAAGCGGCTCCCAGCCCAAGCTTATGTGCACCTATTAATATATCATTAAAATATGAACAGCAGGAGAAAACACTGGCGTCCCTCGTAATTTACACCACACGTCACATTTATAGGGTTCCATTTAAGGCACCGCTAGGCCTTTTAATAGGGCGAGAATGGACACCGGGTATGCTCATCAAAATTAAGGGTTTCTTAAATGTTAATTATTGATAGAAATGTTAAATAATGCAAATCATGGAGAAATAATGCACAACAGCTTACATGCAATATGTTATTTAAGTATAAACTACTCCCACTCATGCGTGATGAGCTCCAAGCAAGGACAGCACTAAAACTTAGGGTATAGATAGAAAAATGGCCACAAAATAGACTTCTTGGCATTTAAAAACTTTTTTTAGAACCTTCATTGACAGTTGAACTGAACCCTTACCTTTCGGGGGAAAAATGGAATTTTAAATGTGTCGATCATGTATAGTTTATCTCTCTAATCTTATTTTCATGACCTCCCGACCGCAATGAGACAAGGCCAGTAATGCCTTTCAAACACCATCACAAAAAATATCTAATTTCAATTCATCCAAGAGATTTAATCAGTAATTTAACTTCGCTCCGAGAGTGGTTTCTGAGCATGGTCGCTCTATACGTTATGCAACCAAGTTTATCGTAACAACGTTTTACAAATACGAGCTCCTCTTCAATGCACACGATCAAATTCGCCAATCAGACCGAGTTCGTGACGATCCCGTATACTGGCAGGGTATTCTAAGTGAAGCCTAACAAGAAATAGATAGCCCGAATAGATAACCCTCTTTTATCTAATTGTCTGAGCCTTTATACCCGTTTATGGCAAACCCATAACAATGTATTGTCTATCTTCAAGGCATCCTGTAGGCCACCGCTTGAGTGCGTTGCAGGAGTGACACATGTAAACTCTTAAATAATTTCAATTTTCTTATTATTCTGAAATTGATTAAGCAGTAATCCTTAATATACCTATGATCTCTGGTAGGGGTCGTTGTATCACAGGACTATCTACATATATTTAGATAAATAAGGAGTCACGCTTGGTTTATCGACTCAGTTACTAACCAAGGAGGAAGTATCTTTAGAAAAAACCACTGCGTAAGGCAAGAAAACATCATCGGAATAATAAGGTCTTCTCGTCATCAACAATGCTATCCAATTCTTACATTTATTTGGTGCTGCATTCGACTAAATTCATATTCCTCTCTGTTTAAGTAACCTTAAACAAATGTCTTCATAGGTCACCGTGCCTTTAAAATTGTTCAAGTTGTCCCTAAACTTGTCCAACTTCATTTCAGTATTTCAAAGTAGAATTTTTCTTCTACAAATCTATCCGAACAAATTTATCAATACTAAATCGCATCGTTTGATATAATCCCGCTCTCCTGTAGAATATGTGTACATTTGAATTCAGGCATTTTTTTAAGATACTGTTCACTCCCATTGAAAATAATTCTGCCGATTGATATTTCAATGAAGGAATCCTTACTTACAGTCCATATAATTCTCTTCTGGTAGAATATTTTCTAAGACTGGCTTATTCCGTTATGTCCTTTAGCTTCTTCGTTTGCAGCTGATTGTGTTTCTCGAAATAACGTAACTCTACCAGGTCTTATAGAGCTTCCTGTTAGTTCTAGTTTCCAGTAATCTTCTGTTCTTCTGTCGGATATCATTAATATGATCATTTTTCCTCAGGTTTAAATTTTTCAAGAATACCTTCATGGTGGAAAATGCGAAGGCCGTATTGGAAAACACCGGTTTTTTTTCTTTTTACACATGTAATTCCGTAGCTTTTCCATCGAATTAATTTATTGATTTACCTCTTCAACTTTGGAGACAAAGCATAAAGTGCACACATACTCACAATTTTCTATTATATCTTTCCTCTCTATCGAGAACGGATATATTTACATTTGCTTTGTATTTTTATAGCATTGGAAACATTTTTCTGCCACTATAAGACATTCTCTCCCTAAAACAATGCTGGTCAACACTCGGAAAAAAAACCGTGACGCCTGGCCATTAGTGGCTCTACCAGAGTTGCTGCAGGTTTGTATTTATAAATTTCTCTGATTTTTCCTAGTTTTCCATCCTACTCTTCACTCAATACTTAGTATTTTAGTAGAGGTGATTAAATAAAAATGGAAACATAGCATTTTTAATATTCTGTTGAGATACAGACTAGTAGTAATGCCACAAAAGCTCCAGATGCAACAGATGAATTACAAAAGTAAGCTAACAAATGAAAAAATGCATGCCAATTTATTTTTACAAAACATTTCAATCAAATTATATTTGAAGTGATTACTATGATATCGAGTGCCGAAAGGTATTGTGATGAATGTCTCTTACTTTCCCACAGGCTTTCCAATCACTAAGCCCTGTTCACGTTTCATTCCTCCGGTCTCCGTGCAGAGAATCCTTGACACACGAAACGCATTTAAAGTTACCGATGGTTAAGGCGAGGTAGTGGGGGAAGTAGGAGTGTGAGGGCGGAAGCAACGGAGAGGTTGATGAGGGCATGTTGGCGCCAGGATTCTGGAGACGCGCAAGAAGAGCGAGACGCCTAGCTCTTTTCTCTCTCTCTCTCACTCACTCTCTCCAGTAATCTCGGTGAATGAAAAAAAACATCACCGGAGAATTCCAGTGAAGGGGTGAAAAAAATGAGGCAATCAACCATGAGTGTGTGAGTGGGCATATCTCAGGGGTCGCCAACCTTTCGAGATCCCAGGCCATGGGTATAATTTACGAACCCTGAGAGCCACCGTTACTTAGGGTTTGAAGGCAAAAAAAAAGAAAAACTCTGGGAACTCCATTGGATTATAGAAAAGAGTAAAGGGATGAAGGAAACACGGAGGAGGTCTTAAATCTTCAGTCGAGTGATGAATTGATTCCATAATCTTGGCGTCATTATTATCCATTAGGTGGATCGGGAAAACAATACAATAAATGCCCTTATTAAAGCAATTTGAGTCAATCCTACCACGATGCATAGTTTTGAACACAGAATCCGGGGTCTCGCAGCCATAAAAAGGGAAACGGGATGTGGTCTCTTTCTTAAAAAAAAATCTATGCAAGTGGCCCCTTATCATTTACCGTATTTCCCTTAAAATAAAAATCCCATTTCCCAAACTTCATGAACCCAAAGTTCATAATTGGGGCAATTCTATTCTCAGATGTTTATACTGAAGATAGGTCATATTTTTTGTAAAAAATCACGTCAATTATATCTTTTACCATCGAAAGAAAATTTTATACAAATGTAGGATTTTTGTAGGCACACATTTTTTATTACTTTATATTTTTTTTATAGTTTTCGTCAACGTTCCGTCCATTGCGTGTAAAACATGAGCTCGAGCAGAGATGTACCAGAAAACATTGAGCATTTTGATCCTGAATAATTGACAGGGTGTCATGCATAAAAATGTGTTCAACAATGTGGTGAATTTCATTAATTTTTTACTTTCAATCAGAGTGCTGGAAGACTGCAATCTTTCAAGATTTTACCTATGTAATGCCTTTCCTCTAACACCCTTTCTATTACACCTAAGTTTTTCGCTTAATATTCACTTTTCTTGGTCAACGACTTTTTCCCTTAGTATTCGTAGTGTGACCTTTCCGTCTATTTTTCTTTCTATTTTACTCCAAAAACATCGCAGTGGAATATGAAAATGCATTTACTGTTTTCTTCGGCAGAGCTCAGAGTCCGGAACTGCATTCATTCAATAGCAATTCCGTTTTCAGCCATTCATTCCTCTTCAAAACAATCTTTTCTCCAAAGTGGGGAGGGAAAAGTGGTGGATTTTTAATGAAATTTCGCACTTTCCTCTTCGACAAAAACTGTTCGGGCAATTTTATTTCCATCAAAGTCGACGGACCGAAACGAAATAGGTGTACAAATTAGGCTCTTTCCGTATAACAATACCACTCGTATGTCCTGACTTTAAATTTTAAAAAAATCAATCCATTTATGCTACATCAAAATTAATTTTATTGCAAATAATAAGTCAGAATAGTTTCAATTTAATTACCCATTCCACTGATGCTATAATCTTAGTCGCCAGGTACACGTTATTTTTAGCAAACAAAACTGGGGCTTGTATCCTTTTAATAGCGAAAGTTATCGCTAATAATACTTTTTCGACTGTTTTATTGCGACCTTGTTCCATTTGGCTGAACACCATAGGATGTAACACAGAATAAAAGGCAGAAACTGCCAAAGAATAAATTCTAAAATGAAATGCATGACATCCTATCAAAGTGGAGGATAAAAGGGTAGCCACAGGACACCGAGGTCTTGCCATACGTCGTTACTGATAATGATGTAAAAAGTTCTGTTATCTTTCACCTTTCTGGGTCAAATAATAGTCTCTCTTGACGCTTTCACACGACTCTTTTGATAAGACATGAATGTGGTTACCAGAAGAATTAAATTTAGCTTTATCACCATTTTTTAACACAAAATTTTTTCTCAAAATAAATTTACAACCTTCTTTGTCTGCCAACTCTCCAAACAATTTTTGATATGGATGTTGTTTATTTTGGGTCTTTTTTTTATATTTGAGTTGATCGAATTTCCATTTATAATGGTTCCAAAGTTACTGCCCTAAAATGCGTATTTCAGTGATACCAAGCGAATGTAGGAAACATTTTGGATGGGTGATGTAATGAATGAACCAATCATCAATTGTTACGACAGTTTTAAAGAAAGGCATCAAAAAGAATAATTTAAGAGAAACATAATGTTAAAAAAACTTTTTAACGACTTCAAAAATAAAAGGCTAATTAAAGCATCGCTCACTTTTACAAAGTGACTACCGGGTCAGTCAATTTTAAAGAATTGATTCTCATAAAAGTAAAACTAACCATGAGAAAAACGTATTATTATTAGTATCTGGGAATCCATGAACCTCATTCAAAGTACACGCATTCCTCAAATAAAAATATTTCATGTTAAAACACGAGAGTCTATAAAGTAATTGAACAAACTATTTAAGGTCATACGGCGATTGCATTTTCTATCGAAGAAACAGAGGCGACAGCGCCATTAATTAAAATTATCCCGAAAGTCTTGGCGAGACTCAAGAAACATCGAAAAAAGAAGAGAGAGAGAGCGCTTCACATCCCCTCCGGTTTACAATATTTGAAATTCGTTCACGAAAACATCTTTTTAAAGGTACAGGTAATTTATACATATACTTCATATTCACCGTCGCTAAAAGAACGTGCAGGCGAATGCCAAAATCTGTTTACGCCTAAGATCAAAGGAATGGTCAAATCCCACCCAGCGCATTCATCCCTTCACGGCAGTCCTGCCGAAGCGAGCATTGGTGTACTTCTTACCCTCAAAGTCATTTTTGATGACACCTAAAATTTCTCCCTTAGGACCCAATAGTACCTTTTCCGAGGACTTTCGAACCGGTGGGAAAAAGAATCACCTTT
Organism: Hetaerina titia; assembly: GCA_037158775.1. NCBI lineage: Eukaryota > Metazoa > Arthropoda > Insecta > Odonata > Calopterygidae > Hetaerina > Hetaerina titia. The sequence continues at coordinate 67,695,224 of CM073776.1, read as the reverse complement.
ACGGCCCCCTCCAACCCACCATTCTCACGGGGGTTCAATCGTCCTCCTCACACACTCCATCCACTTCCTCTTAATACCACCAATGCGACTCCTCTACCATTCCTCGAGACACAGGGTTGTTGAAAGGGGAAGGTTTTTGGGACCAAGCATACCTGAGACGACACGTGATTTCAGCAAAGGGCTGAAGGGAAGGTACTCCTTTTTCCCTTCAAGACTTCGTCCGTACCTGTGTGAGCATTCCCGGGCCTCTGTGAAAGGGGAGAGTAGGCTGGGTGGGCCCACTGTTTTTCGGGAAGCACTCACCACTTATACCTGTGAGGGGGAGGAGGTCTATTCAGCGGAAGAATATGGCACCGCTTTAAAAAGCTCTCCCCCAACAAACGGTGGAGGCGCCTAATACATCCGAGAACAAAGGAGGGTCATTGTGCGTGAAGTCAGTGGAGGAAAAGGCTGGGAGGGTACATCCTCTCGACTGAGGGAACAACAGCGCCGAGAATGCTAATGGGGGGAGGAGGATAGGATGCAGCGGAGGGAAGGCTGAGAAGGGGAGGCGCACGCAGGGCTCTAGCCTCCAACCCTAAAGGAGGACCACTGTTGTCCCCCTACAGAGGGATTTAGAGCGAAAGAATGACACTCACGCGACCGTAAAAAGACTATTTTTATAGACAAGAGGGAGGGAGGGAGGGTTGGGAAGGGCGTGGGAGGGAATGCAAAGGTAAGAAACAAGAGGCGGATAAGCCGGTCGTAAAAAACTACCTGAATTATCCTCCCTCCCCCGCCTCCCATTCTCCTATTCACCGGAGACTTTGGCTTGTGCCCGCTTTTGACCCTCGGTGGAGTAGGGAGGCACTATTCCTCGCGCCGCCGAAAAGTTACATTGATACATGAGAAAGAGGTGAGGACAATAAACAGTTACTGACCTCCGTCAAATTCCACTGTTGCTTTTGAAGGGGTGACAAAAAGATAACGGTCTCGTTCGTATAAATCTCCGCGTCGCCGTGCCGAAATCTGAAGGCGAATGCGAAATATAGGCTAATCCCTTTACGGAAAGACAAATCTAAAAGGACCTGAGCCTAACTAACTCGTTCATTAACTGTGAGACTATGTGGAGGAGGGTCTTCCAATCATCAAGTAGAAAGATTGGAGATATCAAGTGCGCATCATTCTCTTTTATGACAAATTCCCTTTTCGGGCCAATACTTACTTGGTTTGCAAATTTATCGGATAGCTGGATAGAACATAACTTTCTTGACAACAACTGCTTATGTGCTCCTGATTGCCGATTCTCACGATACAATCGAATCTGCGGAGGTTAAATTATGAATTCCTAAGCACGGTAAGGGAATAGAGACGCCTGTTTCGAGAAATTTAGAAAAGAAAGGACAAGTAGATGCATAAAATACGGAGAGTCAACGGGATGCCGAAGACAGTAACTGAGGACGGAATGCTGGAAAAGAAATGTAGAAGGAGGGAAAGAATTGGCATTTTTCATGGCATTGGCAGAAGATATGTAGAGATAAAGAATGAGTTATTGTAATGCGCAGTATGTGGTCTAACGATAATTATAATTCGTGTTATGCCAATTAACCTCAGGAGTATTCGGTCCCAGGGTCCATCAAAATCCAACCCTTAACCGATATTACTAATAACTGGTATTTATTACTTATAATAATAATTAATATTTATTACTTATTATTGCGTCATCATTTACCACTATAAGTGAGTAAAAGAGACGTTTCAGACGTGATATGGCGGAATATCATGATCAATTAAAAATAGCAATTTTCCACAAAATTAAAAGTAAAATTTAATACGAACGGTTTCAATGTTATTATTGTTTCAATGTAATTTATGTTGGGTCGCCGCCCAAAAAAGGAAAGGGGAAGTACCGCATTCGGGACCAGCACACACATGCAAGCCCCAATCCACAGCAGTGCACACATTCATCGTAACTATAAGAATGCGGTGTTTCTTTTTTCCTTTTTCTTTTTTCCTTTTTTTGGGTGGTGGCCTAACACCCCCCGCCACACGCCCTTGCGGCGGCTTGCGGGGTATTATGTAGATGTAGATGTAGATGTATTACATCCTCATCAGGTTATTTAGTTAAATTTTAAATTTAATTTTGTGGAAATTTGCTATTTTTAATTAATCATAAATGAGTTTTAAATTGTTGACCATATAGAATATCTATCTTTTCATTAATTAATTTTCTCTCATAAAATCAAAATATGCATACAGAACTCTTTAACAATTCCATAATATTATAGGGATCCTCAAAACAAAAACTAACGATGTCAAGTAGGTCCATCATGAAACACCTGATAAATATTTCTCGCAATACGTACACAATTACCCAAAGGGTGGGGAGCATCAGGCCTCCTTTAAATACAAACGCGGTATAAATTACTTAAATAGCTACAGCACAGCGATGAAGAAGGCAACAGGAAGCCACCACATAGGGACACTAAAGAGCAGCAGATCACCAATTCAATCTTTTTCTTTCATTGAATTAAATAGCAGGCGTGAAGAAACTGGAGTAATATATTCTGAAGGTTAAACAGTCCCCAATTTGGATTCCGGGGCGAGGACTGATATTGATTACAGATATTCGTGTAGATGTGTCATGATTGTGATTATGCACGCATGGGTGGCTGATCTAACACCCCCCGCCACACGCCCTTGCGTCGGCTTGAGGGATATTATGTAGATGTCATTATTTCTCTATAATTCACGGTCATCATCTCTAACAAATTTAAGAATGCAACAAACGTGGGAGCTCAGATCGCTATATAAGTATTTTGAGCAGAAATATGTACCTCCAACCGAGATACACATCTCTACTTTAATAAATACCTGTTAATGCGTTATTTTTTCACCGACTTTTGAAATCTTCCGGGAAAATCGCACCAGCAACAGAAAAAATCATAAAGGACGCTTCAGTCACAGCTTTTGAAATGGCAAAATAGCCAAGGGGATTCACAGATTCCATTGCTCCGATTCATCTTGGTATAATACACCTGCACGCATAGCAATTTAAAATCAGAATAATAAAGCCATGTCAGCGTTCAGATATCTGGAACATCGCTGCAATGTGATCCTATTGTTCGAACTCCAACACAACTAAATAAATGTTGAGAGGGCATTTCATTGCTTAGGTAAGTTTTATTTCATTGAACGCACGCAAAAACAAAGACAAAATGCCGCTGACAGGTGTGATAAGAAATTCACGCGTCTTTTATCCCAACGCGGGCGCAGTAAAACATTCAATCCCCTTCTATTTAAACTACAACCGGAGATTTTTTGATCGTATTTGTGATATTTTTCTAATAATTTATCGACGCAAGGAAAAAATGTAGCGAAAATAGAGGTTACATGTTTAAAAATAATGGAAAGAAGAATTTTTAAGTAATATTTCCTTAAGCCGTATAATTGAATATAGTCAGTCTATTTAAAAATAACCTAAGATAATGAAAATTTAATGACAGGCACAGAAAACCTTGCAGTATGATATCACTTATACAGCGAATTTGAATGCCATTCTATCATAGATCCAAAAATAAAATATTAAATCTAATTTATAGGCGTTTTTTTGATTCTCGTAAGTAACATTTAATTCTCGTTTGATTTTGTACCCACCGGCGTCTAGGAATGCCAGCGCAAGGTTTGAATCATCAAACTACTAATGAGAGTCAATAAATAAGTCGCAAACGTCACCAAGGCAAACGCAGGAACTATTACGAACATTTCACTGGAAACGCTTCAAAACATCCGCCGTACAGTCCCGACTTAGCCCCCAGTGATTTTCATCTGTTCGGGTTCCTAAAAATCATTTGGGTGGCCAACGTTTTGAAAGTGATGATGCCGTAGTCAAGGAGAGTAAGAGTTGGCTGCGACAGCAAACAAAAGACTTCTTTGCTGCCGACTAACAAGGACTTGTGAAGATATAGGATAACTGTCTGAACAGGGTGAATATGTAGAATGGTGAAATAAATTTCATGACGCCATACTTCCAACATTTACCATAAGTTCCAAATAACTTTCACTTTTTTGTGATTTGTGAAAACAACAATTTTAACACATTTGGTTTGTGGACTATAAATTTGTGGCTTCTGCATGCAGTTTTTTTTCTAAATTACGGGTGGTGCCCTAACACCCCCCGCCACACGCCCTTGCGGGGTATTGAGTAGATGTAGATGTACTTCAATTAGTATTGCCTCTATCCAGTATTGCGAGTTATTTATTGATTTACCCTTGTATTACCACAATTCATGTATAAACATTTATCAATTCTGCCATCTTGAAAAGTTATAGACATAATTTTTTGATCAATTGTATGCTTGCGCCTCTCAAAACACGGATTAGGTGCTTTTAACTAGAAAACGTGTGGGCACGTTCAACATTTAGGGTTTACATCATTTTTACACTTCATTAGCACATTAATTCCACTAGTATACAGGTAAATTCCTAGAACTCACATCGTACGAGAATAAATCATGTGAAAAACCATATAATTAAATAATGATTTTTTTATATCGGTACCTATTCATCTAATTATTCTAATAATTTACTGCTATTTATTCATGCATATACGTCGAACATATTACTCTCGATATTTTATGCGACACACAGACGCATAATATTTTGCCATCCCAACCTGAGATTAAATTGAAAAATAGGTTTCCCACTGATTCTTTATAAATACATGCTCCATCACTGCCGGAAACGAGCAGACTTTTCTTCGCTGATAATAGAGTCAAATGCGCGAAAATAGGACGGTACGTAAATGGAGATGGATGCAACAACCGAAATCTATCATGAAGCCCGTAAATATTTGTTTCAGAATGGTACGAGTGCTCGGAGACAAATGTCAATCCGACGGTCGCTGGAACTCCCCAGCAAATGTCGAGGGAGGGTGTAGAGGTGGAGGGCGCCACTGAGGCGCCAGCCATGCCGTTAAAGAGGCCCTCAGGGTGCAAGGCGAGAGTTTGGATTGGATGACAGGGACGCTATAACAGCGCATTACTCCTCCGTATTTGGCTGAGACGAGAGGCAATGGGACAAGAATACATATATTTCAGCCCCGTGTAGACAAAGAAGACATTTCAGAAGGAGAAACTAGCGAGGCATGTACGTGGCCGCATAGATTCAGCTCACATCCCACTAGAACTAGATCTATTTTTAATGCCCTCGAATAGAAGAGTACTCATGGGTCACTTGCTGCCGGCCGAATCGATTGTTGACAGGCCTCGACCCACTAGAAAAAAATCTCCCTCAAATTAAATCCATTTAATGTTTATCTCAAGTTAAAAATCCTGGTCAACAAAGAGAATGTGTACTCACTGGCTGAGACTTAGCACTCCGGTTGTTGGCTGGATTCAAGCTAAAAGGTCCCTCCAGTGTTGAAAGTACACGTAAGATGAAAAATGTATTGTACTTGAGAAGAGATTTAAAAAAAAATTTCAATGTGAAATTGCGCAAGAAAATTAGGCAAATGATAATTTATATAACTGAACGTTAACTTCAATAATGAAGAAAACTAGCATCATCCGTTTCGGGCGTATATCGCCTGCAAATTGTGTGAGACTGCCCCCATGTTTTCGTGTGCAGAATCCTACAATCAGAACATTTAAGAATAAATTACTTCCTAAGATAAGAAAATTTGATTTTGCATAATAATTATGTACCACAACATTGAAAATTTCAAGGGGAGATGTACTAGTTAGGCGACAGTTTTGATTATGATAAATCAATTGGGAACCACATTAAAAATGTTTGAGCTGATAGGTGCCAGGAACCTAAATGGACATAATATTAACATACATGGTGCATATTTTGATGTGCCAGTATTCTAGCCATTTCTTTCTTGTTTCATACGAATTCCACAGTTTTAGTGTATTTAAAAGATACCTTAATAAGAGAATATGATGTATGGGCCAAATGGGAGATAACCACGTCTGCTACATGGAGTGAAGTAGGTAGTGTGACCTAAATTTGATTTTGCATAATAATTATGTACCACAACATTGAAAATTTCATATTCACTCCAATGATGTTATTGAGATTGACTGCTAAACTCGAAAAGGAGCAAACATACTCTTAAAAAAATTATCTTTAGTCCACAAATGCTCAGAAAGGTATCTTGGGCAGTACGCCTTACATATCCTGTCTCAAATATAGACACTCTTAGCTTATCCAAGTTGTGTAATTTCCCTGGGTCGATATCTAACTGGGAAACCACCAAAAGAGAAATGAAATGTCCCCTACGGTTATTATTTGTATTTAAATGATTATTTATATAACAGACTGAAGAAAATATGACCAAAATAAAGATGACTGTGGAAGCCTTTACTTGGTGAAAATCAATCTTAAGTGCGAAAAGATATTGCAACTAAATAGAGTTCCCCCACTTTCGATCACTATTTCTGAATAGACGGGCTCTGTTTTGGACGTACAGTACACTTGATGCTGACGTTCATATGTTGAAACACTTGTGCTAAAAATAACAACAATGAAAGTTTATTAGGGTACCTCCCCCCCTCACACCGATGACCCAAATATTTTCGAGCAAAAGGCGCGAAGGGATGGAAACTGAATTCGAGATGATGAGTGGTTTAAAAAATACGTCATTTTCAAAAGTTTTGTCTGTTGACAAATTACTTATTTATCATCCCTTTTAAAATACTAACTGACCGGTAGGAAATGATGTATATGTAACATGCCTTCAAATGGGTTTATCGCATTCGTCAACAAACCCCACTACTGTTAAGCAATTTTTTGCCGCAAGGACGTATGGGAGGGGGTGCAGGAACTCCAATCGTAAAATAGAATGTAATTGCGTGCAAAGCCAATAAAAGTATTGCTAATGCCAACCAAGTCAAACGCATATGCTCACTTATTAAAAACACAGGTATTGCAATTTTCCACTAGATATTTTATTTCGACACTACCGGTTTCGATGTTTTCACATCATCATCAGGTGTGAGCACAAGTGCGTATCTTCTTCACATATATAGTTGCAACGAGGGGTGGGGGGTTGAAGGAGGGAAAAAAGGGGGGGAGAAAGGGGGGAAAAGGAGACAGGGGAATTCCATGAGGGGAAGGTTGAAAGGAGGAGTCAAAGAGGCGGGGAGGAACAGTGGGAAATCCAAGGGGTGGGGGTGGAGGTTTTTGGGGGGGGGCAATACTGAGAATTAACAATACGACAACCACACACGCCACACGACAAGCATATGCTCACGCTTATTTAAATTTATTTTAACTTACACACATACAAAATGTTTACGAATAACTAATGTACAAAAGCAATTGTACCTACGAATGCACCATATGTCTACGAAGCGTTTAATCTTGTTCTCGCTTGTAATGAAATATTTTTACTATGTCTGCGAATTTTTTAATGTTTAATATTTTAATATGATTGCTCAAGGAAAGAAGGAATGTTTGTATCTATCTGCACCGGAGTCTGTCTCCCTTATCTTATCTTTATGGCCTATCTACCCAAATACTATGGGGCCATAATATTTCCCTACGTGTCCTGCCATGAAAACGAGCCAAGAGTGGCTTATCGGGATGCCAGTGATGCGCAGACCACCAGAGTCCGGAGATTTAAAAAAAAATGTTTATTCTCCAGAATGAAATACAGGAAATAGCAATTTCAAGATCAAGAAGGTTCTACCGGGTTATCAGATGAGCGGTGAGCACCTCTGAGAAAGTTATTCTTTGCAATAATTTTTAAATATAGCAATGGATCACGTCGAGGTCATCTAATGATAACTTTACTTTTATGCTATAATAAACATCAGCTTATTACCGTCTTCGCTTTGTGCTGGATATGAATTGTAATTGTTTAGGCTACTTTTATGAACGAGAACCTTAAGGCACTGTTTACATCGTGAAGTAAGAGAGCACATATTATCACGAGTTTCAACAAAAAATAACATTCACATTACCTTCACGATGAATGCTTATTCGTGAATTCTAAATATTAAATTCTACTGGTGTCTTTTCTGGATAAATTCTTCTGATGTATTTTCTGGAGTCAATGGTTAAAAAAAAATTTCGCCTTTGTCTCTCGTTTATACATGATCTAATGTCGTTCTATTAGGCATTAAAGTTCTTGTTAAAGTTCAGTTTGTTAGGGTATACTAACGATTTCAGCGCGTACGAGATCTGTTTAATGAGTTCCCGAACTTTTTTATTTCTAAAAAAAAATATTTCACTAACAAATTATTGGTCAGGGTCCCCTTCAAAGTCGTCTCCTCCCTAATGTATATATTTATCCCAACGGTGTTTCCACTTTTTGAAAAAACCCTGGAGCGCTTCTTCCGGAATGCTCATAAACTCCTCGGTCGAATTTTTCCCTATCTCTGAAATGGTGGCAAATATTTTCCCTTTGAGTGGGTTTTTTTTACTTGGGAAACAGGAAAAAATCACATTGGGTCAGGTCTGGTGAGGATGGCGAATGGGTTCGTGGGCTCCACCCGCACGGACATGAGATTGACGCTTATGCGTCGAAATGTATGCACTTTAATAAATTGTGTGAAATTTACGGAAAACTTCTTGTTTCTTCAAAATGGAATTTCACAAAGTTGATACGGAAATAATTTATCTGACGGAACATGTGTTCACAGTTTTGCAATTTCGGACTCTAAACACAACAAAACAATGAACGGCGGTGGAAAGGTTGAAAACAAACTTACGGGGATCGTGGTACAAGTTAAATATTTTCCTCCATTCTCCACCAATTATGCAACATTCACCCAATCTACCACGGCCAATCAAGCACGGAGACAGAGAGGGCCAAAAAAAATAGGAACCCATCCCGAGCGTAATGACACACTCCTTGAGACGAACGGCCATAAAAGTACCGAAATAGAGAAGCAGAGGAGGGGACGAGACCGAGAGGAGGGGCATGAAGTGGTGGTTGAGAGTAATTGATTTATCGCACCCCCGGCAGGAGACAGAAAGCCCCTCTTTTCACTCGTTCCGGAAGGAAAACTAAAGATGGCCGGGGGCCCTTCCACCTCAAAACCTTGCCTCAGGTGTCAAACCCCGAGATCTCCCCACGACGGACCGGGCGAGCAGCGGACATCTTCACAATGGTAGCGAGAAGGTCCCACAACCTCCTCCCACTCCGGAACCTCCGACCACGCCCCTCACCATAATCCCGAAAAGGGTTCGCGAGCGCGGCATACGGCGAGGTGAGCGAGCGCATTGCCCCCGCGCGACCTCAAAACCCGAGAAACACCTCTCCCCACGGGGAAGAACACGAAGAGTTCCACGAAACTCCTCCACCTCCCCTTTGCCAAAAGAGGAATTCCTCCGCGTGCTCCCTGTCAGGGCGTCTCCTCAAAAAGGAGATTTTCATTTTTCGCTCGTTTCCTTTCTTTTTTTTCATCTCTCTCTTTTCCACCTCCCCGACCGCCAACTTGAGAGGGCAGGTTTCACACCTTGACACCTTAAGGTTTTCCTCAGCGTCCTGCGGGATCGTTTTTCATATCCGCATTGTTTTGATTGATGTCTTGGCAAAGGGAAGGCTGGAATGAACGGGAGAGAGGGTTAAGGGAGGTGAGACTGCACCCCCATTCATACCATAACTCTTAGTGCCTCGTTTCTGAATCTTTTTTGCACTAATCCTCACCATGTGGCTCGGTTACGCCCACCTGGTAGTCCCCAGGTCCGAGGGATTTAAATAGTAGAATGTACGAACAAAACAAGACGATACACCTCATTGATGCTTGAGCGAGCGTTAAGGAGTAAGTTGACCCGTCCCCATGATCTAGCCACCATGTAATCATTCCCGAGAAAGTAGATACTAAAAAGGTTTATCCTAATACTGAACCCAAGAGGGGTGGATGCGTTATTTGGTACCATCCTATGTCCAGAAACATTAAAAATTACCACATTGATCAGTACTGCATTAATTAATAAATATAATACGCAGATCGTGTGATTTTAACTATTAATTTACTTCATATATTGTTAATTGAAGAGCAGAATCATCTGCGTGCCAATCTATATCATGCAATAATAGGTGAATTTCACTAAATCGTCACATTTTGATTTATAAATGAAAAATATTAGTATGCTTGTGTTCAACGTTGTAATGATTGTGTATTACTATGATTATGCAGGAAAAAATGAGTAATGGACATTGTTTGTAGTGGTGTCTCTATCCTTATTATATTTTCTGCATAATTACAGGTGGTATTCCTGTATATGTACATAATTACCGAAAGGAAAACAAATGAGGACGTACTAGGGATGGTGGGCGAAGAGAGGGATTGTTAGGAGAAATCCTAAGGAGGCAGGAAATATGGATGAAGGGTGTTTTGACAGGCAGTGGGATGTTGAAGATGGTAATAGAGGGGAGAATGTTATGCAAATGAGGAAAGGGCAGGAACAGGATAGGGATGTTGGATGGGATGAAAGGAGGAAGGAAGTACACAGAGATGAAGAGAGACCTGATGTAGAGTAGTTTGCTGGATTGTGTTTTGTTAGGAGTCACAAAATATTTATTTGGCAGTTATTCCCGTCCAAAGCCTACCTAAACCGGTAGATTACTTAATAATACTGTATATATTTATACAGGGAAAAAAAATTTTTAAGAGCGCTACTCGGGGGATTGGAGCGAAATGAGGCGTGCAAGTTTTCCACTGGCTAACCTAGGCATTTCGTTTACGTTTATGCCACTTCCGGTATAACAACGATTTCATCTCACCTTCAATTATTTTACGTCCATATCGTGAGTTATTCCGGCCATCAAATCGAGTATGTATGCACATAATTAAATATACAGCATCTTTCGGCCTCGAGGAAACCGCAAGCGGTCACAAGTAAAACTGAACAAAGAACACTCGTGTTTTTGAATATAGTATGCCTGGGAGCTAACATTGAGGTAAGCATTTCCCTCACCTATCAAACTAATCCTCATAAAATATTTGTGCATGGTACCCTTTAAACCACTATTGCGATGTGTGGCAGAGGTTTATGTAGTATTTAGGGCTGGAAAAGCTCTACATGCGCAGCTGTATCCAAGGTTCAGCTATTAATCTACACGTCCAAGACAAATAACTGGAATTTATCGTTATCCAATAAGAGCTAGTAAACCTATCATGGATAAATGCCTGGGTCATTACGATTTCAGCATTTTTATGCATCTTTATTTAAAAATTTTAAATAGGCTTTCATGGAAAATTTATTTTTCGTAGAATAAATATTTCTTTTTGTCAATTATTCATTGTTTTACTTCATAGCAACCCTATAAAAGTAGGTCCTTCGTTTATCCTACCTACCCGAATTACTTACTTCCATGCTTTAATCGCGATTAATATCACAAAATCAACGTGCAAGAACGTTTATTCGATTGCCAAGCCCGTGATCTCATAAAACAAAAAGCAAGGTGAATAAAAGTGCAAAATGAGATCGAAAGAAGGATGTTCTCCTTCTTGAAGTCCCAAGATGCTTTGTTTCTTGTAGTTTAAATGCGGTATTTCTTTTTTCCTTTTTGGATGGTGACCTAACACCCCCCACCACACGCCCTTGCGGCGGCTTGCGGGGTATTATGTAGATGTAGACGTAGTTTATCTTCTTTACCTGATTGTGAGAACGTTAAGGTTTATATGCATTTCTTTAAAATAACGGCGCATCAAATGTATTCGCATAATATTTTGCGCTGGAAGGATTATGTCTCTTACGTCAACATTCAGTTCACATATTCCCAGAAATTAGGTCCTGTTTTTCACATATTATTATAGTGAACTTGATGCTGTTGTATTTTATGCGGGAAGAGCATCATGCTACCGTCCTGCCTCACAAATTTTCATTGATTTAATGTGTCACAGACTTCAGCTATGGCTCACATAAGTACGTGATTCATGCATTAATACAAATTAATATTTCAGCGAAGTCCATCGAAGTATGGGACAAAAGTGGAACTTCAGGGGTTTTCAAAATGTTAAACTCATGAGAGTCGTATTTTAGTTTTTTAAAGAACTTGAATATTTTACAAAAAGGCTTGTGACTACAGGAGCTATTTTATTCTTCTCATCTACATCTACATAATCACTCTCTATGTGCTAATCATGCATCGGTGCAGAAACGTTAATCACCACCAAATTTGAGGATATCATTACTACGTGTACAATTTAACTGGCTGTTTTTAAAGTTTAAATTCTCTGGGCAAATATTCAACTTATTTTATATTTCGAACACAAAATATCACAAGGAGAGGAAATATTTTCAGCAGATTTTACAATCTAGCGGTAGTCAACATGCAAGAGTGCCAATCCGAGAAAGGCAGAATTTTGTATACACGCATTAACTGTCGGTCAAAACATATGCAGATACGTGTATTAAGGTTAGACATAAAATATAATTGGAGACGCATGAGCCATTTGTTAATTAAGTTATGGGTCTTACAGAGGTTGACATAATTTAAAAATCTATGGATAAATATTAACCTAAAAATAGTTAATGTAACACCGGAATGTACGAGATTTGGTCTTTGTTATCAATTCAGATATGAACTATAAGTTGCAGACGAGTGATAGTAGTAATTAATTAACGTTAACTACTAACCATATTCGTGCTTCGTACATTATCTTTCACCGCTGTGGATTTGGGTTTGCAAGTATGTGTTGGTTTTGAATGCGGGTTTTCTTTTTTCACTTTTTTGGATGGGGACCTAACAACCCCCGCCACACGCCCTTGCGGCAGCTTGCGGGGTATTATGTATATATATATATATATATATATATATATATATATATATCTTTAAAACTATGAGCATACATTGTGAATGATTGCATTCTTTGAACTAAAGCCATTTGTTCGTGAAAGAACAAAGTATTCTATTTTCCGATATGAATCGCTTCCACAAAGTGACGCCTCAAACCAGTCTATTCGCATAAGTATTGATAGGTAAATTGATTATTCATTGAATATGGTAGTCCTAACCATTCAAATATTTCAATAGCATGAGGAAATACTGTTCTCTATGCTTTAAACTAATTAACTCGAAATTTTGTTCGAAATAACAATGCCAGTGATGCTAACAACAATAGTATTCAAAATATGATTCATGGCAATAAAAATGTATAAGAAAAGATTATTTGGAATACAATTAAAAATATATAAATCCATAGTTTCCCCCGGGAACTCGGTTTATGAGATTTCTTGATGGTATTATAACCATTATTCGGTTGCAAAAACTTTATTTACTGCTAGAACTACCGTTTCCAAGAATAATAAAATTTCCCAGAATAGCTTGTACAACTTCGGCCAGAAAACTAATCTATTCCGTCTTCTTAAACGTGTTCGCTTCCAGGAGAGCGGGGACAAACGTTAATAACTGCCGAATCTTTCTTCATTTTTCGGATCTTCACCGTGTACCTTGTCACAATTGACAATAGCTTTGCTGATGTCAACAATTTCAATGATCCCGGGGAAGTACCGAAAAATTGAAACAAAATTCAAGTGATAAAAGCCGCGTAAATCTAGGAATCCACCAAAATGACTCAAAATTCAATACTACGTCATTTTATCATTTGATCAGTAGAAAGACTAAATCAAATTAACTAAAAAAAAAACACTAAACCGGAAAATGGGGATTAATTTTCCGCGCGGACGGCTCAATTTTCCATCAATGCCGTTCGCTTTGGTATCTTCTCCCTTTACCATTTACAGTGGCCACATGTGTGTTACCCGAGAGGTAAACAATCACGATATTCCTGGAATCCGGAAAGTACTCAAACATCCTTTCTCAAAAACTCGTTGAGCAGGAACTCCAAGAGAAGTCCGCAAACTCCACCGCCACCTACCTACCTACCTACCTGCCCGCCCGTCCCTCCCTTCTCCTCCACATCAGTGCGTGTATGCTCCTCTCTCTCCCTCCCTCTCTTTGCACCCCTTCTAAGCATCTCCCACGCACGCACCCGTCAAAAACCCCCACCTGACCCACCCAGCCGTGGCCAATAAGCCATTAGCAGTAACCGTACTCTCAACACGGTCGCTACATGCGGCACATTAATTTAACACCTGTGTGCACCTCCTACGGGTTCGGAAATGCCCCCCCGCACGCCCCACCACTCGACCCCTCCCCTACCCACCTATGCCCTCTACCTTCCCCTTAGGGAAGGGACTTTTCTCGCCACCCCCCTCCCTCCCACACACACACACTCTTCCCCATCCCTCGCGAGGGCCTTCCTCCTAAACACCCCCGCCGCCATAACGCCCACAATGAGCAAACGGACCCATCCGCCCTTCCCTCATCGCTCGCATCGTTCCTCCCTCTCCTCCCGGCGACGACACGGCAGGACGGCAGAAAGAAAGCCGTGCCTTTTTACGCGCGCAAACACAAAAACCCCACCTAGGGAAGTTGGGGGGTGGGGATGGGGTTGCTCCTTGAAGACCCACTCAAACCAATGGTCCGAGCACACACTCCTTTCGAAATGCCCGCTAGAACTACCCCTGGCCCAAGCACCACAATCCTCACGGTCACGTCTCGAAAAAAACACACATCCACTTACTCGTATATATATATATATATATATATAACATTTTTGTTTGTAAAACTTGGACAGCAAAAAAACAATATAAGAACACGAAAAAAGAAAACTTACACATTATTTCTTAATAATTTCGACGGAATTTAGCTCCGTCTTCATCAGAACAAAGAGAAGTACTGGTACTGGTCAGTACTTTTCTTTCTCTGATGAAGATGGAGCTAAATTCCGTCGAAATGATTAAGAAATAACGTGTGAGTTTTCTTTTTTCGTGTCCTTATATTGTTTGTTGCTCTCCAAGTTTTATTTATTCAACACTTCCGTGCTACTTAGACGAAATCACACACATACATTATATACGAGAGATACACACATACATTATATACGAGATGTTGAGAAGTAGTTTAAAGTATCCTCTTTCAAATAAAATTTTTTATGTTTGTTAATATTTACTTTTGTGTCTTTATTTCACGAACGGGTACTACTTTCCGGATGACCCTCGTATATGTATATATATATATACACTTTTTTGGAAAACCCACAAACGTGTAATGTAAATTCACTGATAAGTCATAACAAACACAGAAACCAAAACACAAAAGAGGAAAAACTCACTGGTTCTCGAATTTTCGGTGGTCCCACCACCTTTCTCAAGAGGAATTAGGAACAGAACTCATGTTCTGTTCCTAATTCCTCTTGAGAAAGGTGGTGGGACCACCGAAAATTCGAGAACCAGTGAGTTTTTCCTCTTTTGTGTTTTGGTTTCTGTGTTTGTTATGACTTATCAGTGAATTTATATATATATATATATATCCATATATGTGAGTGTGTTTTCGGGGCGTGACCATATATATACACACATACAAGACGGAGCGTGTGAGATCCAGAAACCCATTTCGTCTACCGAACTTCCCTGAAATTGAAGAGAGGCGTCATTTTATTTATTTATAAATACAAATCGCCTTATCACAAACAGGTTTATTCCTTTAAAACGGCTTGATGAAACGAGGCGCGCCTCGGACGCACTACGTCATCATCACGTGTTTGCCTCTGTTGTGTACACACCTGACGGATGATGGCGCACTGCGTCCAACGCGCGTCGTATTTTTTTTTAAATTGTTTGTATGAGGAAATCCATAAGAGGAAATTTATTATTTGCGAAAATGTATGGATGATCGAATAGACTCCTGCAGATGTCTTGAAATAGGTGATCAATTTCAGGTTTATTTCTCATATGATTTGATCAAGTGGATAAATAATTGTACCTTCATCTCCAGGATGAATAAGGAATGATTCTTAGTACTTAAATAATATTATTTCATCCAACCCTTCTTAACTGAATGAAATGCAGAAACATAAGGAATTATTACACGTAAATAACATATAATGTTATGGCTTAGAAAGAATGATCATCGTAGAAAAATTGTATATTCTAGATATTTTGTTGCTGTGGCCATGTGATTATCATTTAAGAGTAATTTTTCGGGATCATTTACTACCCTATTCACTATTGCATTATATTAAGTTCAAACTCTAGCTCCTACGGTTTGTAGTTATATTTTACAATATTTTGTGGCTAATTGGGCGTATCATCATCGCTTTGCGGCTGAAAATTTCGAGATGCTGTGTGAGAGATGTGAAGACTACTGCTATCGATTTACATAGTAGACACCGGTCTCAACAACCCCCATCAATCGAAAAGTGTCAATTGATCCACCGTCCTATTCCCTCCCTTTACCTACAAAAAAAACACATACCTGTAAACGTTTTCACAAGCAGATTTTGTTTTTCCTTCTCATTTTGTTATAGATATATGCTTCCCCACGTGCGGGTCACAGCTCAACACCGCCCTCCCATAAACCTTCGCCCCCGTGCAAACTGTAGAGCCGACGACGCCACCACCACCCTTGCCCCCGGAGGAAGGGAGAGAGACAGAGAGAGAGACTTCAACGACCGGGCGGCCCAGGTAAAAGGACGCCCACGATTCCCCTTTAATACTAATGGCTCCCTCCTACCTCCTCTCTCTCTCCTCGTGTCCCCTCTCTTGGGGCAGAAAGGTACGGGACCGTGATTGGAGGGGGTGTGAGGGAAGAACACAGTCTCTCCTTCCCTCCCCCTCCCACAAACTCTCTCACTCACTCACGCACACAAGCTCTCCCAGTACGTGTGCAGTCAGACTCTCTCCTCTCCTCCCCATCTCCTCCGCTCCTTCCCCACACCACCGTCTCCTTAAGCGGAAGAATAGGAATGGGCGCCATTGTTGTCTCCGGCGCCAGACAGTCGGCTGTGCACCTGAGCTCCTCGTCTCGAGAGACGCGGGAGAGAGGGAAGGGGGAGAGCGGGGAGTGAGAGGGGGTGAGCGGAGGAGAAAGGTAAAGGTAAGGTAGGCGTCAGGTGAAGAAGGAAAGGGATCTCGTAAACTGCTTCGACCGGTGGAAGAGGATGGGGGCGAGAGGGGGACTGTCTGTGTGTATATGTGTGTGGGACGGGATGGAGGGGAGGATTACTACTCCGGGAGGCGTGGGAGAAAAAGGAGAGAGAATCTCCGCTGGAATGCCGGGACGGGACGGGAGGGGGGAGTAGCGGGGTGGGAGATGGATGCCGGTGGGAGTGGACCCATTTTTGGCCTCTCTTCTCCCCCCACCCTTCCCTGTCGCCGTCTCGGAATACCCTCTCCGGGGAGTGGCCAGCCGTGGGCACGGACGGCTGGGGGATATGGCCAAAATGCGTACCTTACAGGTGGGGTTTTATTGGGGGAGGGACAGAGGAGAAGGTAGGGGATGGTCGAAACAAGGGTCACCACAGTTTTTGCTCAAAAGAGCCGCGTAGCTCAGGCGTAGAATCATTGTCAGGGGGAACCACGCAGCGGAAAAGTGAATCCAGTCGATTCCCGGCCGAACCCACGAAGAGTATCGAAATGAGATTGCCCAAGAGATGGAAGGGCATTTAAGGAAACTTTAATTGCTTGGAAAACGATTGCAAATTATTCCCCTGTACACTTGTTTCAATGATTTTCCCAATGTCTCTAAATAATGAATCATAGATATCGTTATTGTAGTATGCATGATCATTGACAGGTTAATAGGAAGGTTTGATAGTACGTTTGTCGTTAGCCTGTTACTTAATAACCCCTTGGAGAAACCTCACATTGATAGATATAAAGAGAATATATATAAATAATATTTATTCATTGAAAAATGTTCTCGGTCTTAAAGAGTTAAAAAATGTTAAATTTGTTATCAGTACAACGAAAAATGTATACGCTTTTGAGCAGTTTCGGATTGTCGCATATGACTTCACTTTAAATTTTAATATAGTGTTGTAGAAAAATAAACCTTCTAGATACGAATAGTTAATGTACACTAAAAATATATCTTTTTATATATAAATATACATATATATATGTTAATGTATATTATTTATATCTATAATCTATACATGAACATGTATATATTGTTGTATACATCTATCTATACATGAACATTATATTTGTTGTAGGTAAGCGTATGTACTTGCATGCTTTTGGAGTGAGGATAGGTAGATGTGTGGTTGCATGCGCGTCGAATGATGGGGTGTTGCAATGAATGTGTGCACTGTTGTGGATTGGGGTTTGCATGTGTGTGTTGGTTTTGAATGCGGTGTTTCTTTTTTCCTTTTTTTGGGTGGTGGCCTAACACCCCCCGCCACACGCCCTTGCGGCGGCTTGCGGGGTATTATGTAGATGTAGATGTATATTGTTGTGCAATTGTATAGGCTTTGTCCATCCAAAAACTATTAACAGGTAGAATACCAATAATAGTATAAATGTGTGCATTGCAAGATTTACATTCGCTATTGATGCATAGGCTAATGATATCTTCCTGAACTGCGCTATTTTCAGCATCTGCGAGAGCAAGAATTGACGGATGTTTTTTTCGCACGCCGGTCATTTTTCAATCCCCTATTCTCTTATTTTCGCACCATGAATTACATGACTGCCTACAAAATAATGCCCAATGGATGAATTCAGTTTGCAATTCTAAAAATTAGACCTTTCACCAAGTACTAATCACCTCGTGTCGCAAAAAATACGATAGAAAAAAATTGTCATCTCTCGTCGAGGTATTTTCCCCTCTTTCATTCTCGTAAATAACCAACCACAGTCACGTGGTTAAAATGCAACCGAGTCATGAATTCATTCTAGTGTCTTCGATCACTGACCTATCAAACAGCTCATGTTCTCTCCAAGTTGAAATTAGAAAGTATGCGAAGGTAATTCTTGAAACGATGGGCGTTTGAATAAGTTAATCACTCGTGCAATGGAATGCATTGAACTTCTCTACAGCGCACCCTACATCCCTACATCGCATCATTTGCATAGCCAAACTCAATCCTCGGGTAACTTGGGTAAGTGCTTCTAGGCATTAGAATGCCTTAGGAATGGGGTCCTGACCCAAAAAGGGAGAGAAGAACCACTACGAACGTGGGTGGGAGAGTAGGATGAGGGGTTGGCAGGCATATCAGCCCCAACGTCCAAGGTTTAAAAAAATCTTGGGCTGTTCCTGTAGTCGAAACGAAGTCAGTAAGTGATTCCGTTCCTTGCCTCAGCTGATGGGACAGATAAGATTTGAGAGACTCGACCGGTCGACTTTTCTAAGTCTGCGCAACATTCATTGCACACCTGAGGATAGCCTTCACGGATAACAGTCATCATGCTTCAGGTACCATAAAACGAACGGTAGAGGCAAGGATATATCCATTCTTAATATCAGTGTCGGCAGTAAGTAATCAAATTTCTTATAATTATACACGATTTTTTCTATGGGTAATATTTAGTTGTGCTACAGCACACGAAGATTATATCATAACTGAACAAAATCACCTGCCATTATTTTATAAACGGAGCAGAAACATATTTAACCAGAGTATTTAGAAGTAAAAAATCACAACTAACCAGTAACATTCATATTTTCAACATATAACCAATAATAGAATAACAAAAGTTACCTGCAAAAATACGAGGGACGAATATGAAAACAGTAATTAAGAACATGCAAATATTTGTGCCTATGTTTAGAAGTATCAGAGGGAAAGCGTCGAAGAGAAATACAGGTATACCTCTACACGTGATAGTAAAGGTACCATAAATACCAATGCCAAACCATATAACTAATAACCAAATTTACATCTAAATTTATACCCCGCAAGCCGCCGCAAGGGTGTGTGGCGGGGGGTGTTAGGTCACCACCCAAATAAGGGAAAAAGAAACACCGCATTCAAAATCAACACATACATGCAAACCCAAATCCACAGCGGTGCATACATTCATAGAAACATCCTATCATTTTATACACATGCAAATACATATCGACCTCTTTTAATTTCACACGCATGCAATTACATATGCTATAATCTAACAAATAATTGCACCTTAGGATGCAGTAGGAAATTTATCCAATACCGTAGAAGTTAGATTTTGGTAAGTAGCAAGGCGAAATACCACCACCACAAGAACTTGCAACATAAAACGCTCTCCTACCCAAGGTAATATCGGTCAACAAAATAACGAAAACATATTTTATCTATGTTTACATTTTAAACAATTTCTTATGGTATCATGTTCAAGGTTGAGTCGGTGCGATGGTGATATAATGAATTGTTAAGATTGATCAAACTTGATGTTTGTAATCAATACGGTTGCAATTGCATGGTTTGTGATTATAACGGGCGTAAATCTGTTAGAGAAATAATTATGGTGGGTCCCATTTGGAGTCTGACAAAATATTCATCTACATCTACATCTACATCTACATCTACATAATACCCCGCAAGCCGCCGCAAGGGCGTGTGGCGGGGGGTGTTAGGCCACCACCCAAAAAAAGGAAAAAAGAAAAAGGAAAAAAGAAACACCGCATTCAAAACCAACACACACATGCAAACCCCAATCCACAACAGTGCACACATTCATTGCAACACCCCATCATTCGACGCGCATGCAACCACACATCTACCTATCCTCACTCCAAAAGCATGCAAGTACATACGCTTACCTACAACAAATAATTCCACCCTAGGATGCAGCAAGAAACCTATCACGAACGTGCCAGCTAGTTTATAGCAAGTAGCCAGGCGAAACACCACCACCACAAGAGCGTTCCATACAAAACTCTCTCCCACCCAAGGTGAGGAATCTGGCCCAACGCTGCAGGTGGGAGGAGGGCACACCCGCGGAAGAACATCTAGGAAAGGAAAGGGAAAGGAACATCTACATAATACCCCGCAAGCCGCCGCAAGGGCGTGTGGCGGGGGGTGTTAGGCCACCACCCAAAAAAAGGAAAAAAGAAAAAGGAAAAAAAGAAACACCGCATTCAAAACCAACACACACATGCAAACCTCAATCCACAACAGTGCACACATTCATTGCAACACCCCATCATTCGACGCGCATGCAACCACACATCTACCTATCCTCACTCCAAAAGCATGCAAGTACATACGCTTACCTACAACAAATAATTCCACCCTAGGATGCAGCAAGAAACCTATCACGAACGTGCCAGCTAGTTTATAGCAAGTAGCCAGGCGAAACACCACTACCACAAGAGCGTTCCACACAAAACTCTCTCCCACCCAAGGTGAGGTGAATATTTTGATACAATACCTCTAGGTATTTCCCAAGATTATATTCTACAATAGAGAAAATTATGCGCTGAGGCTCGCAGTTTACTAGGAAGGAATTTGTGGTCCAGAGTTAAAGAGATTCACTCACCAAATTCCAAAGGGCGCCTTAGGTAAAATTCAGAAAAATACAGCAGCCTGTTTTCAACAGGAAAGAGACAAAATTCCAGAAAACATGTCACTCGAAAATGTTATTGTGCCACAATTTTGGGGTTTCTGAAGTAAAAATATTTCTCGACAGTGTAAAATTTTGTACTCTTGCGTAAATTTTCTAATTTTACTTAACGATTGTGCAATCAAAAGAAACATTAATTCATGTGAGCACAAGCCTGTTAGCGGAGTATAAAACGTACATTTTGCAGAAAATGCCATTCAAATCCAATTAACGAATCTGGCGGATTTTCTCTGGACTTTATGTAATTCTTTTTGCCAGATTTTCTCCCAAGGATCCCAAATACTTGCAGCATATTCTGAATGAAGTCTAACTAGAGCAAAATAACACCTCTCTTTCTAAACAACATTCTCATTACATTTCCCAACCACCCGTTTAAAGAAGATCAGTTTCTTTAAAGCGGATCCACATACTGTCCTGATATGTGCTCCCCGTGAAAGGCGTGGTGTTAGAACTACCCCCAAATATTTTACTTCTTTGGCCGTAGTTAGTACTGAACCTTCTATTTCGTAGTTTGTGTCCTGTTCGCCACTTCCATTGTTCCAAAATTTCAAAACTGCGCATTTGCCTATGTGAAGCATTAATCTCTATTTCTTGCACCAATCCGAGATTGTGTCTAAGTCTCTAGAGAGTAGTTGGCGATCTAGTTGGCTCCTTATTTACCTGTATACCACCGTGTCATCAACAAATAATCGGAGATTGCTATTTACGTGTGCGCTTAGGTCATTAATGTATATTAAGAACAGAAGAGGCCCTATTACACTTCCCTGGGGGACGTCCAAAATTACATCTATATCTGTTGAGCACAACCCATCGATGACTACTATTTGTTTTCGATTTGACAACAAGTATCTAATCCAATTTATTGTTTTCTCATTGATACCATAGTTTTTAAGTTTCTGTGACAATATACTGCGTGGGACGTTTTCGAAGGCTTTTTTGAAATCTAAGAATATTGCATCGACTTTTGTGTTGTTTTCTCTGCCGATGTATGTATATCGTGAATGAAAGACCTAATTGTGTTTCGCAAGATCTGCTTTTCCTATATCCGTGCTGGTTGTGGCTTAGTATTTTCCTATTATCAAGAAATCTCAAAATATTACCAGTTAAGGGTTAACATTACATTAACAGGCCACACGCCCCTGCGGCGGCTTGCGGGGTATTATGTAGATGTAGATGTAGAACATCATTCAAACTCCTGCGGCCTGCATTTTTGCATACGGCCGTATGTTAGCCTTCGATCGAAATTCTTCGCTTCGATCAGATACGTTCATACGCACGTGAATTAGATGTGATTGGTGTGATCATCTGTGATGTAGATGTTCTATGAATGTGTGCACTGTGGATTTGGGTTTGCATGTATGTGTTGGTTTTGAATGCGGTCCTTCTTTTTTCCCTTTTTGGTGTCGTGACCTAACACCACCCGCCACACGCCCCTGCGGCGGCTTGCGGGGTATTATATTAGATAGTATATTAGTAGTAGTATTAGGTAGTAGATTAGTAGATGTATTTGGGTAAAATGGGCGCAATAACATCACCCATATTATTGAATTAAGGAAATTACTGTTTTCCTTCTCAATGAAATAAAACTCATAGTTATTATCATTTCGGGCGAAAATTTTCACCAATAAAAGGCAACTAAATATTATAACTTAAAAGGAGTTGGTGCAATGTTAAAAAAAAATATGTGGCCCTTTGGTACAGTCGCACGCTGTGGAAAATGGCCAAGTAGTATGGCTGAACGAATTCCTAGTGACGCCTACAGAATGCCGCAGCTGCCATGCTGAATACCTAACATGTTCATTGGCAACTACGGAGGCTTCACACAATGAAAAAAAACTGTAAAGCTGAACCCTCGTTTAATGGATGATGTAACTCTCTCTGTAAATGTACCTATCTTCCTGAAGGCACGCATTCTCATAAATGAGATCCGTGCAATTTGTTTCATTTACTGAACTGTCTTGTTATTCAGCCTACTTCGATAAATGGAAATAGTTAGTCGCTGTGATTATCGAGAAAACTTTAGCCATTGCTGCGGAATAACATTTTTTCCTTGAATACATGGTCACTCCCTTGTAAAAAAAATGTGTGCGCACAATAAGATTCGAATTAACCGATGCGTGGTATGGATAACGAGCATGAGTGGTCTTACCTATTTAAATGCGTCCTTGTATTTGAGCTAATTAGAGTATTACGATTGGATCATTAGAAGTCCATCTTTTAAATGTTATGAAATTAATATTTTAATCGTATACACTTACGGCATGATTGACTAACTACCCATACAATCAAGCATTTCCTAACGCTTTCGTGTCAATGACAAAATTATATTAACTTTAATATTTCAATTCAGCATTAAGTCACTGGACACCTAGAATAAACAACTATATTTAAACCAAGTGAGTTATGTGCTAATCCCAATAAAATTTACTTCAATACTAACATTTAATAAAATAGTAAAAAAATTATTGCATAACGTATACAGGCATACGTGTATGTATTCTTTTTTTCAGCTAATATACACTGTGTATTCAAATGCATGCATGAATTAAAATTTCTGCATATACGGCTGATGTTATAACACCTCCCGCCACACTCCCTTGAGGTGGCTTGCGGAGTATTCTGTAGAAGTACATAGATCTGACTACGTCTACTCTAGATTGGCGTGCTTTTGTCACGATTGAGATTTTCAAGAAAAAATGGTCCGATATTACCAGGTCTCCAGACTATGATTCTTACTGTTCTTAATCCGGATTGTCCAATCGGCTGATATGGCTGAAAATTTCAATGATTCACATCGTACCCTGATAGGCTTTCGTATTGCCCCACGTCCGAATGACCGTTGGGCGGGTTGTGTTAGGTCATCATTTATAACTGTGATGGACGGATGACTAATGTGATTCAGGAGTCTTATTTTGTCTGTTGTACGCTACGTTTTCGACGGTTGTGATCACGACTTATGTAAGACATCATATCAATAGGTTATGCAGGCAATTTTCTTCAACACCTTCGTGTGCTCTCTCCACTACTGGCCACTGCCACCCTCGGCGTCTAGGTAACAATTAGTTAAACTCAATTGCATGCACTTTCACTAACCTCCTGTGTGTTGTGTCAAAACCCTTCCCGCATGCCATTAAGTAATGTATTGCTGTTTACAGTATTGTTTTATCTTCTTTTGCTACCCTAAATTTCCACTTCCATCCCTTGTCCCTCTCCGTGGGTGTGCCCTCCTCCCACCGGCAGCGTTGGGCCAAATTCCTCGTCTTGAGTAGGAGAGATTTTTATGCGGAACGTTCTTGTGGTGGTGGTGTTTCGCCTGGCTACTTGCTATAAACTAGCTTGCACGTTCGTGATAAATTTCTTGCTGCATCCTAGGGTAAAATTATTTGTTGTAGTTAAGCGTATGTACTTGCATGCTTGTGGAGTGAAGGGAGGTAGATGTGTGTTTGCATGCGCGTCGAATGATGGGATGTTACGATGAATGTGTGCACTGCTTTGGATTGGGGTTTGCATGTGTGTGTTGGTTTTGAATGCGGTATTTCTTTTTTACTTTTTTGGGTGGTGACCTAACACCCCCCGCCACACGCCCTTGCGGCGACTTGCGGGGTAGTATGTAGATGATGTAGATGACTACTATACCTTTTTTATCAACGTTTAATTCGAAAGATGGGTATTTACATTAAAATATATGTCATATGTGTTTTTTCAGTGACTAAACTTGGACCCAGGTGAATAATTCAGGCACTCGACGAGCGTTCAATGTGAGATTAAAGGAGTTCGTGATAAATTTCTTGCTGCATCCTAGGGTAAAATTATTTGTTGTAGTTGAGCGTATGTACCGCGGGTGTCCCTCCTCCCACCTGCAGCGTTGGGCCAGATTCCTCACCTTGGGTGGGAGAGAGTTTTGTGTGGAACGCTCTTGTGGTGGTGGTGTTTCGCCTGGCTACTTGCTATAAACTAGCTGGCACGTTCGTGATAGGTTTCTTGCTGCATCCTAGGGTGGAATTATTTGTTGTAGGTAAGCGTATGTACTTGCATGCTTTTGGAGTGAGGATAGGTAGATGTGTGGTTGCATGCGCGTCGAATGATGGGGTGTTGCAATGAATGTGTGCACTGTTGTGGATTGGGGCTTGCATGTGTGTGTTGGTTTTGAATGCGGTGTTTCTTTTTTCCTTTTTCTTTTTTCCTTTTTTTGGGTGGTGGCCTAACACCCCCCGCCACACGCCCTTGCGGCGGCTTGCGGGGTATTATGTAGATGTAGATGTACTTGAATGCTTTTGGAGTGAAGGGAGATAGATGTGTGTTTGCATGCACGTTGAACGATGGGATTTTTCTATGAATGTGTGCACTGCTGTGGATTGGGGTTTGCATGTGTGTGTTGGTTTTGAATGCGGTATTTCTTTTTTCCTTTTTTGGGTGGTGACCTAACACCCCCCGCCACACGCCCTTGCGGCGGCTTGCGGGGTATTATGTAGATGTAGATGTAGGAGTTTGAATTGTGACTGAACGAGTCAATGTGTAACCTTAGTTCACGCGATAATGACAAGTGATGGAAATTGATCTAAGACCCCCTATGAATAGATAGATAGAGGTCTTTATTTGGGCGAAATTGAGACAAAATGGTCCCTTCTTCCATTTATCCAATTTTGCATTCATAGTTCGTAAACAGATTCCCCGTGAATATACAGTTTTCAAATACTTTGAGCCTCAGTAACTTACAAATGTGTCCTAAATTTTATTTTTTATTAGTTCTGAGGCTTAATTTCTGAAACTAATAGATTTAGGCTATTATTAGACCTCAAACTAATAAATAGCATTTAAACAAAGACAGGTGGGTGCTGTTATGTTTAATGCCGTTACAACTCTTACAAGAGTATGCACATGATATCAGTTTTCTGCGAGAAGGACATGTATTTCTTCACCATTCATCCAATTTTTCCCCTTGTGGTAGTCCTCCACTGCCATGAGAGCATGTATGAAAACCTTGGATTATCTCTGGCGATTTCAATGAAAACTACCATCGTGATACACTATTTTATCATCGTAATTGGATGGAGCACAATTAGGGATACAAATCAAGGAATTTTTATCAAATTGATGCACGTTCGACATCTCGATACAGCCTCCTCAGCCGCCGCGTCTGGATTTTTCGGTGTGGATAGTCATTCCTCAAGTGTTATACTACCCTTTAAAGTTTCACTCGGGCTCACTGTCTTCGATTCGGGAGGTTGACACATCAACAACCCTTCGATGCACCGCGTCATTTCTTAAAATGACATCATTACACGCGAGGGAGGGTGATGCAATCTGATATTCCAAATAGACCCCTAAGATGATGATGATGTGCTCAAATGTCGCGCAGTCCCGGGCCCGAGGAAACTGATTGCGCAAAGACCTTTCATCCGGCGCCTCGGTCGGTCGGTGGGTGGGTGGGGATCCCTCCGTCATCCACACGCCTAAATGCGGCTCCCGGGCTTCGGGAGAGGGGGAGGGTGGAGGGGGGGGGGAGGAAGGAAGGGGGGTAGGGAGACGAGACGTCCTAGTAGCGCCGCTGAGGTTTTCGGCGCCACAAAGGAATTCCATTTGGAAAGCGTTCTGCTCCAGGTGTCGAGGTTGAGGGCCGTAAACAGGAGAGAAATCGCCGTGTGCTTAAGGGAACGCGTCTTTGCAGTCATAAGAGCTGGGACGCAGGACGGAAAATATTTCCATGTTTTCACCCGCGCACATTAAGCCTTAATGGCGTTTGCTGACCCGGGGTGTTCACCGTCCTAACTCGCGGCGGAATCTTTCAGATCGACACTCAAATCTCCTTCCCTTCCCCCGCGACCTCCCCTCTTATGGATTTTCGAGCCGCTTAAGGGCGAGTCAATCACGAGGAACGCAAGGATAGAAAAGTTGGGAGGAACTCGGATGAGATAACAAACGATGATAATTATGGATAAGACAACGGCGGTGAAGATCCTAAGTTCCGCACAATGGAACCAAACCGGTTTCTTCCCCGTACTATATCTTCTCATGAACAGACAATGAAAGTATAGCTGTAACTTGATTTATCATGCATCTTAAGACTCGAGAGGTGCGAAGGCATCGAAAATATAATGTTTTTTTCATTCCAAAGAAAAAGGACTAACAAATACGATAAAAAGGCATTTAATTATCTCAGACAATTTACGGCTGGCATATGCACATTCGATTGAACGCGAATTTCCATGAAATATTGCATTTCTAAGTGCCTAATTATCCTTCGATTTCAACTTTCATCACGCTCATAGAAGCGTGGTGATTAATCAATGCACTTATACTCACTTGCCAGTTTCCAATAAAATATATTATACGAAGTGATAATTTTAGCAGGACTAGATCGCAGGGAATATTGAGAGAGAAGGACATATTTTGCTACTCATAATTAAAAATGCTATAAGTTGGCTTCATGCCAGGTGGTGACAAGTTGTTTAT
Organism: Hetaerina titia; assembly: GCA_037158775.1. Taxonomy (NCBI): domain Eukaryota; kingdom Metazoa; phylum Arthropoda; class Insecta; order Odonata; family Calopterygidae; genus Hetaerina; species Hetaerina titia. The sequence continues at coordinate 67,667,435 of CM073776.1, read as the reverse complement.
TTTATATGCAAATGAATACTTCACATACAAAGGCTTTTTGTGAATCTCAAACTTTAAAGTTAAAATTCGTAATAATATATGTAAATAGTAGTTATGGCAATGGTAACATGAGTATTAAAGACAATTTGATCACTTCATATCACTAGACTAACCCGAACCAGAAAACTTTTAGAGAGCTCAAACAAGTCAGTCGTATTTCCATAAATATTTATTTAATTTTAACGCACTTTCTTTTCCAGGGGCCACTCATGACAGCTGAGGAAGCAATTATCAACTGTTGGAAACGCCTGTTCTATAAAAAGTCGAAGGATTGAACCCCGGGGTTTTCATATCGCCCAAAGGTTGATTTTGAAGTCAATCCCTCCGGTCATACCGATTCCGGTCTACTCTTCCATTAGGCGCCAAGTGTTCGTACCATTTTATTTAGTCGGGAAAGCCTTGGTAAATCACTTCGGAAGCTCGTTGGACTCTGCAGACGAGGTCATTCCATAGGCAAGAAGGTTTCGCGCTCCCTACTCTATTTGATTGAGAACGTGAACTTACGTAGATCAATGCAGTCAAGTGATAGAATAACCTGACTCTACAATACTTGGTGGTACTAAATTCTCACAATCGACTTAATTATCATAAAACACCACATATGAAAGAAGTAAGCAATAAAACTAGACCCGATCTTCAAAATCTTGATCATAATTTACAGTCTAAAGCGGATAAAATAATACTTTGTAATTCCACAGATTTATTTCACAAACACACGACCCGGGTTTCGACGTACAACGTCATCTTCAGGTACGTCGAAACCCGGGTCGTGTGTTTGTGAAATAAATCCGTGGAATTACAAAGTATTATTTTATCCACTTTAGAATGAACCGATTCCATAAAATAACGCCTGAAACCATCGATTACATAATTTACAGATTAATAGGAACTCTGAACTGACTTCCAAAAATATATTTTTCTTTCGTTATTTTTTTCGTCGGATGTCGAAAATCTCTAAAATCATCTTTATTCTGGAAACTCGCGAAAAATAATAACATCCCTAAAGGTAAAGTATGGCCCTAGGAACCCAGGCCACGATTAATACTTTTACGATTTATTTTGTGGGATTATAAAAGTTATTAAGTAAATTCAAATCAAATTGGCAATATCGGAATTTCAATCCATCTACACTTTGGAATGCCGCATTTCCCAGCCCATAAGATGCACTTTGTTTGCTTCAAATGTGTTCTAAAATCAGCCTGAGAGTTTTGGGTCGGGGGTACACGGGTATAATTTCGCCCTATAAGCGTAAGCATACCGATTCGCCGGAAAAATACTCATTATTATATATTTTTTCCCAATATCAGGCATAGAGAATGGTTGCTGTTATTACAAAAGTCGATAATATCACTGTTTTGAGTCAGTAGTGTGGAAGTGTTAACATAAAAATAATTTGATCTTTTCTGCCTGACAAGTATTTATCGTAAAACCTGACACGAAAAATTAGAGTGCGTCTTATGCGCCAAGGCGATTTAGGTGGTGTTTCGCCTGGCTACTTGCTATAAACTAGCTGGCACGTTCGTGATAGGTTTCTTGCTGCATCCTAGGGTGGAATTATTTGTTGTAGGTAAGCGTATGTACTTGCATGCTTTTGGAGTGAGGATAGGTAGATGTGTGGTTGCATGCGCGTCGAATGATGGGGTGTTGCAATGAATGTGTGCACTGCTGTGGATTGGGGTTTGCATGTGTGTGTTGGTTTTGAATGCGGTGTTTCTTTTTTCCTTTTTCTTTTTTCCTTTTTTTGGGTGGTGGCCCAACACCCCCCGCCACACGCCCTTGCGGCGGCTTGCGGGGTATTATGTAGATGTAGATGTAGATGTGCCGGAAAATACAGTATGAATTCAAATATATAATATAATATCTCAAATATCAAAAATAAATGTCGAGGTCGACATTTTCATGGGATTCTACAGATAATGAAATGATTTAAAACGTCTATGAAATCTGAGAAGGCGCCAAAAATATAATTAACAGAAGCATTGAGTAAGATAACGGTTAACTTCAAAATATCCGAAGTATTCTGACGGTAACGTCTATTAATGTTGCACTCAGTAAAATAAACTGTCCATCGAGCATTCAATTTATTTTGAAGGAAAAAAATTAGCATCCCTGGAACAATTATTGCTATGATTTTGCCTATGCCGGACAAGAAAGAGTAATATAACGTCAAAACTATTTTTCTTCTTTACCAAAAAATAGCAACAAATCACGCAAAACTACGCACGCGAATCCCGACGCATTCAACCCTTTTAATTTTGGAATAACTTCTCATTATTCTGAAGGAATTGTAATGGAATTTCAATGCAGTAGAGGTCGAAGCGACGTCCTCATTAAAACTCTTTAAATGTGCAAGTACAGGTGAAATTTTCAAGATCCCCACCACTCTCAAAGTATTCTATTTGACCTGATCAAAGAACTTTGAGAGATGCCGCGATAGTCACGTAATTTTACTAAGTCATCCGCTAACGTGCACCAAAATGCAGGATTATAACGTAAAAACCATTCGCCTTAACCGGGAATGGTACCCGGATCCCTCGGTCCCAGATTTACGGCCGAGTGCTTTCACTGGTACCTTTAATTGGACGCCCTTGTAACTTATCTAGTTAGAGAACTCGCTCATAGCTCGAGAGAGATCCGGGTTCTGTCCCCGTCAAGGCGAATGATTTTTACACTGTGAAATTTCTCTATTTTTATTTAATCTAAGTCAAATAAGCAATTCACGTGGCTCTGGTCGTCAGGATTAAAATCGTCTCAAGTTTCTGGACAAATGTATTATTTGACAACAGCAGCATTCCATGTCACGTCAGTCCAGCAATGCGGCGTATAATTGCGACGCAGAAAGAAAGAAATAATCCAGAGTTTATGATGAATGCGGCAGGACCATACAAGAGAATTAACCAGCCTCTTTGATTTCAATGAGTATTTATTTTCAATACTTCAAAAAAAATGAGAGATATAAGAAAAATCTCTTCGAGTCAAAACAGACTTAGTAAAAACATCGTTCGTTTTTCTGAGCATTAACCTTAGCAAGTTATGAATAACTTCAAACAATGAGTCTCCAAACGCATGAAGTATTCAGTACCACAAAAACCTTTGTCCATAAATCACATTGAGTCTCTCTACCGAGGATGAATTTCAATTCATACAACAATAGAAGTGAAAGTTAAATACATTTTACAAAAAAATAATGACTTGATGCGACATAAAATGAACTCTTGAGGCAGTCATCAGACTTGATATGGTTTTATTGGGCAATTTTACGAAATACGTTCCAGCGTAATGACCTCCTTAAAATAATTTAGGACTCCATATAACGAAGAATTAGAAATTATTTCTCTCTTTCTGAAAAACCTTGAGTGAAACTTATAATACACTCCATCCAATGTTACTGTTATCTAAAATGTTTATATACAAGTAGTTAATGTAATACGTAGTTTATGGTATAAATATTTATAGAACAGTCAGCAATGCAGTGAATTTTCTCAACTAAAACTATAAATATAAGAAAAATCAGATGAAGTTTAGGCTAGAATATATATTGTAAATTATTCTATGCTACCCAATGCGTAAATATGAATGTTAAACAATTTAAATAAATATACGATAAGATAGGCAAACATATCACACGTGACATTTACGTGAGAACACAATTTCCTGACAGTAGTTGAACGGAGAGAGGAAAACTGGGTGTTCAACAGGTGTAGTGCAGTCACTGATTGCCCACAAATATTTAAGTCCGCATGATCCAGTGAGAAAAGCATGGTTCAGACAGTTGACTCAAGGATAGCACCTGCACCCACCCTAAGGAATTCAGTCATCCTTTCCGCACCGTACGACATCCAAGCCAACGTCCTCTTTTGCCCTTTGCGCCATGTATGCCTGAGCACGCGTGCGCACCTAACACACATGCCGTGACGCCAAACCCCTCCCCCCCACGCAATCTCAATTCTCACTATATGTCACCGTCCCGTCAATCCACTCGCTCCGCCGCTGGCACGGATGACCCGCCGTAGAGTCCCCGTCTCCGCCATCGGCATGCCTCACCCTAACCAACAACCCCTTCACCTCTTGTTCACTACTTTTGTTGCAATTATTTTCAGTCATAATCCGAACATGTGCGTATTGAGGATCGATATTTAACCTTTAAGTACACCATAGAAGCTCTTCGAAACCTCTAGAATCCGTCTAAACGTCGAAATCCGCGGAATTAGTTATTCGTTTATTTAAAGTCCGTAAACACTGCAACCTTGTGTTGCGCCGAAGAGGATCACCTTGTGGTTGAAATAGGCATGACCGCTTTTCACACCATTGTGTTTCCTTAGATTGTTCGTTTTATTTTGCCTTGCTCCTTTATTTTCTATTTTTTCCTTTCATTTGAATGACGGGCTTAATTCCCAACCATTTTTGGTTTTGACAACGCCATCAGGTCATCTAGTGTTTTGTCCACTTCTTAGTCCTCAGTGTAAGTAATGCTCTTCTGTAATACCTAAGTGAGTGAGAGTGAGTGTGCGCATTATTCCTCCTATGAAGGTCCCTGGCGTCTGGATTAATTTCCTCGCAAACCTATTCGGTCTCTTCCTAGTTAACACGTGAGTGGTTAAGGTAGCCCGGATCCGGTCCCTTGCGTAGGAAAAAACTTACCCGTAAACCACTTCGGGCTAACCAGTTTGACTGAGTGGGTACGTATTTGTATTTGCCTCGTATTTGTTAGTCCTCGAATACGGTCTTTAGCAATAGGATTAATTTCTCTGTAATCAAATTCGGAAAATTCCTGTATAAATGCAAGCGTCTAAATAATTTTAATGTGTGCCTGATCACTGGCGAGGGGTTAACTTTCCTCATAAATCACCCCGCCTTTTTTAATATCCCCCTCCTTCCTTTTTTTCTTGTTACAGTGGCGTAAAAAAGCACTTTTAAGGCTTAAGGAAATATAGTTAATATACTCAGTCTGTTTTAAGTCCGCGCATAAATAATCACGGATCAGAAATTTTACAATCACAAACATTCCAGTTCAAGAAAGCCTAGGGAGGAAAATTAACCCAGAGATCGAACACAAGGCGGGAACTCGAGCAGTAGGTGAGAGCTTTTCCTAACCGCCACCCAATAATCATCTGAATCATTGAATCTAGATGAAAACATCGAAATCAATGAATTACTAATAATCTAAATCTACATATTCTGAACCGCCGGAACAATCATTCACATCGAAGTAATTCAACTTTACAATCACTCGAAAGAACCAAATCGTTGGAATAATAGTGTACATAGAAATCAGGTTAAAAGAAAAATCGCTACAGTCACTTTGTGAAAATTTGCTACGAGAAGAGAGTAAGCAAACATCATAGAAATATTGGAGGGATTACGATGATTTGGGAGCCTCTTGGTTCACGTAGAGAGCAGACAAAGCTTACGTAACGAGAAAGATACGGAACACCTGAGTTTCATTGCGACCCAGAGAGAATCATTAAGGCACCAAATGTATGAATTACGGGACAATACAATAGAGATGGAAACCGTCACAGACAGGTAGATACAAGATCTCGTGTTTCCCTCGCAATATTCGAAAGATTAAAATATCCAACCTAAGCACTTGAATAGATAAACTTTAAGACTACAATTTAATGAATCAGTCAAATACAACGATAACTGTAAGATGTATATGGGCACATACATTTGTTTATTTTTTTACGTGTTTTTTACATTAACTTGTACATATTGAAGTGCATGTATGAACGAATATATCTGCATGTATAGTTGGTGCCCCAACACCCTCAGTTTGAGTCCGGATGGTGGAGTGGAGAATGGGTTAAGACACCATTCAGTAGTCGAAACCACCTCCATCAATGATCAATGGCATCCAACCAACCTGGATTTTAAATAATCGTCAATCGAAATTCGATTATTCGGATCACCGAACAGCGTCACAATTACCTAACCGCAGGGCCTGCCGCCCCTGGCACATGCCGAGCGGTGGCATCGAATCCGACAAACAACCGCTCCACATTCCGTTTGCACTTGGAGATATCTCTCACAACCCATTTCAACCGCTGTTTTTTCACTCTAAATCTCTCTCTCAATGATCTCCTCAAGTGAGAAATTCTTTCCACCCCCGATCTTTCCCCAGTTCTCTTTTTGTGCATTGAGCGTTCCCACAGTCAAGGGAAGGGTGGGGGTGTGGACAAAAAAATTAAGACCTCCCCTCCCCTTCGCATGAGTGGGGAGTCTTTGTTATGTTTCACAAAGCACAAGGTTTCTTTTCTTCCGAGAGTCCCCACGCACTGAAGGTATCCAATTTTTCCGCCCCAGAAAAAAAATTCCATCTCTCACGCCTCGCTTTTAGCGCGCATGGCAGGTAGTGATTACGGAAGTATGTGGAACGCTCCCGCGGTTTACCAATTATGATCCATACATTTTCCGCTATTTGCTCTTTAGGTCTTCCTCCAAGACAAACGAATCCAAAAATTTCACAGCCAAGCTCAACATATTTTAACCGTTTCCAGTGACACAACAATGCGAACGTTGTTTCTCGCCATGAGCAACATTCTGGGTAACTCGATGATGAGCATGAAAAAACAAACAGAAAAAAAATGACAATGATTTTCTCATGGTGAGAATTTGCGTGCTTCAATGATTGAATGCAATTCTTAATGGCTTAATTGTATTGGTGCGCCTCGAACTTCCGATGATTATGAAGTGAATAGGTTTCCTCCGAGCCTTTTTTTCCAAGTTTGAAATTACAAAAGTCACTCGGGATCGAATTCGAGACTATGGAGTCCATTCCACCACCTAACCCCTCGTCGCACATTTGCAAGATTAAGCCTACAGACAAATGTCATACGGTGGATGTTGTAGTAATTCGAACTTTGATTACAAAATTTTTGCCATAAAAACTGCGCAGTTTTGTCCAAGGGAATTGTCTTGAGGGAAGAGAATTTTTTTCTTTGCCAAATGAGGACGTTTTTTTATTGTTTTCTCCGCTCAACCGGTGCAATAACGACACATAATACAATCAAATTATTAATTGTCCTTTATGCAAGTAATCCATGCATTTCATGTGCATCCCAAAAAACCGTGGCCATCCCCTTGTCGGTCGATTTCACCGTCTTCGCCTAATTCGGAGCCGGATCGCCTTTTGAAACCCACTGTATCGACTGTTTATTTGCATCTGGAGTGTATTCATCTACATCTATACATCTACATAATACCTCGCAAGCCGCCGCAAGGGCGTGTGGCGGGGGGTGTTAGGCCACCACCCAAAAAAAGGAAAAAAGAAACACCGCATTCAAAACCAACACACACATGCAAACCCCAATCCACAGCACAGTATTAGTGCATCCATGTTTTGTCTACAGTTATATATCGCCGCAGAAATCACCATGATTGCGACGATAAAGCAACAAACCAACTGCTGAATCGACCATAGGGTTGCGTAATAATACTTCAAAAAAAAAGTTCAATTCCTATTTCTTCCCAAAGAATGTGTTCAGAGAGTGAGACATGATTGCACCTTGAGTGAAGATCGACGTGCATGCGTACGCTGGAGTTCAAATATTCAACACGTCTATTTAAGACAGTGACGACTAGAATAAATGATAGAACTTCCTTCCTGCGTGTCTCTGGTTCTTTGCTGTCAAATCTGCCTCGGCTCACTCAACAAAACAAAGTTCTCCTTTCCGCATTCCGATTGGCGAGAGAGCGTGCCAATTATCGGAAGTGTCAATTGCAACCCACAATCTTTCAAGCGAGTTCCCGAAAACATCCGCCCAAAGGCTTTTAAATCTTTTTCCTCCCTCCCACCTTCTCGCAAATGGGGCTCATGTGCAATCCGAACAATTGGATCGTAGTTTATTGCTCCCATCCGCAGGTCTGCGCGGCGAAGGAGAGGCAAGGAAATCAAGACACGCGAACGCGCTCTCTTTTCCCCCTCTCTCACCCTCAAAAGAAGCGCGGGATTGGTTTCTAATTGAGGCAGCATTCCGGAGCAACAAAGGAACGCTTTTATTGCGGGTGACTAACGGACGGGAGAGCCGATGGTGTTGGCGGAATTTTTTGTCACCACGACCGTGGCGAAGTCGCCCGAAACCGGAAATTAAACCGTGGGGGGATGGAATTCAATGATATGGTGTTAAAAAGATACGCGGTAACGTAGCGGGAAGACAACATAATGATGAGAAATCAGATATTACGACTAACGTTTTCTCTAGAGAGAATTTCTCAAGTAAAGGGGACTGGTATATTTTCGTGAACGATGCAGTACATCTCCCCGAGTCGATGCTCCTAGATATATGTCGTAAGTCTTATCATGATTTCCATTACAACAAATTATATTGGTAGATTCAACTATCAGGATAAAATTAGAAGGATCAGACACGTCAGAGACAGGTTCAAGTACCCGTTCTCTCCTCGCACGAAACGCACAAAATCGAACCCAAGAACCCAAAAAATAAATTGACTTTATATTATAGCTTGATGAGATAATCAAGCGTAATAATTATTGGATAATAAATTGCATGTACAGGGTTCGTCCGGAAAATAAGTTTATGATGCTCATTGTCTTTTTTGACGAAAGAGGAGTCGTCCACTACGAATTTGTACCTGAACGGCAAACTGTAAATGCTGCATTTTACGTCCAAGTGCTCGACAGGCTTCGAAAACGAGTCGCCCGCGTCCGGCCAGCGATCAAAAACATCTGGCGGCTGCATCACGTCAATGCGCCGTCTCACACCGCGCTTGTCGTGTCGGACTTCTTGGCCAAGCACGGCGTGGCAACGCTGCCGCACAGCCCGTACTTGTCACCACCGGACTTCTTTCTGTTCCCGAAGATAAAGAGGAGTTTGAAAGGAACGCGATACGGGACTTTGGACGCCGTCAAAGAGGCCGTGACGACGTGTCTTCGAGAGGTTCCCGATGATGCCTTCGCGGGAGCGTTCCAGGAATGGGAACGCCACTGGAACATGTGTATCGACTCACAAGGGTCCTATTTTGAGGAATATTAGCTTAAGATATGTAAAAGTGTAATACATTTTTTTTCCTTGGCTCAGTACACTTATTTTCCGGACGAACCCTGTATGTGCCAAAGAGTATGTAAGCCAACATGTACTCCAAGTGTATTCATGAAGTGATGATGCTGCATGCATGGTTGATTACCTAACATCCCCCGCCACACGCCCCCGCTGCTGGTAGCGAGTTATTGTATAGATATAGATAGATGCACGTGTAGTATAAATTCTCAGCTCCATCCGACCTATATTTCGATTCTTGGAAAGAAATCGTCATTCAAAAATTAAAAATATTCAATGCGACATCATATTTTATCTACAAATGATCAAATACCATATGATTACAGATATATTTGTCCTTTTTTTTTGACGTAATCTACCGGTTAAGGTAGGTTTTTGGATGGACACAACTATCAAATAAACATTTTGTGACTCCCCACCTAGCAAACTAATCTATATCAGGTCCCTCTTCATCTCGGTGTACTTCTTTCCTCCCTTCATCCCGTCCAACAACCCTATCCTGTTCCTACCCTTACCTCGCTTGCCCAACATTCTCCCCTCTATTACCCTCTTCAACATTCCACTACCGCTCAATACGCCTTTCATCCATTTTTCCTGCCTCCATAGGATTTCTCTCAACAAACCCCTCTCCTCCCCCACCATTTCTAGTACTTCCTCATTTGTTTTCCTTTCGGTACATTTCACCTTCTCCATTCTTCTCCACACCCACATTTCAAAAGCCTCCAATCTACGTCTATCCTCCTGCTTCAGCGACCACGTTTCCGCGCCGTACATAGCTACGCTCCATATAAGAGTTTTTACGAGTCTTGTCTTAACATCCCTACTCAACGTCCCCGTCATCAACTCCCTCCTCCTTGAGAAAGCCTCCTTGCCTAGCGCAATTCTTCTCCTTACGTCCCTACCACTTTGACCGTAATGGTCCAAAACACTTCCGAGATATGTAAACTGTTCTACCTGCTCTATTTTTTCCCCGCCTATTTTAATATTTAGCTTAGCCTTTTTCTTTCTGGAAAATTGTCCTTATTTTATGTTATTTAGATTCACGTTTTGTTCACTTCCTGAACTTTCACGTGAAATATGGTGGTGTATTCAGCTGACCGCGAACCATATATAAGTTAAATTCTTCAAAAACCAGCAAAACCAACTCCGGTTAAATACACAAAAAAAATGCATAAGTCATTGCCACGTAGGTTTTGAACCCTTACATAGCCTTGGAAGTTCCGCAACCGCACGAGGAATATTTCCCCCGTTACTGCCTGTGGCAGCGCTTTTCAAATAAATGTGAGAGAGGGAGGAAGGAACCACTTTCGTGGGAGATGAGAGAGTGCGTAAAAGAGAGAGAGGGCGGGAACGTTCCCGCGTTCCCCCGCGATTGTTTGCGCCCCGTAACCATTGACATGCAAGCGGATCTCCCACAGGTGGTCGCTCCGCCGCGCCGTTGCGAGCAATTCAATTGGCACCGCCGACGGACGAGAGACGGAAGAGGGGTTGGTAGGTTGAGTGGGTGTGTGTGTGTGTGTGTGTGTGTAGTGGGAGGAGGGGGAATGGGAGCGAAAATAAAAAAGCTAAGGGGAGAAAATTTAAGATGCGGATTCCACACGGCGGCTGATGGAGGGAAAAGTGGCCGCGAACGAATTAAGAGGCCAAAATGAGAGGCGAGGAGTTCCCTCCCTCGCGACCGGGAGCAGTCGTGATTCCCTGGGGAAAAAACATTCGCCACCGCTCCCCCCCCCTCTCCTAACCACAGCACGAAGGCCTCGCTCCCTCCCATTCGGAACTTCAACTTTCGCACCACCCGAGTGACCTTGCCATTGTTACCTCATAGCTGGGGAGATCCGAAGCGTAGACTCCCACTGATACGAACCCGACGCATTAATTGTGAGAAAGAAATTAAGCGGGTAATCTTTTGGGAAATCCACGAGCCGTGGTTCCACGTGGTGGCGGGGTAGGTTTATAGTCAGCTGGTCAGCGGCCGGGCTAAGGTCGCGGGGTCAGGACCTGCTTAGGTTGGTGTTTCTCCACTGTGGCACAAGATGTTGCTTTTGCCCTCAGCTGTTACCCGACCGTCAGGCAGGAAATGCTCTGTCGAATAACAAGATTCTCCTCGATAAAGTTTCTTTGATAGGGCTTTGTGTCTTCGTTGACGAAGCGAGGCACAGATAAATGCATTAGGTACCTTTTGGGGGGTAGGGAACATAGATAAAGTTCGCGGGAACATATAGTTTGGTTACAAGCTATTTCTGGATACCGATACCTACTCCTCAGTAATTTCTTCCAAGCAATTCTGTCCTTAAAAGACCTTTGTCTGCTTCCCCTGCCGCACACCTTCCTGATGACTTGCAGTGTATTATTTGGATGTAAAATGCTGGAATATGTCACCCCACGTTAAGCATTGCACTTGATATTTTCCCTCTCACTAATGGATAGATACGTGTACGTTTGCAGGAAGTACATCTACAGGTACATAGTACCTTGCCAGTCATCAAGCGGGGAGAGGATGATTCAACATCCTGCATGAAGTGCCAAACATTACGTTTTTATTAATTTTTATTCATAATATATGCGCAAAATAATTCAAGTGATGTAGATCATGATGACTATAGGTGCCTTAGTGAGAAACATTTCTACATGCATTAGAAATGAGCTGTTAGTAATAGGAAGGAATATAAACTTAGGTTAGGCTAGTGCATAAAACAACTGAGAATCCCTTCCAATTCAGCCCAAAAGTGCGCTCATTCGCTTGTAGATTGCCGTAGACTATGAGCAATTCTCCATTCGTTCTTCCTAATCCGCCTTGGTTCACATCGCAGGAATTCGTGAATGACAATCGCACGTTATTCTTGATTCTACTTCGGCGAAGACTCAATTCAGCCCATACCGGATTTTAGCATGATGACGATAGCATAGATTGCAAGACCTTATTTTTATCATAGCGGCAAAGGGTCCATAAGGGAGGAGACGAAAACAACACAGGTGGCGAACTACATCATATCTAATCCTTTCAGCTTGATTTCACCTGACCTATCGCTGACTCCATCATTTCAGCTGGCTCAAGGTTAGCACACGATATTTTTTTGAAGAAACCAGAATCGCGGATACAGACACGCAGAGTGTACAAGAATTCACTAATAACCAGCAAACTGGTCGAGTTTCATTTAGTCCCCATGTATATCGCCAACAAACTCGCGCACTTATCACGCGCCCGACCGTTAAGAATGACCATTCATAAATTTATCCCCACGTCACAAACGGCGGAAAACTGCCACGACTATATAGTATATTGGCGAAGATGTTACTGTAAGGGATGAGTTTTAAATCTCTGTTTGTGAAAAAAAAAGATCTAGGAAAAATACGGCGGAGCTTAGATAATGGCTCACTTAATTTTTATTACGGGGACACACGCTATAATCATTTCTCCTATTGTAGCATATTTTAAGGATTAGAAGAACCGTAAACATCGTAATCAACCCGAAAGTCGGTCTGTTCGGTGTCGGTAGAATTCGCCCAATCCTAAGTCCTATGCGGCGTGTGTAATTCACAAAAACAGGGTAAGATCCCTGTGCCGCTCCCACTTTTACACTCTCTACCCCTAGATCACCACATCCCCCTTTTCAAATATAATATTTTAAATAAAATTTCCGATGACGCTGTGTCATTGACGATATAGCACAATTTTTTTTTGGATAAAGGAGTGTTTATCCTCATGTGCCATATTTTTAGTTTAACCATCCTATGATTCAAGCGCCTAGGCAATACCAAAGCGACCAACACCAACTTTGAAAGCAACCAACTGATTTTAGCTAAATGAACTGACTAATTCATGGTGGTCTTTTAAGTTCTCCTCAATTCCTAATTGACTGTATTTCACTATATTTTATCTACATCTGCACAATTCCCCGCAAAGATGCGTGGCAGAGAGTGGTAGGTCAGCAGCCATTCTATTTTAATTTATTAGCTGACTTTAAGTGAATTTGACCATAACACGTCAATTTTCCAACTATTTTCGTTCAATTCTTAAGTAGTAAAAATAAAATGTATTTGTTATACATTTGATCATAACATATACAAATGGTATTACACTAGCGATATGGTAGATTACGATTGATGTTAAACATGACATGTATGTAATGATATACGTGAGGATGTACCTTTAATTCAATAAGATATATTTTATCTCATTGAAAGAAATCAGTATTATTTAATCATAAACATTCACTATGATATATTTAATTTCAAAATGTTCAAATATAACACGGTAGCAATTACGTTTTCCATTTTATTTTACGTTGTTCAGGGGAAAAAATTCCAGGTGAAACATGACACCATGTTTTAGCTGAGGGCGATATGTTTCAAATATACGATTCTTCAAACTTGTTTGGCCGAGATTGAGTTTGAAGTATAGAATACGCCTGCAAAACCAACTCCGGTTGATATACATTTATATTATATTTTCAACATGAAGAGGTAAAGTCAAGTTATGTAATGACCAGTTTTTCTTAAAATCTGGAATGCATTTACCCATTCACATGAACGTTTTTTTAGGTGCTAGTAAAGGGTTAGACCTAACCAGTAGACCCAATTTTAGCTGCTCACAATTAATGGCATAATTATGCAGTCTGTAATACGGGAGTCCCATTTTTCCATCATTTTAGCTCTTTTAAATTCAAACATGCGAAATTGAAAAATAAAACAGTTTCTGGTGTGACTTGGTGGAAAATCTTCATATTGAAATTGAAAATTAAACGACTTGGCTTTTCCACAAAGAAAATGTTCTACTAGTTTTCACAACCTATGTTTCATATATAAAACAGCTTCTGGCGTAACTTGGTGGAAAATCTTCATATTGACGTTTTTAAAAATCAAATCACTTTACTTTTCCACATAAACTTTTTATTCTCATTCGTTATTGCATAACATCATCAGGTTCTGATAATGTTATGCTATGACGAAACCTGGGTCGTGAGAATAAAACTTTTATGTGGAAAAGCAGTGATTTGATTTATATAAACGTCATTGCCTAGATTTCGTCATGGTATAACAATAGGTAACCTGATGATGTTATGCCATAACGAAACCTAGGTAGTGAATAAAAAATTTTCTATGTGGAAAAGCCAAGTTGTTCAATTTTCAATTTCAATGCGAAATTAAAATTTTCAGAAAATATGGATCAAGTGATTCCGAGGAAAGAGCAAATTCAAAAAATTTTGGCTGGATAAATGCCCAAGCATTTACGCAGCAACCGGAATAATAACCTACGTCTTAAGGTCGAAGTCCGAGATAATTTAGCGTTACGTTTTCTATAAATGGACCTTTCAAGTACCTCTCCGGAGTCGTCGTCTTTTTGGAACCTCCCTGTGGGGCACCATTCCCCGAAGACAATATTTTCCTCCATTATCCCTCCCTCTCGGGTCCTCATGGCTCCGTAATCCGCGCCGCTTGTCCATTTTCACGCGCCTCTCAGTGTCCCCCCGCTGCGAGGCAGGCGCCAGACGACCAGGTATAAGGAATGGACGGGAGGAGGAGAAAGACAAGACCCTTCCTGACGGTTAATGAGGATGGCGGGTGGATCGGTGGATGGGGCGAGTTTCGGAAGGAGACGGCGGCAGTGGTGGTGGTGCATTAGGAACACTGCGGAGAAGGAAGGCGAGGGGGGAGGGTCGTGGGGACACCGTGGAAGCAGAGAGAGAAAGGAGTTGTGAAAAGCGGGGCATTTTCGGAATAATACCCCTGGAGAATGGTGGTCAAAAGTCTGCATTCTCAGGTGTCGAAGGGACTTAAATCTCTGGCTATTGGTGGGAGCTGATGGCTCCTGTCTCCCGACTCATGACTCCCTGCCACCCAATCCCGAGCGCGTCGCACATTCCTTTCTTTGCTACGCGCAACGAACGGCAGTAAAACCTATTGATGGATTGACGACCGATTGTTAGGAGGACCTAAGACGGATTCCCTCGAAAATTGCACGGCTTATGAAGCTTTACTACTTTTTTTTTGAAAATGCACGCAATGGCTCCTTAATTATATAATGGCTTTCCTTAAGCAACTCATTTTAGAGTTCCAAAATGCAATAGCCGAGTCGCTGAGGGCTCTGAAATTCTTACCTGAAGATGGAAATTCAAGAGAGTTACTTTGTTAACCTTCGTTGAAGTATCAGACGACAAAGGTCAGTCACAAGCATGGCGATATATCCATATCTACATCTACTTAATACCACACAAGCCGCCGCAAGGGCAAGGGTGGGAGGTGTTAGGGCACCCCCGGTAATTTAAAAAGAAAAGGATACAAAAGCCATAAATTTATACAAGCCACAAACAAAACTCGGTATACATTCACGGAAAAAAACTTAAAACCCACGCACATGCAAACAACAAACTACCAAATAACATACACATGCTTCTGCAAATGTACCTGATGTCTTTGCAATGCTTAATTTTGTTCCGACTTGTAAATGAAATGTCTTTACTATTTCTAAAGTGATTTCGGTTTCTTACTATTATGATTTCTGGATGTTTTGGGAAATAATGAGTATTTCAATCTGTCAGTATTGGAACTTTTGATAGGCGTAAATAGAGCTTACATCTTCATCTACATCTACTCAATCCCCCGCAAGCTGCCGCAAGGGCGTGTGGCGGGGGGTGTTAGGGTATCAGCCGTAATTTAGAAAGAAAAAAACCGCATACAGAAGCCAAAAATTTATAGTCCACAAACCAAACATGGTAAAAATTCATGCAAGAACCCTTTCGCCCTAACCCTTTAACACACATTCAAACCGACAAACTACCAACAGACATACACATGTACAATCTTTGAATTTTTAATTTTGTTCCGACTTGTAACTTAAATGTTTTTAATATTTCTACATGGACTTCGGTTTCTTACCAGCATGATTTCTGATTGTTCTGGGGAAGAATGAGTATTTGAATCTATCTGTATTGGAATCTATCTCCCTTATTTTATCTTTATAGTCTGATCTACCTAGTGTGGGGCCATTATAATTCCTTTAGTGGCGTCGTTAAACTCGTTGGTTCTGAATCTTTCTAAAAGTCTAAATCTCTCTTGTTCTCTTCGTATTTCAAGTGTCTCGCAGCATAAATCCTCTAAGTCACACCTGTGCTCCTATCATAACAATTTTTAACGAATCTGGCGGATTATCTCTGGACTATATCTAATTCTTTTTGCCAGATTTTCTCCCAAGAATCCCAAATACTTGCGGCATATTCCTAATGAGGTCTAACTAGAGCAAAATAACACCTTTCTATAACTTTCTCATTACACTTCCCAACCAACCGTTCAATGAAGCCTAGTTTCTTAGAAGCAGATCCGCATATTGTATGCGGATTATATATGCTCCCCATGCAAGGCGTGGTGCTAAAACTACCCCCACATATTTAACGTCTTTGGCCGTAGTTACTTCTGAACCGTCTATTTCGTAGTTTATGTCCTGTTCGTCACATCCTTTGTGCCAAAATTTCAAAATGCACATTTGTCTATATTAAGCATTAATCCCCATTTCTTCCGCCAATCCAAGATTGTGTCTAAGTCTCTAGAGAGTAGCTCGCGATCTAGTTGGCTCCCTATTTCCCTGCATACCACCGTGTCATCAGCAAATAATCTGAGATTGCTACTAACGTGTGCGCTTAGGTCATTAATATATACTAAGTACAGAAGAGGCCCTACAACACTTCCCTGGGGGACGCCCGAAGTTACATCTCTATCCGTTGCGCGCAACTCATCGATGACCACTATTTCTTTGCGATTTGACAAGAAGTCTTTAATCCAAATAATAATTTTCTCATTGATACCATTGCATTTAAGTTTGTGGAACAATTTACTGTGTGGAATTTTATGGAAGGCTCTTCGGAAATCTAATAACGACGTCGACTTGTGTGTTGTTTTCTCCTGATCCCGATAAATGTATAAAAAAAATATTCCGGTACCGGGAATCGAACCCGGGCCTCCCGGGTGAGAGCCGGGTATCCTAACCACTAGACAATACCGGACATTGAGAGCAAACAAAAGCTAGAAGCATAAAACACAAAGTGATTAAGAGAACTCCATCATCGCCTACCGAACCGAACTTTGGGTTGATTTCAATGTTTATAGTGTTTTTATTTGTTTTGCTAGGTAACTTAGTTTAATTTGAAGTACCTATAATAGTTGAAATCATGGTTTGAAGAAATATACTACAACTATTCTATGGAAAACCTCGAGGGCAAGTCCGGTGAAAAAGTGTTGGGATATCAGTCAAATCAAATTACGGAATAATTGGTAATCCATTATTTTGGAATTTGGACTAAAGTGAATGGAAAATGATAAAAGGTTTTATGTATCTAAATTTGGTGCGCTTGGTCGTTCGTTTACATGAACGCGAAACAAGAGAGGGAATAACGTGAATTAATTAGTGTCCGAGTACATTTTATCTTATTTCTTATCCGTTTAATGTACCGCTATCGCGTGACCCATAAGTTATTTCTCTGGTTCAACCGTATCCAACTCGACTCAAGTCGAGATACTCGTGCTTTTTTTAAATAATATTTTGTTTTTATTCGCAAAACGAGATAAATCACAAAAAGCCGTAAATACACAAACCGTCGTAACACAAAGAACGTGTGGCAAGGGGTGGTAGTGTAAAAGTTATATATTCAGAGATATTAGTTCACACGTACATTTTAATATACTTTAACTAATATACAGAAGTGCATATCCATGCATACCTACATAAATAATGCAGTAATCGATCAATGTTTGCCATTGAGTAAGCATATTCGGACACACATGGTAAGTGCCGCAAGAAGTAAATGCATTCCTAGCGGTAAGAAAGCAATTTTAAAAGTGGTTCCGAAAGATTTTACTTAATAACAGCGTAAAAAAATACACGCCTTAATTAAGTATCTGGGGTGGGTTGAATCACGAATTGGTTTTTAAGTGGGCAGAAGACAGCATCTTCGAAGCCCACGGCTGGACAGATACTTTGACATGATTTATTGCACATAATACCGTTGGTACGAGATGAGTCACAGGATAGCCTGAATGCTGTTAGATCAATGCCGTGTTGCATCTTTGCCTCAGTGTAGTAGTAAAGGAGGAAGGTGAGACTAGAGAAAGAGAGATAAAGGAGGGAAGGAGAAGAAATATAAAGATTTAAGATGCGGAAGATCCAGCCAGAAACACACCCATTCCCTGCTCCTGCAATGGATTCCTACGCCATTAACCAGAAAATTCAATCTATCGAAGTATCCACCAAAAGTGACCTTTTTGGGATTGGAAAATTAAACTCGTCTCGATATGGATCTCTTTGCCGCCACAGAAAAATATTGAATGACTTTTAATTGGAGCGCTTCCCCCGAAGAGGGTGGGTGTGCTACAGAGGGGGCGAGAGTCGTGAGGGCCACGAAATCGTGGCCTCGCGTGTGGTCCACAAAGAATGTTCGCCTCTCCCAACTCGCGATGCAATTTCCCACGGATCAGAGAGGAAGGAGGCTAAGGAGGAGGAGGTAAGGGGAAAGAGGAAGCTTTCCGTGTGCGTAATGCCCTGCTCCGCTCCGCTCTTGAACTTTTCCGAAAAAAAAACGCTCCCACGTATTTGCCATTAAAAGCTGATGATCCGCAAATAATTGCGGCGATGCATTATACCGCAGGTGTGCTCCGAAAAACTAAAATTTGGCGATTCGCGGACAAAGACGCGTCGGCAGAAAGGCGGGCTAACGTGATTCCGGCGAAAGATGAAATGGGAATTGCATTGTGTGCATCAAATTGCTTCGCGGTTTTATTCGAATTTGATGACTGGGCACACGAGCGATTTCATGGTTCCGTAGCATGGACCTGTGGCTCGAATTTCTGGATAATCTGGACCACTTTAATGGTGGAAGCAGCCCCTTGCATGGATCTCCGCCTATTTTTTTTTGTTTTAATGAGAAACTACTTATTCATTGAAGTCGTGCAATGCGTATGAAATATTTTTAACATATTAATTAGAAAAAAAATTATTGACTATTACAATCTATTCCTCTGTACGCATCTAAAAAACAAAACAAGCAATCGATGGTCGAATATCTTACCACTGATTGCTAGAACCATAACTTCGGGACAGCTCAACCGGACGTCTTCCCATCAACCGCTAAACGCATAGCCTACCCCACCGTCTTGTAAATAAGGTCCTGTTTATTTTGTTAATGCTCATAAGCAGATATCACATGACATTAGCGCTCATTATATGAACATCTACACAGTAATCAAGAATACGCCGCAACGGCGTGTGGCGGGGAGTGCTGGGGGATTAGCCATACAAACAGAGTTATTAACTTAAACATTCACTTTTGTATATGTTCATCTACATCTACATAATACCCCGCAAGCCGCCGCAAGGGCGTGTGGGCATGTTAGGTGCCATTACAAGGTAAAATTCGCACAATCACCTCCATAAATTCCTGATTCGAATTTATTACTTAGGCTTCTTCCACAATATTGGGTCATTTGCAAAATAGGATTTTCATGCTGTAACTATAATACATCCACACAAAT
This sequence comes from Hetaerina titia, assembly GCA_037158775.1. Taxonomy (NCBI): domain Eukaryota; kingdom Metazoa; phylum Arthropoda; class Insecta; order Odonata; family Calopterygidae; genus Hetaerina; species Hetaerina titia. The sequence goes on along the minus strand of CM073776.1, from coordinate 67,647,858 downwards.
CCCCGCAAGCTACCGCCAGGGCGTGTGGCAGGGGTGTTAAGGAACCATCCATTTATGCAGAAAAATTAGTTCATAGATGCATTCGTATAAAAAGCAACTAATACACAAAAACATCCGTGCACATGCATGTCTATAAACATCATGCAATAATTTTGACTAGTTGCGAGAGAAAAGATATGTTTCCATGTTTAGATATTAAAATTTTAGCTTGAAAGGAATCGAGTAAAAAAAAAGGAGTCTGGGAACTCAAGAATTGGGAACACGAACAATCACAGGTTGGCTTCCCAACACAGGATGGACGACTTTCACCAGGACGATATTACGCACAAGTAAAGTTCAGAATACCAAATATATAATGAAAATAATCGCGGAATCGAATTCTTCCACGAGCGTGAACTTAACCCGTGCCCTGTAAGTGAAACTCAAGACTTCGTAGCCAGCATCCTAACCCCAATCTCGGTAGGTTGACGGAGTCATCCGCCCGTCAGTGAAGGATTCGAAATGGAGAGACGAAGACGATCTCGAAGAACGGAGAGAAGTAGAGAGAGAGCATTCGATTGCTTCACCCTTCTCGCAGTCTCTCTCTCTCTCTCAGATCACTTTGAAACCAATCGTGCGGAAAAGGGAGTCGGGTCTCGCGATTTCACGTGACTTATCCAAAGGCCTTAGCTTAACACCCCTCATCCTCCTCCCCCCCCTCAAAGCCTCCCCATTCCTTTTATTTCCCCTCTCTCCGCGGAAGACAACTTCCCGTTTCCCGCGTAGTCCCCCATCCACCCGATTCCTTCTCCACCCACGAACACCCTCCCCCCAGCCCGTCCTCCCATAAATCACCCTCCCACGCACTTTCTCCTGCTCCTCACCCCCCCCCATTCCACCCCACAGACGCCCACTCGATATTTTTCCCCATCACTTATCCATTCCGGTTTGTTTATTTCTCTCGGTCCTTGGCGTCCACTCGAGTGGAACTTCTTTAAGTCGTTCCCACGTGGAGAAAAAAAAAGAACGAACGAATAGGGGGGGGACCTGGGGCGTCCGATTTTTATGTCTTTTCTCGTGTTTTTTCCTCATATTTCTTTCATTTCACGATCGGCGGAAGAGGGAAGAGGCGGAAGAAGTGGCCCGAAGGGGTTATCCGAAAGTGCTCAGTCCAAGTTTTCCCCACAGTCATCATTCCGGCACCGCCGAGAGATACATGAAGTGCCATAAGTTATACTTACTGGTCCGAGCCAGGAGGAGAACCATGTTGGACGTCCTGATCTCATTTAAATGAATTACTTGAGAACAAACAAATTTAGCCTAAAAATTTCTCACTATCGTTGAGGACAGCAAAACATTGAGACTAAATCATCGATTAAACGCTCCCAACAGCCGACTAATATATGCCTAATTGATAAAATTAACTTCTAATTGATGGAATCCCTCGAAGCATGGAAGGAGAAGGCGAAACTAAGGGCATTAGAAACGTAGGGGACACTCAATTTAACTTGACAACCCCGAGGAAATCATTAAGGACTCTCATTATATTGGCAGATTGGACCAATTAAGTAGGATAAAGGAGACAGACTGAAGTACCAATAGATTCAGGGACTCTCTCTTTTCTCGCGCCACCATCACAAGAAAAGCAAGGATCATTAATCGATATTTTACCGTTTCAATAGATTTTTGATGGACGCAGAGTGAACATTGCTACATTTCTTAGTCTACCAAGATACTTTCAAACCCCAATCAACATTAAACTGTTCTTCAATTTCCCACACTTTCTACCTCCATTTCGTCCATCATGCCTATCCTTTCCCTCTCCCTATGATCTTCCCTAACCTGCTCAACTCTTATCACTCTTCTACATTCCATCCACCATTAAAATGATCTGCATCCGCAAAAATAAGTAACTACGGCCGATAGACCTAGCAGCGGACCACAAACCTCTAACACTTGTCCATTTAGCTAATAAAGGTTGGTGACCTAACACAACCTGCCACACGCCTCCTGGGCGACTTGGTGGGGACGGCTAAGATGTAGATGTATATCAGATGGACACACACGAGATGCTCTATGGGCTCTTAGTTTTGATCGAGATGATAGGATATCTATAATTTGAATATATGACTCACCCACTAAAAGAGTAATCCACGGGAATCTTGGTCGACCTGATATACAGGTATATGGAACCAGGTGTTTCACGTTCACTACATTAAATTTTAATGTTGATTCAACGCGTGACTTGTGGTGGGATTAATACTTGTACATTCATTCAATACATTTCGAATCTGCAGGTGGTCAGGCTATTTTATTTCTCGACTAGGATAATAATTTCTCGATAGGCCAAAATATTTAGCTTGATTTTGTACACGATTGGAGGATAATGGTGAGGAAAGGTGAAATTTTCGATACAATGAATTTAAAGGTATACCGCATCTCCTTTACATGCAATAAAAACCGTTGACGCTAAAAATATTTAGCCGAAATCAATATTAGGAATGCATCTATTATTCAAATTTAATTCTAACAGAATTATTAAGCAGAAACACGAAGACAGGTATTTCATTGACAGATAAAATCACAACGTAGAATTAGGGTTATTGGGAAATGCATACACCTTTTACACATTGCGTTTGATATTAAAGAACTGATGACGGTGGCGGATGAATAAAAGATATTAGCAAACTCAAAAGCAAACTCTACTTAAAGTGTAGTTCAAGCAAATTTATTTATCACCTTTAACCTTTATAATCGATAACCACTTTTAAAATTTTGTTCTCCAATAAATTTCCCATGCCGAAATTTTATTAATATTTTTCCTCAATATCTGGTCCTATAACATCGTCTGCCTCACGCCCATGCGCCAACTTTCAGGTAATAATTAGATGCCAACGTCTGATAAGCGAGTCTCTCTCCTTCAGAAAAGAATCCGGCACGCGATTTTTGCCATTCACAGACTCGCCCTCAGCGATTCACGGAAAGAAGGATCTCCAGAGGAGATATCGGAGACGGAAGAGAGAGCGTCTTCTCCATTTCATTTTTTTTTAATGCCCACGTCAGAACGTTTCCAACTTGGAATTAGAGTTTATAACCGAACATCACTTAAAAGGCGCTGGAAAAAAGAGAATCTGGAAGTTGTGAGAGGATTTCTTGATTTTCGTATCGCCCGTTACGAAGCAAGGTACAAACGTACATGACGAATAAGATATTATTCAAGCTTAATTTTCCCACAATGAATATAAGACTCGATTTAGGAAGTCTAAAGCATGGATCAACTGACGAAAATAGGGGAAATAGCGATTTATTCAAAGGAGTAGTTTGGAAGAAATTGTTGCAAAAATTGAGAAGATGTTCAGGAAGCCGGTTTAGCAATGGCGATTTCCCTGACCAGACAATGTAAAGAGGAAGCGTAGTGACAAATCCAGTTATGGTGTAATTGGTTATGGAACATTAAAATTTTTCATTAATGAATACAGAAATAATTACCTTGTGAAGATTGTAGTATGATGCTCATAACTTTCGATTATGTCTCGTATTTCCCTTTGAAAATAATGTGTAATTATTGACCGAAGCCTGAGGAAGATAAGAAGAAGTTATCTCCCTGATCTATCTTTTGAGATAAACCAATACATTCGTGGGTTTATTAAATCTAAAAAAATAATCATTAATGAACTGTAATCATCTCCAACTCCGCCTACACACTCATGCAAAGGCTTGCAGGTTACCATGTAAACTCTTGTAGGTGTAGTACATGAAATAAATACCAAACTAATATTTTATGTTATCAAAGAGAAAGTGACCAACTGAATTCTGATCTAACCTTTGAATAACCCTATCGTCGGTATGCTGAGTTCATTGGAGGCGGACGTACGAAATTCAGGAGTGATTCAAGGAAGTGCTGTTATTGGACACACCTGCTGTTCATGTTATACATAACGATATATGCTCCCACTTAAGCAGCAATATTAGATTATTTGCCGGTGACATAGTGATTTACAACAAATAAGGACACTAGCAGGGATCAAGTTATTCTCTAACAATTTAAACCAGACATCGGAGTGGCACAAAAAAATGAGGGTTTTTGAATTTTATATCAGAAAATGTACATCACTGATATTTTTAAGTGAAATAAAAGATACACAAGGCATAAATTATCAAAATAAGATGAGACAGAGTTAAGCATTTCAGGAGAGTGAATCAGTTCACACGAGGGACCGTTCCCTGGGGACAAGAGGGATTTCTTCCGGTCCAGCAGCCGCCAACACCAGAGGGGATCAAGGAAGAAATGCTTGGGGGAGCTTCGTCACCGGTCACGGCGACTAAAAATGGAGTGGCTCGCCAGGGTGCTGCGTCGCGCGATGGAAATCGACCGGATTCCTCCCCCTGGGTCCCTCGCTGTCCCCACGAAGCAGGGCGATGAGGAAGCACTTCTACATCTGCGTTTTATCCTGCTACGGGTGCGTGTGGTATGGGGTGTCACGATACCGATCTTAACCATTTAAGGTACGAAACGTGATGGGTTTGCGATTGGAATTTATGATTTCAATTGACTTTGGCTTTGTCGCGGTCAGTGCTGTATTCTATTACTCTTATTTCATCGTGTAAATTCCTGAGTCGGTAGTCGGTATATCCTTAAAGATTCCCTCCGTGCCGCCGCAAACAAACTCCAGTGCCCTGGACATACATTATCAAAGATATTTCTTAGAATTTTCAACAACTACTTTTATTCCTATACATGTACATGTTATTCTTATGCTTTTAAAACTTCGTTTTTTTAGTCGATTGGAGCATTATACAGTGTATACACGTACTCCTGGAGGGTGAGTCGCGGTAGTCCAGGGGGTAGAGCGTTGGACTACTGCCCGGAGGGTCCGGGTTCGATTCACGGGCAATTATACAGTGTATACACGTACTCCTGGAGGGTGGGTCGCAGTAGTCCAGGGGGTAGAGCGTTGGACTACTGCCCGGGTTCGATTCACGGGCAAGACACTCTGGTCACCTGCTGCTCCACCCAAGCTATGTGATTTTTCGGATACCAGATCTTCCTGGGAAACCATAAACGGCAAAGGGAAAGGACCTTCCCCTCCCCCCCCCCAACCCTGATGCGTGAATTTCAAACGCCGTCGGGCTTAGTACTGGGTGAACTCTGCCATCACCCACCGAACCGACCTTCGGGTTGATTATTGTGTTTATGGTTACTCCTGGAGGGTACCTTTAAATCAGACATAGGGTCTAACGGTATGATTCCACACCAGACTTCCGACATCAAAAATAATAGTTCATTAAGTATCAGCTATCAAAAGAAATGTTAAATATTTCAAAAAAACATCGGCACTAAGTGTGGACAGCAACAGATAAAGAGGTACCATGATTGAAAGGTGACCACTATAGGATGGCATCTCAGGTGGGAGGGCGAGAAGGTTCAAATAAATCAGGGTCTGTTATCAAATATCAGAATCAACTCCCAAATAATAGGTCAGTCATTCAATCAGATATCGCTGATAAATATCCGGACAGGTGATCAACCTCTAGGGCCGCTTATTCTTGTAAGTCGCATCACTGGTCCAGGTAGATATCGTATTTGTGAGATGGATTGTGTACTGGAGTCCCACCCCGAAAATCCTGGGTAGGAATTCTGAAGTTTTCAGAATTTTTCAAAGGTGTCCGGATGCCTACTTGGGGTGCTCTATGGTGGTCTTCAAGAGTACGCCGTCCATCGGATTGGACTCTACACTGAGGACACCTTGACCCCTATCGTTAAGAGTAGGCTAATGCCTCCGCCGATGTAAAAAAAGATGAGGACTGTAGTTTCCCGGATATTATTCTGCCCCACTTATTTACTGTAATGCTATTGAATATATAATGAGGAAGCTGTGAGGAATACTAGGAACGATCAGGATTTACATTAAACACGTTTAATGATGGTCCGCATAACTTTTCCTGCATGCACGCAAATCTTGAACTTTTAGGAGTAGTTTTAAAAAAATAATAAATCATTCACACTCACCAAAAAATTCTGGGAAGCTCATATCAGACAAGAGGCCAAGTTTCAATGGGATGAAACGGCGTGAATTTCCGTCCAATTCTCCAACCTCCAGATAAGATTTGCCTCTTGTGTTAGAAGATTTAATGGGATGCCTATTGTTACCCATGGATGCATGATGAATGGTGCTCCTGGAATTGAAAGAGATCACATAAATGAAAACCAAATATAACATAAGAAAATGTCATGTAATCCAAAGCCATGAAAGACGGAGCAAATATTAGAATAAAGCGAGTTTGGGGAAAAAAATATTTCTACGTAATATTAAATTCCTCTGTCGTACATAGAATTGGAAGACAGCAATTTCGAGTAACGCTGTTTTCGTTGGAAAACATTATAGGGAGAGTAAACTTTGGTGCACATGAAAGATCAGTGGATTCGCGTCTAAAAATTATGGATGCCTAAATTAAAATCTCACTTGATATTTATGCCCTCCTAAAATCGACGATATCCTTTTTTTTGCGTCTTCAATCGATGCAAGACTGACTTTGTAACCTCCTTTGTCCGTCCAAATCATTTTTATTGCTAATCTATCGATTTAGGTTGTACATGTTTTGTGTGTTGGTTTTGAATGCGGTATTTCTTTTTTCCTTTTTTGGGTGGCGACCTAACACCCCCCGCCACACGCCCTTGCGGCGGCTTGCGGGGTATTATGTAGATGTAGATGTACATAATCTACCAAACGGTAGGGCAAGTTTTACCTTGCTTTTCATAACAAAACACAGCCTGAAATCCAGCATAACAATAAGCCCGTCTTCAATTCCGAATATTTCCTTCCGTTCCGTTCAACTTCCCTATTCTATTCCCACCCCTTCTTCTCGTTTACCTAACATTCTCCCCTCTGTCTTGCTAAATAATTAATGTAATGAATGATTTAATGTGATTTAGGCATGCAAAAGAGGGAGCGATTACAGTGGCGATATAGCTTGGAGTTATTTGAGAAACCTGATTCCCTATTGCAGATTCCGTCCATATTCTTCCATGTTTTCTTCTCTTCTTGTCACGTACTTCTTGTTGAATTCACAGGTGCACACTTTTCTGTTCCAGATAGTTATAATATTCATTTCTACTAAAAGGGCGTTGTTGGAATTTTTTACTTGGCGCATTAGAATAAAACAACTAAGTACCCAAATCCATATTATATCCTGTTAGATGCCCCAAGGGGTTTGAGTTAGAAAATCGGCCCTTATTATATAATATCTTGAACATATGATGCGATCGTATTAGGACTCGTTAATAACAATGAGGTTTTTCCATTTAATTACAGGAATATTAATCGGTGTTTCTCCAATCAACAAGACTTTTGCGGAGACAGAGAAAGTATAAAACTCAATGGATACTGGAGCCTGTTTATTTTTTTTTTCATGCAGTCGATCTACCGAAATAGTTTTAGGGCTTAATGTTACCTTTTATGTCAGAAGTGGATTCTGCTAATGGACCCATCTCAGGACTCACGCCCTTATCAATTCGGGAGAGGGACTCCCATCTCTTTACAGTAACCAAGCAACGATCAATTTATTTTCGTAGCAATTTTTCAAAAATATTGCGGATTTTACTCAAGTTTCCCACAGGAAACATTCACATCTTACATTCCTTTAACTTTAAACTCCGACGAATTCAACATTTAAGCCTCATATTCCAAATGACGCCTAAAACAAGTGGGAATAATACCTATGATTTAATTTTTCATTTCATTATTTCGAAACCCGTCTGACGAAGTCAAGCTTCTAGAAGACAAATCCGCATGTTCCTTCATCTAACGAATCATTAGTATTCTCATCGGAATAGGCAACCAGAAAAGATAGAAACCACTCAAGAGCCTATTTATGAAGGTGCACGCATGCATAATTACAGTGAATCAGCAACTTCTAATATTTTATTTTGGATGCATGTAGATATTTCAAAAAGTAAAATTTTATTTTATTTTAGCACAAGCGGTGGTGTCTAGACGAACCCCCTATCAGTCCCATAACCTGACCATATCATCTTCTACAATATCCTATTCTCCATGGCTGACATGGATACTCCGAGCGTTGATCGCCGTCGGATCAAAAATATACTGAGACAAAGAAGGAGGAAAAAACCCGAACCAGGAAAGATGGTAACGGTCAGTTGAGACTTGATTTGGTGGGAGTGGCGGAGATAAAAGACTTGCAGAGGTCAAGGTGTCAGACCTTAGTATTTCTTGCTTCACGCACTCTCCCTTATTTCCTTTCAACAGGGAGAGTTATGGCACAAGCCGTCTTTATTTGGCTCTTCACCTTTTTTTTTTAATATCCTCCCTCAATGCCGGACGGGTGCGGTCCTAAAGCCCCGGCAAAACAAGCTCGTAAAGCAAGGAGAAAGGATTGCATGCCAGGTGGAAATGGGATTGCATGAAGACATACTGCTGCTTCGTCTTCCACGTGCATTAAAATTAGGGCAATGGAGAATATTTACGAACCTGTTAAATTATACGCTGTCGACCGACAAAATATTAAGGAACTTATTTATTGATTTTTTCATCGATAGGAAATAAAAATAAATTCATACAAGGGTTTTATTAATATTATTTAAGTCGTACATACACGAAGTTGCCTAGATTTATAACTACGACAACAAAAAGTGAGGGTAGACTAAATAGGTAATTAAGGCTAAATATAAGATGTCATTTTTCACACTATAACAGCGAATGTAAGGCGAATTGGAAAGCGCCTTATACTAATTAAGGGGACTTACTGACTTTCCGTATTTATTTATCCTTTTTCTATTATTATCCTCGGAAATCTGCTCTGCCATAGATCTGAACTAAATTGCCCTTGGTTCCAACCACTCTACGCATTCTCTGACTGGCACGTCTAGGCATGCGCAATAAAAAGTACAGTATTGGCTGAACAATATGCCAACAGCCCAAAGTCGACAAACAATGTTTATTGTTATTTTTAACTCTCGTTTTAAAAATATAAACAAATATATTAAACAGGAGTATTGCCAAAAGTATTTCGGAACAAAATTCATGCAAATGGTAAAAGATTTGGTGTTTTCCCGGCGTATCAGCTGCGTAAATTCTTCTCGGGTCCTCCACCGGGTTATATCGTCCATCTCGGCCGACGTTTCGATGACGTCCATCTCGGCCGACTCGGTCATCGTCATCAGGGCTTCTGAATGAATGTCGGCCGAGATGGACGATATAACCCGGTGGAGGATCCGAGACGAATTCATGCAAATGGTTTGGGCAAGAGAAGTAAAATATTGTTAGGAGTCAAATGTTCGAAACCGTTCCCATGGAAAGGATTGGTTCATTAAGCCAATGGATTAATTATAAATCTGACTTAAGAGCTTTCATGATACATCCACAACTGTATATTATCCTAAAACCCGTCGTAAGGGTGAGTGGCGGGGAGTGTTATGGCACCACCAATTCGTGCAGGAATATTGCATGCAAGCATTACGATATATATTAGGCAATATACAAAACATTTGAGCACATACACGCATACAATCCTGTATTAATCATTCAATGTTTTACATGTTTGGCTAAATCAGTAAATTATAACCTTTAAGGTAAAAAATTCGGACACTTGGGTTCGAACTTGCTGTTTATTGCGTCATCGTTCGAGAGAAGACCGAGAACTTGAATCTGCGCCTCTCTTCTTTATAGCGATGGTCTAATCTACTAGCATGATTTGTGCCATTATAATCCCTTTGTATCGCGAGAAAACTTAGGTGTCGTGAACCTATCTGTCAGCCTTGTCTGCTTTTCAAGAGTCTAGAGCAATGAAGAGTTCTCAGTGGTCACACTTCACGTGAAAATGTAAGCGTATTTATAATATCTGTGTAAGAATCCTGGCGTTTTAATGTTGAAATTGAGTGTTTCCAGATAAAGCTCAATTCAAATAATCAACTTACATAATTTCTTTAGCCATTGTCTGTAAGGCTAAATACCTGTACGTGAAGACGATACGCTGCAGCAAAATTAGTTTTAAAAATGTAGGTTCAGTATTTTGCATGCAGTCAACAAGCAGGGAAATAGTAGCTTACCGGAACGTAGATTAATTTCGTGATTAATTTCTTGCTGCATCCTGGGGTAAAATTATTTGTTGTAGTTAAGCGTATGTACTTGCATGTTTGTGGAGTGATGGGAGGTAGATGTGTGTTTGCATGCGCGTCGAATGATGGGATGTTACGATGAATGTGTGCATTGCTGTGGATTGGGGTTTGCATGTGTGTGTTGGTTTTGAATGCGGTATTTCTTTTTTCCTTTTTTGGGTGGTGACCTAACACCCCCCGCCACACGCCCTTGCGGCGGCTTGCGGGGTATTATGTAGATGTAGATGTAGATGAGTAAGAATCTTGTTGCCTATCGGGCGAGTTAGGCGAAAACACGTACGTCAGAGGACCTTTTCTCCAGTATGTCTATGATAAAGGCTTGGAAAAACGCAACCTCTTTAAGGAATTAGCATTACGATGTCAACAAAATGTCATTTGGATAAAATGTTCCCTATTTGTAGCCCTAAGTCCACTCTATCAAATGGCGATGATAAAATATGGTCTAGTTAGCTTTCACGGACAAGTATATCGAAAATCCAAGGTTTTATGTAACATATTATTATGGCAGTGGGGGAATATCACTTGAAGAGTTATGGATAAATGGTGCAGAAATACATGCCGTTCTAACTAAAAGCTGATCATATGTCCACTCATATAACAGTTGAAACAACCTTAACATAAGATTAGCTTTCCAAATTTTTTTAACCGATATTAATTGATATTAATGAAAAAGCACCGAATCGCATTGTTTCAAAAATAGTCAAAAATAAGTTTTAGAGAAAGTTTCAAAAATGAATAAGAACTTATTAAAGTTCCTAAAAAATGTTTATTCACATCACATTTGTTTACGAAATACACATTAATAGGTGTTACACTAAGGGTCGTGGTAGTCCTGGAGTAGAACGTTGGACTACTGATCGGAGGGCCCGGGTTCGATTCCCAGGCAAGCCACTCAGGGCACCCTCATCGTGGTTTTCCGGGAACCAGATCTTCGAAGGAAAATATAGTCGGCACAGGAAAAGAACCCCCCCTTTACGCTGATATGCTGTACGATGCTTTACGCCCCCCCTCCCACTCTGAGGAAAACTTTCATGAAATTTGCGGAATAGCAACTAAATAGTTACGCTTCATAAAAGGATACTTGTGAATTGTAATGTAATTCTCATGGAGCTTTGTTATTTCACGTTAGTTAGACCCGACCTTGAGTATGCTGCAGGTACATGGGATCCTCACGAGGTAGGCTTAATTTCGGAACTAGATTGACTGCAACGTTGGGCAGTTAGGTTTGTGAAAAGTTGTTATGAACAAGGTAGCAGTGTCACGACACTATTGGAAAAATTAGGATGGGAACCACCCACCAGTCGACCGTAGACTTAAATGCCGATTAAATTTACTGCGTAAATTTGAGGCAGACTTCTTATCTTAGGATATGAAAGGCATTACTGGCCCCAACCTACTATGGTAGGTCAAATCACCAACGTAAAATCAGGGATATAGATAGTATAATGGATAGGTTGAAAATGTCGTTTTTCCTCGTGCCATTAGAGATCAAAATAGATATGATGGCAATCGCGTAGGAGATAATTAGAATTGGCAGTGTTTATATTTGTCGATATCCTTCATGTTACTTTTTTATTTGATAAACCCATATTTTTAACAGTTCTACAGCATGATTTGAATATACGTATCCTGTTTTCGAATTTTGTTCCATGCAAGTACTTTCTTTCGTGTGATTAACATTTTTCGAGTGCATGATCAAACTAATATTTGTGTAGAGGCGACATGAATGGGATTGTGCATGCATGGCCGGTGACCCCGCCACACGCCCTTGCGGCGGCTTGCCGGGTATTGTGTAGATGAAGACTTCTGTGTTGATGGTTTAGGTGTCACATTAATATCATCACTAGTCATTACTACGCAAAGTAAGGTGAAACATTGACTCATTCAGTCACGATATAACACACTCAAGTATGTAATAATTACACCTGTCTGTTTTTACATTCGAACTATGTGTAAGCCTACACAATTGAGTAAACACAAAATTCAATGACCACGTAATTTTGAGAGAAAATTAATTTTATCAAGGCGATTTACTAAGCTTTTTTAAAAGCTTCATAAAATATAAAATGCCCAAGTTAATCGCTCTATTCAAACTTTCCTATGTATGTATGTTCCACAGATCACTTGAATGTGCATAAGAGCTCGTTTTTTCATATTGTATTTATTATTATTATTAAAACTTGCAAGTGCAAGATAATTCCGATAGAATTCCAAGTGCAGATAGACAATGTCAGGTGGCACACAAGTCCCAAGTATTATCATCAAATTTGCCTTGGAAAAAAGGATAACACGACATCACATTACATGAATCAATATCACAAAAGATTATAAATAAAATCAGTCAAGAAAAAGATACAACTTAAGAAAACTTCCAAACCCATAACTTTAACACGAGAAAAAAAGTCCCCATTTCATTAACATCTGTTTCCCAAACAACAAGAAAAAAATCGAAAATTAAGTTCTTACATGCAATTTTACACAGCACATCAATCAAATAATTACAGAAATTGTTTAAATCTTTACTTAAAAGTATTCACTCTGTATAGGATTACCGCCGAAACGGATCCAATCTCATGGGCTATACCTATAATATGCCTGGCGTTCACATTTTCACTCTGAATCAAATGCAGAGCATTTAGGCATTTGCTGGCACATAACTCAAACGATTACAAATAACAATTGTCGGATATGAAGGTGAGTATCATCATAGAAAAAGTCATTTATTGACATTTTATGCTAATTTAGAAAGAAAGATTAACCTAAGGTTAGATAGAGCCAAATGAGAGTAAAACAAGCATCACGATATCTTTCATAGTTCACGTCCTGTGATGACCTTACCTTATTAATTAGCAAGAAGAAAAAAGCTAATAGATCAATCTCTCATCCCCCTCCCACTTATTTCCTAGCCCGCAGCAATTTCTTGACTTTCTTAAATGACTCTAGTGACCTTACCAATCACAGGCACCACGGTGGCTACAATAACGTATACCTACAGGAATTAAATGTGTGTAATTAACACGCCCGAGATCCCCTCGGACAATGCGAAACGAGTTTCAGCCGACAATGTTTAGTTGACTCAGCACGTTTGTTTTTATACATGCGTCCGTAAATATGACGGTAAGATGACTCAGTTGAATGGATGAGTCAAGCAATTTAATTTGCTGATGACTACTGTAACTAATCGATAATAATCAAACAGCTACACGAAATAACCCCAAAGAATCGGCTTCCCACAAACGGAATTATCTATAATTCACCGAAACGGCCAGTGGAGACGACAAGTTTTTAATAAAAATATTTTTCAAAGATATTTAGTACACCTCGAGAAAATTCGATTTCATTCCCTGTAATTAAAGAAACCTCGTGCTCGTTATCTAATCGCTTAGAATATGAGCCACTTAGCTGGACAGTGGTAATAATAACCATTGAATCTTCGAGAAATATCATTTATATGCAGGGTATAACACACAAGTCCAGAGTAAATGTGTTAAAAAAAGTCCAGGATATTAATCACGCTGACTAATTAAAATTTAATACTGGGTGTTATCAGTTGCTATCAATGAACACTAATCAGATCCATGTCAGTAAATATCACTTTCTTCGCAAGCTCTGATCCACTGACGTAGAAAGGGTTATTTATTTGAAGGTATAATATAGCTGTGCCAGATAAATAAATTAACAGCACCCATAGCATCATGTACATTTATCTTCTGGTATATTTCTTTAGATAATAGGGAAATATGTTGTCTGCATAGCTTTGTTTGCATGCAGTTTTACGGGGTGAACATTAGCAGATGAACTGGACGTTTTACTGGAGAATCATTTGAGATTTCCACTTCCATCCCTTGTCCCTCTCCGTGGGTGTGCCCTCCTCCCACCTGCAGCGTTGGGCCAAATTCCTCGTCTTGAGTAGGAGAGAGTTTTATGCGGAACGTTCTTGTGGTGGTGGTAGTTCACCTGGCTACTTGCTAGAAACTGGCTTGCACGTTCGTGGTAAATTTCTTGCTGCATCCTGTGGTGAAATTATTTGTTGTAGTTAAGCGTATGTGCTTGCATGCTTGTAGAGTGAAGGGAGGTAGATGTGTGTTTGCATGCGCGTCGAATGATGGGATGTTTCTGTGAATGTGTGCACTGCTGTGGATTGGGGTTTGCATGTGTGTGTTGGTTTTGAATGCGGTATTTCTTTTTTCCTTTTTTTGGGTGGTGACCTAACACCCCCCGCCACACGCCCTTGCGGCGGCTTGCGGGGTATTATGTAGATGTAGATGTAGATGTAGATGTAATTTGCCTTAGGATTTTATCCTACAATTTATCCAACACCATATGATCAACCAAAGTATCATAGGTACTCTGTAATCATCGTATACAGGCAACAGCATGATGAAAATTTGACAAATGTCCTCCTCTTCCCTCATAACTCCACTCTTCTTAATATCCTACTGTGGTTTCCCCCTCGTGCAATAGCTCACCTGACTTTCTTCCCTCCATCCATACCACATCAACCCCCAATCCTGATCCCTCCCATCCATTTCCACCACGATATAAAGCTAGTGGGAATTTGTTACGATGGAGTTGTATCTATTAATAGTTTAATTAGGAAACTGGCTGAAATTGAAAATTAAACAACTTGGCTTTTCCACATAATTTTTTAATTCACTACCCAGGTTTCGTTATGGCGTAAATCATCAGGTACTAATACATGATGATTTTTACCATGGCGAAACCTAGGTAGTGAATTAAAAAAATATATTATAAGGAAAAGCCAAGTTTTTTAATTTTCAATTTCAATATGAAGATTTTACACCAAGTCACGCCAGAAACTGTTTTATTTAGGAAACTGGTTTCATTATTTTATTAAATTGAACTGTGTGTACTAGTAGTCTATTTTTCCTTCGTCACAACATCTCGTATCAACAAAGTAACGCCTGCCATTGTGGATTTTCTACTCGTTACATATGTTGATTCCAAATGAAGTCCGAATAAAAGTATCACGTAGTTCCGTTTGGTGCAAACTGATAGTTATGTAACATAATAAAAAACCATAAATACAGTAATCAACCCTAAGTTCAGTTTGGTAGGTGATGATAGAGCTCACTCAGTACTAAGCCCGACGGCGTTTGAAATTCACACATCATGGACACACTTTCCCTGTGCCGGTTATGGTTTCCCAGGAAGATCTGGTGCCAAAAAAATCACACAGCTTGGGTGGAGCTGAGGGTTCCCAGAGAGGCTTGCCCGGGAATCAAACCCCGGTCCAACGCTCTACCACAGGACTACCGCGACCCACATGTGGCATAATATAATCGATGGTTTCAGGCGTTATTTTATGGAATCGGTTCATTCTTAAGCGGATAAAATAATACTTTGTAATTCCACAGATTTATTTCACAAACACACGACCCGGGTTTCGACGTACAACGTCATCTTCAGGTGCAGACATACAGGCGACCAACATATATATACCCTTAGACCGGGGGGAGGAAAATTGGGGGGAAGGAAAGATAGAAAAGGGGGGGGCTGGGGAGGAGGATGGTGGGGGAGGGGGTTGGGCAAGGCGCGCCTGTGGGTGGAGAGCCAGGCGGAATAGAATGAGTGGGTAATGGAGGGTCGTGGGAGAGGGGGGGGGAGGAGTCCCTACCGGATTATCCCTTTACTGGGAGTCCCCAGCGGGGGGGGGAGGTTGTGGAATTTTTAGGTTCACTATGGATATCTCGGAGGGAAAGGTTTAGGAGAGGGGAATGGGAGATGTACAATAGGTCATTAACAATAATTTTTTCCTTGGAGCGAACATATTTTAAAATCTCCAGTTGCTCTAAAGCGTCAAGTCTATACCCTTTCTTCTCAACATGTAATATTTCTAGCTGAAAGGTACTCTGGTGGTGGTTGTCCAGCAAATGTTTAGCAAAATGCGAAGATGGCTTTTGGTTACGCACACAGGCCTGGTGTTCCTTCACTCGCGTACAAAATTTCCTTCCTGTTTGACCCACGTACACAGCATCACACTCACAACGTAACATATACAGGCCGCTCTTTTCTCCTTCTAAAATTTTGTCCTTTGCGTGTGAGAGCAGGTTTTTAAGGCTTGATTTATTATAATAAGCGATTTTTAACTTATCTTTTGGTAGCAATTTGTAAATTTTTTTCCAGGTTTCACCCAGATACAGGATTCTCCGCTACTTGGCAGAGGAATCTTGTAGTGGCTGGGATTTATAAATTCTGTCAATTGCCTGTTTTTTTATTTTATCTAAATATAGTTTATCAATTAGTTTATCATCGTAGCCGTTATTACGTGCTATTAATTTAATTGTTGACAGTTCTTTCTTGAAATTGCATAGAGACAAAGGAATGCTTGTCAGTCGGCGGATCATAGAATGGAAGGCGGACAGTTTCTGGGAAAAACAGTGCCTTGAGTTACAATGAATAACTTGGTCTGTGTATGAAGTTTTCCGGAAAATGGAGAATTCCAAGTGATTTTTAACTTTTGAAATATTTAAGTCAAGAAAATTGAGTGAATTGTTTTCTTCTAACTCACAGGTGAATTTAAGGTTCTTATTTAGAGAATTTAAATGAGCTAAGAAATTTTCAAGTTGCCTTTTTGAACCCTTCCACACACAAAAGACGTCGTCTACATACTGATACCAGCATAAAACATTCTTGTTGAGTACATTCCCAGAGGAGAACAAACATTTCTCCCAGTGGTCCATGTAAATATCTGCCAAGAGGGGGACAAGGGGGAGCCCATGGCCAAGCCATTGAGTTGTCCAAAATATTTTCCGTTAAACTTGAAATAGTTTTGCAGAACACATGTTTCCAGCATTGCATGAAGTTCACAGATGATAGGGGCAGGGACGCACTTTTGGAAGAGAATAGTCTCTGCTATACTCAGCGCTTCTTTAGGTGGGACACTAGTAAAGAGATTGCAAACATCAAAGGAAACTAGCAAACACTTATTGGGAAGGACCATGTCCTTTCGGCGTAATATATTTAAATTTTATTTTATAATTTAGGCTATACTTTTCCAATTTGATATGCCTAGCAGACACAGATAGAGTTTTATGTAACACTTAAAGTTAATGGTTTTTGTGCCTTAATATACATAAAGGCATCTGATTTAATGGAAAATCTAAATAGAAATAAGACTGTCAAAACGAGCAGTCGTTGAGGATTTGAATGCAAAGCGTAAAATTCTAAGTGTTCGCAACGCTATAATCACAACGTAATGATTTCGATAATATAAATGGAAATATAGAAAGCTTGCTGTCAGGCTCCGAATGAATCTAAACAGTGAAAATGCTATGATTATTGTAAATACTTTTCACAACATTAGTAAAATGTTGGATCGAAATACTTTGGGAATAGACGATGAAATGGATAGGATTTATGCAAAGACATTACGAAGGGAAAAATGAAAGTATCTCTTCCATGAATAATTTATTTTACTTGAAATTTTATCCGGGGGCAAATTTGATACCTTATTAAGAAAATGCAAATCGATATAAACGTTTTACCAAATGAGGTTTTTAAGGTTACGGACTTGGAAGGCTTCGCGTGTGGTCTGGCAACGATCCCTGCGGCATTTTCACGTAACGTGACCAACAGTATATACGTATTGGTTGTCCTTCCGGATGAAGAGTTCACCGAATAAAATGCTAATAAAATGTATGAAATTAATTTCGTTGTACTTAATGTGGACGCATTTAGCCATCATCTTGCGCATATTTTGAGTAATTTGGATATGCTTTATGCATGATCTACATCTACATCTACATCTACATAATACCCCGCAAGCCGCCGGCAAGGGCGTGTGGCGGGGGGTGTTAGGCCACCACCCAAAAAAAGGAAAAAAGAAACACCGCACTCAAAACCAACACACACATGCAAACCCCAATCCACAACAGTGCACACATTCATTGCAACACCCCATCATTCGACGCGCATGCAACCACACATCTACCTATCCTCACTCCAAAAGCATGCAAGTACATACGCTTACCTACAACAAATAATTCCACCCTAGGATGCAGCAAGAAACCTATCACGAACGTGCCAGCTAGTTTATAGCAAGTAGCCAGGCGAAACACCACCACCACAAGAGCGTTCCATACAAAACTCTCTCCCACCCAAGGTGAGGAATCTGGCCCAACGCTGCAGGTGGGAGGAGGGCACACCCGCGGAGAGGGACAAGGGATGGAAGGGTGGAGCATGAAGTTCGTAAAGACGCTCGGGCATGCGGGAAGGGTTCTGACACAACACACAGGAGGAAATTAATTAAGACCTGGAGAATAAATGTCCAATGTCTGATCCTATTTCAAAGTATACGATGCTAAAATTTTGTTTCTGTCAATGGTTTCGTAAACTCCAATTTTGTGATTACATTACCGGTATTATTAATTGCTAATTTTAGGAATTATAAAAGAGAACTCTCATTTATTTCTCCATTCATACGATATATCTACACACGATGAGTTACAAACTGCACTACTAAAACAAATATCTCAAATCTCTGGCCATGACTAATGAATAAAAGCAGTGAAACAATTCTTTCCAGTTCCTCGTTCCTAACAAACAAGCTGGCTTTCTGAGAGAGAGTATGTTAGTGGCATTCCAGGCAGCGTCGTCTTCAGTTGGACGATGACCGGAACCCGGAAGAAATTCAGAGATCAAAGAATCAACGCAGCAGAAATCTTAGATTCAACATGGAAATTAACTTTTTATGAACGATCGCAGTTTTCCAATTCTCACCTTCACTCCAAATGTTTCTCACATTCTGCCGTGGAAAACGCATCGCGATTTCAGACTCTGAGGGGGTACGCGTGGTGGCCAAAAGATTCAAAAGTGACCGTTACGAAATGCAACCCCCCAACCCCATCATGTCTCTCAAGTCAAGAGCGACGACTCCCATCGAACTAGATTGAGATCCCCCACGTCCCCGACTACGCCTCGTCCATCTTCAGGGACTTTTTTTTTATTTAATCGATCATCCATTTCCTCCTCTCTTTGAAGAAGCGTCCATCTTGCTCTCTCTCTCTCTCTCCTTCTTTCTCTCTTGATCTCACCTTCCCCTTTATTAACTGAGGAAAAAAATTCTTTTCAATATGCAGCGTGGCATTAAAAAAATATGGAGGTGGGAAGGGACCGGTCTTGCCCCCGGTCGAATGATAAAAGAAGAATAACGACGACGACACTTATAACAACACGCGTCCCGAAAGTGGAATGTCGGGGAGAATGTCGATGTCGGCGCAAGGGGAGGTGCGATGACCTCAGGGCAGTTGCTTTGGTCAGCTCTTCCTCCTACCCACTTACCTCTGCACGCCAGCACAGAAACCTCTTCTCTGCTATTCGCACAATTACCTAGCTTCAGGTTCATTACCAAACATACCACGAGAGCATAGCTGAATGTAAGCAAAGCAAACGGTTTGTATATATGGCCGAACATGGTCGGCGGCTAAAGCATCAAACAATAATTCATTGATCGATCAATATTATCCACGCGGACAAACACTCCAGCTATATACGAGTAAATAAATTTTACACGTGGGTCGTTCAATTTTTCGTTCGTTCGTTCAAATCTTTTGGCAAAAATAGAAGAAAAATAATGTTTTTTTTTAATTTTTCAACAACATCTCCTTTTAGTTCGATACACTTCCTCCAGCATTTCTCCAACTTTTTTAATCTGTCTAAAAAGTCGGATTTCGGAAGGTGTTAAAATGAAGTCATCTATGTTGGCAATGACCTCCCGGTTCGATGTGAATCGTTTCTCGCTGAGCTATTTTTCAAATTTGTAAATTACAAAGGTCATTGAGAGACAAAACTGGTGAATATGGTAGATTGTGTAATAATTTTAAGTTTAATTCTATAATTTTCGCCATGGAAACCGCACAGAAGTGTACCCATGCATTGTCTTGATGGAAGATATACTTTTCTTTGAAAAATGAGGACTTTTTTCCTTATTTCTTTGTTCAATCGCTGTAATAATGACGTGTAAAATGACGCGTAATACTATCCATTTATTGTTTGTTCATTTTTCAAGCAATCGATGGAGATGATTTCGCGTGCATCCAAAAAAAACCGTGGTCATCATCTTGTCGGCTGATTTCACCGTCTTCGCCCAATTCGGAACCGGATCGCCTTGAGAAGCGCACTGTTTCGACTGCTTCTTTGTCTCAGGGGCGTAGAAATACTACCTTGATCAAAAAGTTCCCGGAATTTATTCAGAAAATTAAAAATACAAGTTTACTATATATCCATGTTTTGTCCACAGTCATGTATCGCTCCAGACACTGGTTAGGATTGCGACGGAAAAGCACCAAACCAGCCTCTTAATCGACCACACGATTACGTTTATTCTCCACCGAGATCAAAGGCGGCATTCATCTTGTCAAGATAATTTTCACTCCCAAACCTTCGCGCAAAATTGAAAACATTGTACCTGATGATACTTGGCCTCAACTTTTTCGTGAACTTTGAGTCTTAACTCCGAACCAGAACTTAGAACTCAGAGCCATGACATGGATTTTGTCGAGCAGTTGTTAGAAAGTGAATTCCAATAGACGTCCCGAAAGATGTTCATAATTTGTGCCAAGTTTAAATTCATTAGCCTAGTTGTAAATATTCGACAAACACAGGAGCAGATGTGCATCATCCGACTCGGCTTTGAGGCATCGTAACCGAATTCTGACTAGTTGAGTATTCTGATGGAAATGGATGGTGATTGGTTTTCTGTAACAAGAGAAAATACCTGTAAATGTCATGTAAAAACCAGTATTCAAGGTATTTCTCCCAGTAACTGATTGCCAGTACTCAATGGACTCGAATGACAACGTAATTTTTGCAAAAATAGGCTAAAAATAGCGATACGTAAATCTTTTTAAATATACAGGATTCGGCAACATAACTTCCTTTTTTCCTATGCAAATTGAATTGAAAAAAGGAAATTATGTTGCCACATCCTACACTATCCGTAAAAAATGCCCTATAACAGGAATTTCGTAGCAATTTTAAATATATAAACGTTTTAATCAAGCACAAAAATCTCAGTGAAACCAAGTTTTTTTATATGCACACCGTGATGAAGGTTTGCTCAATTTAACCCTCTTACCGAAATGTACATGTGCAATTACCTTTTAAAACTCTTTTCGGCCTCTATGACAATGTGCCGATGTAGAAGTCCAACTGTGCCTACCTACAATTTAACTTCCACCTTTTAATTCTAAGCCGATGAGATCATTCTTAATATAAATAAAACAATGGGATTAACGTCTATTCAAATCTAAAATCCCATTTACTTATCCGAAATTTCCCATTTCTTGAAGGCCTTAAATCTCTGAGATACTCGTGGTATGAACGTTGAAAGTCGCAATTGATACCTACACCGTGAATTCGCGCCGGTCATCTCCCTTTGCCTTGGTTGAACTAAAATTATGGACGGGGCAGGCAGATTCCTTGGGTTGGCGTAGCAGGAGACGGGTCAATTATCGCCGGTGGAGGGAGGTGGTATGTTTCCGGTGCAGATGGTAGGGGTCCGTGACCTGCAGATGCAGTTTTATAGTCAATTATTTCAGACCACGGATCTGCCTCCCTCTCTCCAATGCATAAGGTGAACCAAACGGATCCCAACGCATCTGTCTCAATCGAAAACAATTAGCGCATAGCGGAGGCGAGGGAATTGACTTGTGTTTAAACAATACGTTCAACTAAGCGAAATGAAATCGTGACAACAATAATAGACAATGAAATAGAGGTTTAAGGCATCTAAAAGTAGGAAATAGTTGTCTTCATTAGAGAGAATGGGAAGACATACTTCCATAGTGGATGCAAGTGCCGAAATAACTGAGCCAGTATGTTGTCAATCAGATATCACAAAATGATATGATGATGATGAAATAAATGGCAGCATCAAAGGATGTCAATAGCAGTAGAAAGGCTTTTGGTTATATATGGAGCAAATAAAAAAGAAATTTTATTCCAAGGAAGCGAGAAGTGCCATGTGATAAAATGTTCTCTTCTCCGGCTTACGTATTAATAGAGAGAAGGCGAAATTTGGTATACTTAGAATACAAGGTCTGTCCCAAAGTTAGTAAGTGACTGAATCGATTAAAAAAATGCATAGACAGGGGTTGATACATTCAAGTCTTCGAAGCAGCACCCTGGTGCGTCCACACACCGCTGTCAGAAAATTTTCCATGCCTCGTATGCCTTCTGGAAGGCGGCGCCACAGATCTAAGCTCCGTCGTCAAAGCCAGTTGTAACGCTTCCACCGAGCCGTAGTGACGTCCTTTCGTCTTTCCCAACAAATATTTAAAATTAAATTTCAGATTTTCCTAAATTGATTTTCCGAAACATTTACATTTTCATTCAACTCATAAATTAACCTGAAAAATAAAAATAACCCTCTAATTTCAAAAGGGAAATAAAAAAAAGAAGTTTCCCCGAACGAAAGTCCCGTGCATTAAATATAGTATAGCTTCTCTTCTTCTTCTAACCCAGCGATATTAGGCACTCTAGAATGATATATCTTCCAAGCATTGTGCATGTCGTAAAATTACGGTAGCTCATCCATTAATTAATGCATACCAATTTAAGAATATTTAATAGGTGCCATGTCGAGATCATTAAAAAGCAAAGCCCTAAATAAAAAATAGATGTCTCCTCCTCCACTGCACGGCCACTGTTCCAACATTCTCCCCTTGTCCTCAAGTCAAAGTGATATAATCATTCATTGTATTAATTGGTACACACAAATGGGAAATATTGTAGCATGAACTTCTCACCTTTGACTTTGACTCAGGCTGTTAATTTGTCTACACGTAGTTCTAATTTCAAAACCCCATTGCATTAATTGTTACCAATGTTTTCCGTTGCGTAAGAAAATTCGGTCGCCGTAAAGATCTCGGACCCAAAGCGCAACCTCTAGGGCATATAGAAGGCGACTAACACGTAATTGGAATCTTTCTATTCCACTCTTCCGCTGAAATATGAAATATAAACTTATATCATATATATTATTATTAGGTAATCTACCGGTTAAGGTAGGTTTTTGGATGGACACAACTATCAAATAAATATTTTGTAACTCCAAACAAAACACAATCCAGACCCCTACTCTAAATCCCTCGTCTCTCTTCATCTCTGTGTACTTCCTTCCTCCCTTCATCCCATCCAACACCCCTATCCTGTTCCTGCCGTTTCCTCGCTTGCCCAACATTCTCCCCTCTATTACCTTCTTCAACATCCCACTACCGCTCAATACGCCTTTCATCCACCTTTCCAGCCTCCATAGGATTTCCCTCAACAAACCCCTCTCCTCACCCACCATCTCCAGAACTTCCTCATTTGTTTTCCTTTCGGTCCATTTCACCTTCTCCATTCTTCTCCACACCCACATTTCAAAAGCCTCCAATCTACGTCAATCCTCCTGCTTTAGCGACCACGTTTCCGCGCCGTACATAGCTACGCTCCATATCAGAGTTTTTACGAGTTTTGTCTTAACCTTCCTACTCAACGTCCCCGTCATCAACTCCCTCCTCCTTGAGAAAGCCTCCTTGCCTAGCGCAATTCTTCTCCTTACGTCCCTACCACTTTGACCGTATTGGTCCAAAACACTTCAGAGATACGTACACTGTTCTACCTGCACTACTTTTTCCCCTCCTATTTTAATGTTTAGCTTAGCCTTTTTCTTTCTGAAAAATCGCATAACCTTTGTTTTATTAATATTGATTCTCATCCCATATTTATCGCACTGAACCTCCAATTCACTCAGCAATGCTTGCAACCCCTTGGCTGACTGAGCAACTAATGCTTGGTCATCAGCAAACCTAACCGATTTTACGAATTCCCCTCCAACTTTCATTCCCACCTCCGATGGAAGGAAACGGGAAACCACCTCAATTATTATTCCCATGAAAAATGATGGACGCAAAACCATCCATATATATATATATATATATATATATATATATATATATATATATATATATATATCATAAATTAAACGATACAATACAATGAAATAGCGGTGAAATGCCATTAAATGCAATATGAGAGAAAGTACAAGCTTCATGTTCGTTCCAATGAATTCCAGAAACCTAACCTAAGGGGCAGACAATTCGAATATTGATATCCGTTTTGCGAATACCGGATTGAAAACACGCCACATGATATACTCGTATTCTTTGATATCCATCCTCCCACTAGTGTTGAGTCTTGAAAATCTAATGGACGGCAAGTAAATCCCTCCTAAAGCCTAAAATTCCAGCACAACTAATTTGTGTATGTTATGAAATAATTAGGCGATGACTGAGCCCTATAGGAAATGTGCTTGAGAAATATTTCAATGGTCTCATTAACACTTCTGCTGTGTGATACCTGGATTATAGGCAACAGCGATAATTGGCATCGAGTGACGAGTAACTTCTTATCTTTACATTCTCCGTGGACATACCATTTCTTATAGCCATAGAGGAAAGAGAAAGGGAACAATAAGAAGTAATACGCCACTAGCAGTCAGACCATTAAAGAGGAAATACGAATTCTTTTCATACAAATGCGAAAGAAAGAGGCAAGAAGGATTAAAACCATACATAGGATGGCATTGATTTTTTTTGTTTTAATTAATTCTAAATCAAGCTAACGGCATTTTAAACGTGGAGTGAACGGCTAGCTAAGTGCTTATTTTCTTGTTCCTTTTAATTGATGCTGAGAAATTCTGCCAGCGTATTTCTGCATGAAAATGGATTGGTTGGATTCTGAGTAGCGTACATAAAGAGAATATGACCACAGACTACATATTGAATGAGTCAAACAAATGTAAAATGAATCCTTAGGTTTCCGCGACGTCTCTTTGATGAATCCATGCTGCATCCGGGAATTACCGTCGCGTAGTTGAGTTGGTAGACAACTGTTTCGCCCCCAGTCCTGGAGGCGAAACAGTTGTCTACCAACTCAAATACGCGACGCTAATTCCCGGAAGCAGCATGGATTCAAATGTAGAATGAATATCATGGCGTTTAAGAAAAACAATGAAGAACAACATTTCAAGATGAAAATTGAATAACAATAACTTTGAAAGTTCCACCGATCTTTATTTCAAAAACGACCGTTTTCGTCGAATTGTCAACATCATCAGGAAATTTGACCTGAGGATATCGACTATTCGGCGAGATCGGTCGTTTTTAAAATAAAAATCATTGGAACTCACACATTTATTATTATTATTATTTTTGAATCATGAAGTTCCATCAAGTTGAACCGAAAACCATAGAACTGACAATATTTCAATTTCAAACTAAAGAAGATTACAACTGAATGCATGAAATGGCTAAGCCACCTGTTTGGCCAGCTGTATAGCGCTGGAAAAGATGGATTTATAACAGAAGAAATAATGACCAAAGGTAAACTGCACTATCGTGAACGAAAGGATACGTTTTATATAAATGTGTCCAACAGTTTATTTTCATACAATTCCGAGAGGTGTACAAAAGCAACAGAAGACAATGGAAAATGAGAGGGGAAGAAAATTAATATTGTGTTTCAAAAGGTTGGATAAATGAAATGGATACTCTGAGTGAGTGATTGATAAAGGGGTGATGAGAGAAATGGCGACACTAACAAGAGGAAGAGGAAAACTGAACGGGCTTACTCTTAGACAATATTTTAATGAAGTGAGTAAAGCAAGGAGTCGTAGAAGGTAAGATTTACAGAGGAAGGACAAGGATGAATTGCGAGGAGCATTATGCAGGACATCAGAAACTATGACGGAGAGAAGGAATTGACAGGCGACAGGGTGACTTGGATGTCGGCTACAAACCAGTCCCCCGGATAGAAAACCCAAGATGATGATGCCGACTCGCACGAGCTTCTAACCTCAATTTTCAAGGAAGACCGAAATTCTTTTTAACACTCACGCTAATAAATTACTCATTCCACCATATGCTACGCAAATTCCTTTACCAAATCTTCATGCAAATATTTCGCGAGAAATAAACCGGAGAGGAATGCGGCATGTGAGGCCATTTGCGCCATTTAGAATGAGAGAATTTCCGTGGGTAGGTGGGATTTTATTTTATTACTCGTGCCTACAAAGGTTTTTCCATTATTTACAAATCCGCCTAGGAAGAGATGAAGTGTGGTGAAAAGGAAAGTGCGTTGCATTAGCATACATGTGACAAGGGCACACGTGTCCACAAGTTTATGTGCCGCCAGAGGGACGGAATGAGGATTGAAAGCACCCATGTTGAGTTCGGATTATTATTTAAACGTCTGTCACCGGTGGGTTCATATCACCACCGCCGCGAGACCTTATGACGACTCAAAAGGTATGACATTTTATACGAATCCTAGAATAGGAAGAAATGAAAATGTGGGATCCTCATGAATTTGGACAGATTTCCGAATGAAATCGCATGCAGCGTAGAGGAGCTAGATTTGTAAAACGTTGCCATGACAAACTGAGTAACGTATCAAAGTTGGTGTTAGAGCTAGGTTAGAAATTACTCATGAAGAATTATGGATAAAATCTCTTGCATTAATTGGAAGGATGTCTCTTTAGCAATGATGATGAAAATGTATTTTTAGCCCCATCGTACTAATACAGAAAACATCACTCAAATAAAATTAGAGAGAAATAAAACAGTTTCTGGCGTAACTTGGTGGAAAATCTTCATACTGACTTTTAATAATCAAACCAATTGTGCTCGACTTGTATTTTTACCTGGTGATGTTATGCTATTACGAAACCTGGGTTGTAAAAATTAAAAAGTTTATGTGGAAAAGTAAAGTGGTTTGATTATTAAAAGTAAAAAAAATTAGAGAGATTAAGTTTAGAACAGATACGTACAGATATATTTAAGATGCAATTTTTCTCACGAAAGACAAGAGATCAAAATATTTAAAGCCGATAAAGTATTTTCTTTTTTGAATTCGAAGTAACCTAGTATGTTGTTATCATTTCCTCTAACCTTAGTTTATTGCCCTTTTTTGTTACTAAAAGCTCTTCTGGTATGTGTACATAATACCCCCCCCGCCACACGCCCTTGTGGCGGCTTGCGGGGTATTATGTAGATTATGTAGATTACAGGAGCGTTTAAATTTCATTAAATTATGACAGCAAATTATGCACGACACATACAGGACAGCTGTGGAATCTTAGTCAACGTATTTCATGCGGGTGGTGTAATCTGTATATCAAGCATGAATAAGCTAAGCATGCTCGAGTGCTCTGTGCATTTTGGAAAGCCTACTTTTTGTAATTATAAACTGACAATTTACCCTATCAGATCCCATCTACCTTCGGCATATCCAGAGTGTGGCCTGGCCTGAAAACTGTAGAAGACATTCTCCTGTTTTGCATTACATTTTGGTAGTCTATCCAATGGCACCAAATTTCTTCAAGGTGGACCACCACCCCCTAATCTTCTAATATGCGTGCCCAGCGAAAGGTTGGCGAAGACCCTGTTTAATCCGAATATCAATCATAAAGGAAATCATGAAACCTGCCTTGATTTTGTCATGAATGTTAATTTTCAAGCATTATCATTTTGCAGTCATTTACATGCGTGTAGCATCAAAGGCTACACTTGGGGTATCTGTAAGTTTTAATACACGTACCTCACTGTTTCGACATACTTCGTATTAAATTACGTTAAATCTATCGGAAACAGTAACCTAAATGACAGGATCGTACATTTTTCTCCAGCCTTATCGAAGGCAAATCACCTAGCTGGCAACAGAAGGGATTCAGATGGTGAAACTATTCCCCACGAGACTGGATAACGTTTTCCCCGAACCGTATACACGTGAATCTCAAAGAACTCTTCCACCTTTTCATCCCCGACACTTTGACGTGCGTGCCCTCACTGCAGCGAGGGCTCCCGTCCAATTGGCAGGAGTGCAACGGCGCGCGCGCGCACCAGTCGGAGGAGCGGGATGGCAACTCTTCGGACAACAATGCCGCCGCGCCTTTCTCCCCCCCCCCACCCATCTCAACGCAATGGATTTGCCAACAGGTGGCGGGGTGAACGCTCTGATTACTTCCGCGCGTTCGCCGTGATTGGGAAACTTTTCCGTTAAGAATGAGACGTAAGCACGCGCGCGCCTTGTGTACTATCAAAGCGAAACTCTTGCTCTATCCCACCTTTCAATTTGCCGTCCGGCAAAGTAATAGAGCTTTAGAGTGGATGGGGGGGGGGCTTTTTGAAGTCTTGATTTCAAGGAACTGTTAACGCACCCGTTTCTTAGGAGCACCTCCTACCTGGGTCAATAACTTCGTGGAGCACACTTGCGTGGATCGGATTGCTCCGACGCGCGCAGGTCTCCCACGCAAAAGACAAAGGTTCGAGTGCAGGCGACGGTATATATTTCTCAATGGCATATGTACTCTCACTTTGATGTTGACCTAGTCAAGTGGTTGAAGCGTTCCGGATTCCGATTATAACGTGGAGACGTGGTAGCGTAGCGCATAAGGACTTCAGCTGGAGTGTCAAATCCATGTAGTATCTCTAGACACCCACAGGCTCAACCAAACTGTTTGATTTTATACATAGGATAACTTTCGCTCCACCTAGCTACTTTTAGCGAACAATTTCATATCTACTTTGTACCACCCCCCGCCACACGCCCTTGCGGCGGCTTGCGGGGTATTATGTAGATGTAGATGTACCTAGCCAGTTTCCGCTTAAGTAGGGGAGAGTGACACAAGCTTTCATTCCATTTGTACATGGTACCTACGGGCCAGCGCTAGGGTGTATGGCAGGTTGTGATTAGTCAAACACAAGGCATGCAACATCAAAAAAAATTTTTTTTCTTTATTTTTAGATATAATATATATCTGTAAAAAAATTTAAATAATGCATAATGTCAAGACTATAGGTACCTGCACTATGGTATCTAAGTGAGATATACTTCTCCGCGCATAGAAGAGGAGCTATTAGCAAAATAAAGACTATTTTTAAGGTAAAATGAGATAATTAGAAAACACTAAGAGTAAATAGAATGAAAAAAGAAAAAACTTTTCTCCATAAGCGCGGTCGGATACAGTTGTTATTCAGATCCCTTATCGTTAATGGGAAACATGCTATTTTAAATCTATCTGTCCAACACTTATTTCTACATTCATAGTCATGCTCTCTCCTATCATAGTACGATGGGGCTAATAATAAACTCTCAGCATCAAAGCTGAAGAGACCTTCTTCCAATTTATTCAAAACATTTAATCTGTAATTTAACGTTCGCTTCGTGAATGATTCCCAACCTAGTACCTCTAATAATCTACATATACTACTCCGTTTATCATAAGAACGTTTTGCAAATCTAGTTCCTCTACGCTGCACGTGATCTCGTTATCGCTAATTACTCGAATGTCATTATGACCAACTATGAATTTGCTTATTTAACTGTTTGTAAAGAGAAGGGGCAAATTAATAGCTAAGTAACACAGTTTTTGGGATGTTAATCCTTTTTTGTTGTAATTATGAATTTTGCGAGAGAATAAATAGTATTTCACACTTAACAATGAGTGAGTCAATATGCATGTATTCTACCTCATTCGGATGGCTTCATTTTCCAGTATATTTTGCCGTCGTAATAATTCCTACGACATCAAAAAACTATTTTTTTATTTCTTGTCTGTGTTTATTTAATTTTATACCAGAGGCTTCCAATTTCATTTCTTCAGAAACTCTTCAACACTTACTTTTTTCTGCTAATATATTTTACAAATTTATCGGACTGGCTTGAACTTCAAATATGAATCTTCAACCAATATTTTCTTCAGTACTTTTCCAACACTTTCTCCAGTCATTTTCGATACTTCTTGATAATATCCAAGTGATGTCAAATAACGCTTTCATTTTTCATTAGAGAGAGGTATCACCCTTTCTTCGATTTACATTAAAACTCTATTGTGTTACTCTAAATGTTACTCTATTCGATTATATCTTAATGCTTTGAAATTTCCAATTCTCTATTCATTTTAAGGTCAACAAATTGATGAGTTTAATGTTTAAATTATTTTTTTTTGTTTTTATATTTTAAAATCTCTAATATTTGATATTTAATTTGAATTCTCCGGAGAGTAATACGAAATCCGGCTGCCTCATTCGATGAAAAATTCTTCTGCAGTAGGTGATGCTTACGTGATAATAAACTTAGGTATTGACATTGTGCTGTCAGTTGTGAGTGAAATATGCAGTCTTATCTCCTTTCCCTAAGCACCAGTTATGCATCACGTCACACTCATTTTAGCATTTCTCGGGGTCAAGTCCATTCTTGGACTGTCGGACGTGTCGGAATTCCCTTCCCCTGCCACGGGCATGTCATCGAAATGTAAATGTTCCACTGATTACGTGACCATTGATATAAGGCATCTTCTTTCCATATTTTATCACTGACATGCTATTTTATCGTCGATTCTATCCGCTTTCTCTAAGCTCGCATTATTTCTTGTTCGACTACCTCAAAACGTGTTCGTATAAATAACTATCACTTCAATATCTCCATCAAAGGCCTGACCGCTTTTACTGATGAGACTACGACCTCCCTGTACTCAATGCGAATTCCAGACAAAAAATATCGGCAGGAGGACAATAAACATAAATGTTGTGCCCACTAGAATACTCGCCACTTGAGCAATATTCCGGTAACTGACCCGAGTTTTCCTGTGGAAATCTCGAAAGTCCCCTTGGACACCTGGGTATGACTTTGAACTACATGGGAAAAGAGGAGATAAAGACAAGTGAGCTTCATCTATAGCTTAAATTTAAGGATTTAATATTCCGTACGGTTTAGTAAAATTCAATTAAATGAAATAAAATAAGTGTGACGAATTCATGAAGAAAGGACCAATACCATTATTTGAAAGACTTTGCCAACAAAGGAAGAAAAACTTGCCATCCTTTAAAAAATGCCCACTATTTTAAGTAAAATTAAAATCAATATCAAATGCTTAAGGAAAAACAAAAAAGGATAAGCGACCCCTTCGAATGCGTATAATAGATCCTTCCCATATCTCGTACACAAACTGAAGAAAACAGAACGGAACTATACTAAGAATATACTAACTAATCATGCTATTTATTCCCTATTTGACATGTGTCGCAACTTCGTAGGATATAGAAGGATCACTTCTAATTATCATGGATGAAGAAGACGTTTAAAAAACGTCCTTTTATTGTACAAGTATTCATAAACAAAATCATTTTGAACTAATTACGCGAGGAGTAGTTATGTCGAAATCTACGTACCGGGTCACAGTTGACGGATAGATGCACATTGATGATTTCCCTCATGTCATTGACAATGTTGTTATATCAATGGTCTAATGTTATAATATATTGCTCATATCAATTTAGTTCATTGTCAACATCTATGGTCCGTATTTGTCGACGGGAGGGGTGAAACTATGTGATAAAATAAGCATGCCTATCGCAGAAAACGGCAAGCCGCACATCCCTTGCGTCGATGTGACGTCACGATGTGAATCCGATGTCGATTTCACGACGAAATTGTGTCAATGCGATGTTGGAATTTGAAGTTGATATCGATTTCAAGGGGACACGGTGTCAATGCGAAGTTGCTAAATAAATTTGATGACAGTTTCGCGACGAGGTCATCACGGCATCGACACTTTTCCCAATTTAAATACCACCGCATTCCGATCCTCGGATTCTAACAAATTCCCGCAGTTGTGCGACGCAGAGTGGGTGCAATTTCGCTCCAACAATATAAACTAGTCCATCTTTCCTCGGCTTGAAAAGAGCGATTTATTGGAAACTAGTTAAAAGACTTCTTCCTAGCATTCCGTCATCAAAACGAAAGGGGACAAATCCTTAGGACTTGGACAGCATGGTGGAAAATGGATGATTTTATGGGTTTCCGCACGGATCAACGGCGCCATGGACGTGGACAGGCCAGCAACAGGCGCCACACTACGCTAAAATGCACGCGCGCCTATTTATCTGGGGTAAATCAAGCGACGGACGGAAAACATTCGATTGGGAAGGGAATTTCAAGTCCCTGAACACCATGACGTTGGGCAATTAAAAATTTTGATTTAAGACTCGCAGCTGTGGATTAAACGCGACACGAAAAAATATATATTTTTCAAATGATAATAATAAACTAATGAGGGCAGGATTCCGCATGGTCACCACTATGTCGCATGATAATATCTCAATCAATTCCGTCAATACGACCGACGCCTAGGCGATAGGTTGGCGCCAGTCGAGCACCAGTGGGGGCAGGTCTTATCTGAAGTGACGGGGTCACCGAGCGGCGGTCAAAGGGCGAACGTGAAGAAACGTGCTTGGCTCCATAAGGGAGGGAAGTCCATGAAATGCGACTGGAGGGATCAACCTATTATCGGACGCACGAGCAAACATTCTACCCAGAAGATAATGCTTTCCAGATAATCTTTTCCCGGCATTGCACAGGTCGTTAAAGAAATATTTATGGCCTCGAAAATAAGAGGAGTTTTATTAATTATGACTTCATGGTATTACGATCGCAATGATGCGTGGATCCAAATATTATAGCTGCGTATTCGGAAGGATGAAAATTTCACATTTTAGTCTAAAACACAACCTTTGAAATTCTAATAAATCCACAATAAACGGACCCTTTTCTACCATTGATTCAAATCACAGTTTCATATTAAGATCGAGAGAATCATCATTTCTTAATTTAGTAAAAGTTGCGCATAATCTAAATTAGGCGCATTAAATGGGGCCAAACATCAATCCGAGTAAATAGTTTTCGTGTGACCTAGTGCCGTGCTTGAACGGCCGACTATTTTCGAACACCTTAAAAATATTGCCCTCGAATTGCAAAAGATATAAACTTTATAATTTTGAATTTTATGGTACTCGGAATAACTTTATGGAACTTCATAATGAAATTGAAAAAAATGACTGTGTTTGAAGATCTATGTCTTCCGGAATTAACTCCGGAATTCTGGAATTAATTCCGGAATTCTCCATAATTCTGGGACAACAGTTTCGCCTCTTCTGACCTGAAGTCTCCGAATGCAGCGTCGGCAAAACTGTTGTCCCAGAAATATGGACCAACGCGGAGTAAATCCCAGAAGACTTAAGATCTTCAATATCTGCACACCGCGGAAGCCTTCACAAGGAAAATAACTGTAACTTCCACTGAATGTTATCAAAAACGACCGGATTCGTCGAACAGT
Organism: Hetaerina titia; assembly: GCA_037158775.1. NCBI lineage: Eukaryota > Metazoa > Arthropoda > Insecta > Odonata > Calopterygidae > Hetaerina > Hetaerina titia. The sequence continues at coordinate 67,614,565 of CM073776.1, read as the reverse complement.
CGACATCGTCAGGGATCGTCCCTGATGTCGACTATTCGACGAATTCGATCGTTTTTAACAAAACTCGGTGGTACTTAGAAGTTATTATTTTCAAATTTCATTTATGATTATGTTAAACACGTTAATAACAAATTAGATTATAGCCTTGTGAGTATTCTGACCGAACTTGACCACCCAAAACGTTTACGCGTTCAATTTTTCTAATTCAAGTACGATATGGAAAATGCAAAGTCTTTAATATACGCGAATACGTTATATATTATGATCATAAATTCCCAAAAATGACACAGGAATTTAAAAGAGTAAAAAATATGAGTCAACGTAAGGTTTGCCTCTTCCATTTAGAATGATCAATTCAAACAAATGTGGAATTACGACAACAAAGCCCAAGAAATTTTCAATGGGCACAATATGTAAAATCAATTCAGCACGATAATTATAAATTCCTTAGAGTGTAAATATCCCACTATAATGTGCGGGATTTTGAGAGAGAGAATACGCGGTGAATATCTGTTTCTTTGAAAACCAAGGGTACCTACTCCTTGAGACGACCGCGTCGGCGGAGGAGAAAAGAGATTAGGCGCAAGTGTAACAAAAGAGGGAAACACACATCATTCATTATCCCTTCCTCCAACCATTGCGGTTTCGTCATCACCAGAATATTTGCCGAGTAGAGATAAACACGCGGTCCATTAAATAGACTTTTCCCCGGATCCTCAAGGAGAAGGGTTGCCGAGATTTACGGATTATTTCTCTTATCCCTTGGGAGTGGGGCAGGGAGGAAAGGGTGGGGAGGGCTATTTAGGAGGGTGAAGAGGGTTTCTGTTTGGCGGGAATGATAGCCGGACGACGGGTGAAAATCCATCCAGTTCCCACAGTCACGAGCCCGAGGGGATCTTGCTTGCCCCGCGTCGCTGGGGGAGGAAAAACTTGTCGGAACGGGTCAGCGAGCAAGGACACGTCTTCATATCAACAAGTATTTTCAAAGCCCTTCCTCCCTCCTTCCACCACACTCTAGCCGTCTATCCTCTTGCGATTTCCCTTCAACCCTGTTCAAGAAAACTCTGCAAACGATTATCCGGGGTTATTTTCACCATTCGGGAGGCACATGTGTCATTCGACTGTAATGGTCATGGAAAATGGGCACTGAGGTGAAAATGAGAGCAGTAAAATATGTCCCTCTTCAATTCCTGCTGCATTATCACACGACTGTAAAAATCGATATTCTAAGTACCCTGATCTTTTTCAATTCTACAGGGTGACTAACGCATTTTGATCTACGTTTTTAACTGGTTTTTAACAGAGTTTTCTGGAGAAAATAGTAATTTATTAGAATAAATTGATTAAATGCTGCAGCGATCCTCTTTCAATGTCACTGCCAATCGTTAGTTTTCACAAAATCTGTACTTATTTTGATAAATTCTTCTCTCCTTGGTGCTTATTTTTAACAAAATTGTTATGATGATCTCGATTTGAATTATTTTTGTTCTACATGGTCCTTTCGTTACCTTCGCAGTTGATCATTTTCTTTTAGTTTATATTCTACAATTTCACAGTTCATTCTTTTCCTTAATTTCGAAAAATGAATTCCACTCTTTTCCCTTTAAATGCGATGGATAAGGTTAGTACATATTTTAACTACGGACATTTTTCTTTATTAACTTCGAACGTTAACTCAACGAAATAAATGCACTTACATTAATTTGTGAAACGGCAAATTCGCCAAATAATTGCCATACTTAATTAGGCAAATACGTTGATTGCCTATTATTCCAATGTAAGTGCAAGAGAGCGAATTGAATTTAACGGGAAATGTTCCAGAACCAACTCGAGTCTGGCCAAAGTCATCGATTTTTTATTTGAATTTGGATATAATGTTTCTGTAATTATGAAAAACTCTTCTGTATGCATACCTTTGGAAATCCGCCTTTTGTTAAGGTGGCTAAGAAACGTGCAACTTATACGACTTGAAATTGAGGGATACGCCGATCCAATCGCGCCCAACTGAAAAGATTTTTCATGGCGAATTCCACAGAGTTATCAATAACGATGGATTTGAAGGAAACTATTGAGCGTTCTCTGGGACAAGAAGGGACTGGATAAAGCAAGGAGAAACTTTTAAATACCGTTTCCATTAACAAATGGACCACAAAAGAGGCAAATGGCAAAATGACGAAGGATGAATTACAGATGGAAGGGAATTTCGAGTTTTGCCAGTGGTTATGTTACGAGATTGCATGAAGTAAGGAGTGAAATTGTGAGAGGGAAGTTTAAAGAATACGGAAGGTACTAGAAAATATCAAAGCAGCTCTTTATCAGGTCATAGGATGCCTTAAAACAAATTAGATGTTTGAGGGGGTGCGTTTCTCGATATAGTTTGCCATACATAGGAAGATTTAGCAAGAGATGACATTTTTGAAGAAGAGTATAGAGGAAAAGGTCTAATGAAATCATGGTTTTGGAGAGGAAAGTGGGTGATGTGAAATCGATAGTAGTAGCCGTATTTTGTGTATTAATTAGCTGAAGAATTATTTTTTTACCGGAGTATATTTACGCATCATGCAGTCAACGAAGGCCGAAGGAAAATCACATAAAAGACCCGTCAATTTCCGCGTCTTAATAATGACATGATGACGTGAAGCGAGTATGCGTGTATCAGTATACCTATATATACACTCACTTTCCTCAAGCCACGTAGAAGAAAAGGCATATTGCAAAGGGTGCCACATTAGCACAGAAAAAAGAAGCATATTTCTGCGAGCTACGCGGCCTCTCTTCGTCAAGAGAAACTCCATATTTCTTTCCGTATTTCACAACTGCAACTTCAAAATACGAGTCAAATTCTTTTCAAGACACTAAGATGACTGATCACAATTTCCAAGTATGCAAGAATTTCAGAATGTAAAAACCATTTTCCTTGACCGGGATCCCAGGCAAGGCGAATGATTTTCACCATCTGAAATTGTTGCATTGTAATGCATATTAGCGTGTTACTCCGTTAAAAGTTACTGCTCGCGATATCTACTGCAGTTTCTTAGAATTTTTTAAGATCCAAGTAGCTTGAGAATTCTTGTTGGCTCCCACCAGATTGAGCCCTTCGGAAGCCTGTTTAGGACATTTAGACGCATGGGAATGGGGAAGTGTGAAATTAGTTTGAATTTACGCTGAGTAAAGGCTGATGCATTCGGAAAAATGGGGGCATACCGGGATTTTTATTTTCTCTTTTCATTATTTTCTCTCTTCATTATTTTCAATTTCTTGGTTTTTTTATTTTTGTTAGTGATTATTCTTTTCTTCTCCTCTTTTAATATTTTTTGCTTAAGAATGGGCCGTACTTAAATTACGCAAGACCAATTTCGGCTTCCTTGTTCTTCCCGTCCTCTTTGTAAGGATCCGTAAGATACGAATCCCGCTCTCTCCCCATCGTAATTACCGGCGCAATCATTAATATATCAAACAGACTTGTTTCACAAAAAAAGCGCATTGAATTTTTTAGAAAGCGTTTTTCATGCGACCATCTGTTGATCACTTCGATTGCATGATTGTACGTACTAAAAATATACACTGCCATGAATGAGAACTTGTTTTTTTTTCAGTATCAGAATACATATTGTGATTAAATCAAATTTCGAAACACTTTCAACGGGTTGATTAATGATTAAATAATCCTAAAGTGGATGTTCATTTTCGCGAACATTACAGAATATGTTCTTTGATAATCAAAAATAATTAAAATTCTGTCTTAATAAGCAGAGCCTGAAATAATGTTATAGTGAACCTTGCGTAAGAACCCTCCTGAGTCCTCCCCAAGCCACCACCTTTGGGAAACTCAACGAGACGGTACTCATCCGTTTCGCCCCAAGAGCCTTACGTGATTAAAGAACAGCCCCGAAGTAGGTATTTATTTCCCACCTGATTCCCAAACTATGCATCACCAACTCCAAAGGGATTCAAGGAATCTTAATGATACTTTATGGAGGGTCCTAAACATATTCAAGGGTGAAGGATATACTAATCAAACGGTTTGGAAGCTCCTAAACTAGCGCACTCTCACCAGCTCAGACCTAAAGAGGTTCCCTCAACGCCCATCTCGTGCCTCTACAAATTTACCATACGAAGGAAGTGTAACAAGTGAAACCTGTATGATTTAAATTTTGCCGAGGAGTTGAGAAAAAGAGTTAAGGCGAGAGGAAAAAATGAAACTCACGTCTTGTGATGGCGAGAATTACCTCCAGATCTTCTTCTGCGTACCACTTGGCCGACGATACGACAACCTTCGCAACGAGGGCACTTTGCAGTGCAGGGAATTTCTCTCGTTAATGTTTCGCAGTCTATGGTTTAAGGGGCTGGTAAAGAGTTGCTTCTCGTGGGCATTAAAGGAGAGAAAAAAAAATAAGAGTTGGTACTAGCCATTTCATGGCGTTTGAGGCATGCAGCATCCACCAACCCTCAACAATGACGCGCGATTATTTATTCTTTTTCTTCTCCCACAGCTCTTTTTTTTCTTTTCATCGACTTGCGGAATATTTCGCGATATCGCACAAAAACGCGGAAAAACGGCGATTTGGACTCAGCAATTCCCTTAATCGGCCATTCCAATGAATAAGTCGTCCATCAAACCTTTTTAGGGCCCATTTCCCTGCGTGGCCTATACTTAACAGACAACCTGGCAACCACACCGCGGGGTTCGCGAAATTGGACGCTGCCATTCGAGCACCGGCGGGGAGGAACTCGTGAGGTGGAAGGAGCTCAGAAAACGAACGACCCGTGCACATAATTCTACATTTCTCAACCCTTCTTCCGCTTATCCCCATGAACCATTTACCCTTCGCTCGAACCTCGCCGAGGTCAAACATTATCGGGGCTACGTGCACTGTTTAAAATAATTACAGTGAAGTCCATGTTACTTCCCAGAAATTTATAAAAATTAATACATATACACGTGTATGTATATGTATATATATGACGTATGATGATGTATATATATATATATATAATGTATATATATGACATATGATGCATATATATGTACATATATGATGTGTATATATATATATATGCATATATATATATATGTATATATGATGATGATCGGATGACGACGGCCGTGCCGTCGAAACGTAAATATCTACTGTGTCATTCTTTTATGTTTCTGTGTGGGTAATATTTAATATCTTAGTGTTTGTATATATATATATATATATATATATATATATATATATATATATATATATATATACACATATACATACACACGCTCATATACACACACACACACACACACACACACACACACATATATATATATATATATATATATATATATATATATATATATATATATATATATATATATATATATATGTATGTATATACAGATTTCGAAAAAGCGTTTGATAGAGTGAATTGGGAAAAATGAATGCGTGTATTGCAGACAATAGGAATGGATTGGAGGGACAGGAGACTGATCCGCAACCTGTACATGTCTCAGACTGCTCAGGTGCGAGTGGGGAACGGAGAGTCCGGATGAACAGTGTTAGGAAGAGGTGTAAGGCAGGGTTGCCCATTGTCACCGGTACTGTTCAACGTATATGTAGAGGAAATGATTAAAGAGGCATGGGAAGAAGTGGAGGTAGGAATGAAAGTCGGAGGGGAATTCGTAAAATCGGTTAGGTTTGCTGATGACCAAGCATTAGTTGCTCAGTCAGCCAAGGGGTTGCAAGCATTGTTGAGTGAATTGGAGGTTCAGTGCGATAAATATGGGATGAGAATCAATATTAATAAAACAAAGGTTATGCGATTTTCCAGAAAGAAAAAGGCTAAGCTAAATATTAAAATAGGCGGGGAAAAAATAGAGCAGGTAGAACAGTTTACATATCTCGGAAGTGTTTTGGACCAACACGGTCAAAGTGGTAGGGACGTAAGGAGAAGAATTGCGCTAGGCAAGGAGGCTTTCTCAAGGAGGAGGGAGTTGATGACGGGGACGTTGAGTAGGGATGTTAAGACAAGACTCGTAAAAACTCTGATATGGAGCGTAGATATGTACGGCGCGGAAACGTGGTCGCTGAAGCAGGAGGATAGACGTAGATTGGAGGCTTTTGAAATGTGGGTGTGGAGAAGAATGGAGAAGGTGAAATGTATCGAAAGGAAAACAAATGAGGAAGTACTAGAAATGGTGGGGGAGGAGAGGGGTTTGTTGAGAGAAATCCTATGGAGGCAGGAAAAATGGATGAAAGGCGTATTGAGCGGTAGTGGAATGTTGAAGAGGGTAATAGAGGGGAGAATGTTGGGCAAGCGAGGTAAGGGTAGGAACAGGATAGGGTTGTTGGACGGGATGAAGGGAGGAAAGAAGTACACCGAGATGAAGAGGGACCTGATATAGATTAGTTTGCTAGGTGGGGAGTCACAAAATGTTTATTTGATAGTTGTGTCCATCCAAAAACCTACCTTAACCGGTAGATTACCTAATAATAATAATATGTATATACATTTGTGTATACATGTATTTGTTTCAGCGTCATTTTGTTTGCTAATTACTTACTAGTAGTGGAGTACGTTAAGAATTTACATTACACGTTTGTGGGTTTTCCAAAAAAGTGTATATATAAAATATATATATAAGTGTATACGTAAAAATGTGTGTGTATATTCACACACGCAAAGGTCGCGGCCGCGGATGTCCAGGGGTACAGCGTTGGACTTCTGAGGGCCTGGGTTCGATTCCCGGGCGAGCCTCTCTGGGCACCTGCAGCTCCATCCAAGCTATGTGATTTTTCGGGTACCAGATCTTCCTGGGAAACCACAGTGAAAAGAACTGGCCTTCCTACCCTGATACCCTGATGTGTGAATTTCGCACGTCGTCGGGTTTAGTACAGGGTGAATCCTATCATCTTCCTTGGGTGCCCTAGGGTTGATTACTGTGTTTATAGTATACACTTACTCGTGTGTTTATTTCTTATATATATATATATATCCACACGCACACATATTTTTTCAGATATTGCTACAATGCCTCAAGATTCTTGTCACGATGCCGTTTCATGAGGTCTTCGCAAGTAGACACTCGACTCTGCAGTTGGTCGTCCGTCAAGACCTTCGGGACGAGTTTAGCGCAGATATTTTGCATCGCCAAATTTTCAGTGATAATGGTGTGCACTGTCATCTTATCAATGCCTATACGATCTGTTATCATGTGCACACTAAACGGACAGCCTTAATTCAGAACTTCACAAACACATCAGGAAAAAATTTTTACCGATACTCTTTTTCTACTTTCTTACAAACATACAAAATAGAAATCTTCATCTACATCTACTCAAAACCCCGCAAGCTGCCGCAAGGCCGTGGGGTGGGGGGTGTTTTATGGCACCACCCGTGTGTGTTTGTGTGCACGTGTCGTACGTGTGTGCGTAATTAACCGGTAGAAATATGAAATCTATCACGTGGATGAAACTCTTTAACGTATGGCTAACAGTTTTACAGCTGTATAAGGAAAACCCCAAAACATTAGGGTTTGCAAGAGTTATATCAGATATTGCACTCCAAGAAAAATGAAAATAGAAATAAAAGAGAGGAAGAACGTGCTATGAATACATCAAAGAGGAGGAGCAGAATTGATTTCCAATTTTGAATACTATATGTTTCAGCTGGGCACCAAATTATAGTCAAATAATGAATGGTCATTCCTTTTCTTCGAAAAGGGTTGCGTCGCTGATTGGACATTGTGTCGGATGTGCTAAATGTTCCACCATAGGGCAAGGGTGGCAGTCTCAATGATAGTAGCAAATATGAATAAGGCTCCTTGAAACTACGGGATGGATCGCTGGGTCGTGGTTCTTGCCCGGCAGCGGCAGTGACAAGATTTTCGCGGTCGTCATTACACATAATTCTTGCAAGGCGGAGCATTACTAAAATTCGCATTACAATGAGTTACAACTCATTGCAATGCGAAGATTTTCTCTTCGACTTGCCGTTGCTCAATTATGAAGGTATTCGAACGATGTGCTCATCTGGTAGAGAAAAGACTATCCGTTAATGGACTTTGCATCGTCCAGTCGGACGTACTTCTAAATTTGGATAAGATGGAAGTCACCAAATGAAATGATTCACGCAGCTGACTAAGCGGGCAGGCAACAGCAACACAATGGTTCTTGTCTCCATTCAGCATACAAGATCGTATGACGTATGATTGACGTACTGTCTTGCATGTCAAGAAAATACGTCAATCCTGTGGTAAGCACATACCTATCTACTTCGTGTGATTTTGAGCGCAAGGGTCATTTTCGGCAAGTTGCATTACGATTGTGATTACTCCCCTGCATTGCATGGGCAGATATTCTGGTACCATGGCTCATCCTGGCTATGAGTATTAATATCCTACAACTTACCAAGGAAGCTCTTCTTTGGAAAGATTGCAAGAGAACCTCCGGTGTTTGAAAGTGAACGGCACGCGAGGAAGGTAAATTGAATGTTCTTGATATATCCGAGAAGGAAGACCGATAAGACCGAGAGAAGCAGAGATCGATTTAAAGTTTATTCTAAATGTCCTGAGGGAATTTTATGGTAATTTAGCATTAGTTATTGAAAGTTTACTCATTCTAATGCATATTTTTCTTTGGTGCTCTTTTATGGGCACAGTGTCCGAAAGGTAGATATTTCTTTTCGCCGCCATTGCTCAACTTCGTCACAGTTGATCCTCAGGTCAATGTCTGCTGCAATGCTTTCTCTAAAAAGTAACTCGACGGGCCAGAGTGGGAGAAAAAACGATATCATTATTCAACGTCATTGAAACTTTCGTACTTAATTTTTTCCTTTGTTACGGAAATTATTATTGCGAGTTCGTTCATGATGGTTCAAGGCGATTACTTCAATCTTTTTGGCCTTATGACTGGCTATGTGATTGTTTCAAAAATAGAGGAGGCAAAAATAGTGAAAGAGCCCCCGCTAGCAGGCAGCAACATGTGTTCTTAGCGGCGAGTTTAATATGTAAAAATCAGCGTAGATATGGTTTTAAGGACGACTAAATTCATGAAGTAAGACAAGAAGCAATCGAATTTATAGAAGAATCAACGACGACATCTTTGAGAATACGCAAAAAGTTTCCCTTTACCCATTTTCAGACATCCTCTCCCTAGTAATCTCTACTAAGGATAGGAGGGAAGAATTAGAGTTACCGTAGCTTTCAATCCCAAGAGAAGTGTTTTGAACAATTAATGTTATTCAAATATAGTACTTCTACACATCAAATGCCAATGTTTTTACAGATTGGGGATTTGATATTTGAAACACATTGATTTAAAGATGTCTAATACGTTTTTCTTTCAATAAATGCTTAGAAAATTAAAAAAAAGTGTTCGTAGTGTCGGAAAAGGACTACTTACAGTAAGACGAATTTCTCATTAGACTGTTAATAAATTTTCAGCTATCGCCATCACATGATTTCATTTCGATGTTCTATTGAAACAACAAACCCTTTGATTGAAAATTGAAAAAAAATAGTATCGTATGGTGATGAAACACTTCTATTTAAACAGGATGAAAGCCGAAAGAGATCAATGCTGAGTCCGATGAAGTTCATGGCACATATGCTCCCGTGCTTGCGACCGATGACAGTTGGGTAAATGAGGTTAAACGTAGCTGCACATCCACAAATGATGAAAATCGCCCGGGACGACCTGTGGAATTGACTTTCTCCGAAACGATCGACAAAATCCACGATATGATTTCGAGTGATCGACAAATCAAAGTTCACGAAATAGTTGAGGCCACAGGAGTATCGCAAGGTGCAGTTTTTTCAATTTTGCACGAAAAATTGGGAGTGAAAATAATCTCGGCAAGATGTAAGCGTAATCTATACAAGATGCCTGCGACAGGGGTGCCGCATTTTCTCTCAGTGGAGAATAAACGCAATCGTGTGGTCGATTCGGAGGTTGATTTGGCGCTTTTCGGTTGAAATCCTAAGGAATGTTTGCGGAAATGCATGACTGCGGACGAAACATGGATACACTACTACACTGCAGACACAAGTAAAGTCTTTCTAAAGGCGATTAAGAAGGGTCCGGCTCCGAAGAAGTCGAAGATGGTGAAATCAGCCGACAATTTGATGGTTGCGCTTTTTTGAGATGCGCGCGAAATCATCTCAATCGATTACTTGCAAAAAGGACTAACGATAAATTGAGAGTATTAAGCGTCGTCATTGCACCGGTTGAGTGAAGAAATCAAGAAAATGCGTCCTCATTTGCCAAAAAAATATTATCTTCAATCAAGAAAATGCATGGGTGCACACCTGAGCAGTTTCAATGTCGAAAATCAAAAATTAAAGTTCAAATTATTACATCATCCACCATATCCACCATGTGAGAAATTTAACAACACCGTTAATATGGAAATATTAGGTTCGTTGCAGCTAATACCCCTACGATATAATTTTAGGGGTGCTTATTGTTCGTCACCCTCTATTTAATTATTCATCGCCCTCCATTCCGCGTATCACGATGGACAATTTTATCACACGTATTAATATGTGACTGACAAGCAGTATCGCACTTAAGTCGTATGACATCAACGCTTTACCATTAGATTCCATTTAAACTACATCTAAAATCCAGGTTAAAAATTGAATCTGAAACGTATTGCTGAAGTCCATACCACCACGAATGAACTATCCACATTGATTGTTGCTTCATCGCAAGGAGCTATCCGCGAAGTTACTCCGTCGATATTTATCGACAACACAGCAGTAATTGAGGTTCCTTGACATCAGTCTTGTTGCATACCACAACTCGATATGTCTATAAGTGTGACACTCGCATGATTACTTCTGTGAAGATTTAAAGCTGCCGGGTTTGTCTAATGATCGTGGCCGTAAGGTTGACCACGGCCGTTTCACTTTCCGTTTACACAAAAATAGAGTCGAAGACTAATACGGAAAATAACAATTGACCACAATAGAATGAAAAAAAAGAAACATTTACGCACTTTTGCTGCACATGTAAGAGCCAGAAATATGCAGATGACGCCAAAATTTACCAGAGGTGAGTATGTGAAATTTATTCTGTTAAACAGGTGGGTTAATGAACGCACAGTTATTAACGAATTGTTGAGCGTCCGATAGTTAAACATGGGTCGGGTAAAAAGGGATGAAAAAGACTACCGTAAAGTTTATGAAATTTTATTGTGGGTAATTATTTAATTATCTCCGTATTTTCCGAACTACGATAATAACTGTCCAAATTACGGGTAATTATTTAATTATCTCCGTGAAATTTGAACTATGATAATAAGTGTCCAAATTAGCTTCAAACAGATAATATATTCTGTATGACAATAGAGTCATCCAAATGGTAAAACACGTAAACATAATTTTTAATCGAAATTATTGGATTTTTTGCAACAGTAAAATCCCATATCAGTACTAAATAACGACCCGAAACCCGTCCCTTTACCCATGTCACATTTGACCACGGTTCTCCGCATATCACGCGGAGCCCCTTGCCTCAAAACATCAGGTAAGAGACCTGACGAATCTGCACTCAAGAGTCCTGGGGATACCTATCAGTAACGTCGTGGAATTTTATACATTTGTTTTATTCAGAGCAGTCGACTGGTCAAGGTTGGTTTTTGATGGTTCCTCTACCTAATAACTGATTAATTTCTGAGCACTACCTCTCACAAAACTTAGCAAATACCTATTAATGTGAATTATAATAAACTGTTTTCCCAATCTACATGCTTCTTGCCCCCCTCCATTCTGTTAAAGATGCCTATTCTTTTCCTGCCCCCGCTTCATTCACCCAACATTCTTCCCAATAAATGTAAATGCATAAAAAATAAAGCTCTAAGATATGTTATCTTGCCTTAGCCAAATAACACACTCATCAAATTGAAATATTAATATTTGGGATCAATTGGAGAAAGTGTTACCTAAGGAATCGGATGTATTTTAAATAAGATCCGTTAAATTCAGGAAATTTGTAACGAATAAAACTATGTCAGACGAGGTAACTGGAGCACTTAGGATAGTACCTTAAGACATGTATTAACACTTTCGGCTTTAGGAGGGCAAGAGAATTCAGGACACTCTCCTTACCATCTTGCAGCCGAGGAACAATTAAGGCTCCAAACTATATGGACAAATAATAGCATCAGATTGGAATAAAAGAAAGAGACTTTTATTACTGTCCGATTTTAATACTCATATCCCCCCGCATAATCCAGTACCACATTAAAACCTCCGCTAAACACCGCTAAAAGAATTTATTGGAAATATAATACAAAACCAGTCAAGTTGACCTTTACTTTGAATTTTTCAAACAATGCATTAATGAAAGGACAACCCCAAACACAATTCTAGGTGCAGGAAAAATCCCCAGGGCGGAAACAATGACCTCTTCCTCGAAGGAGGGTCACCTAAAACAGATAAATATTATATGGAATTTGAGAAATGATGGTTCCCTAAATCCAGGCTTTAAATTTTTATATATTTTTTTCGATTTCATCACCGTTTGCGCAATCGCCACGAAGTGCGACAGCATAAAAATTTTATGTTCGGGCTCAAGGGATTAAGACTGAGGTGTTTCCTGGAAGCTAAAGAATAAAAATATTCTCTGAAGTGATTTGCAAGTGGCAAATCGTCGACGTGAAAGATTTACGACGCGTCTTGTCTCGTGGAATGATGTTACTCTGGCGATTGGCATACTTAACTAATCAAGTTAAAAAAGACTGGACGGTCGGGAGTGAAGGGAATTGAAGGACGTCGTACTCATGTAACATTAAAAAAAATAACAAAGGCGAAACAAAACGGATTCTACACTCGAAAGACCTTCGACTTGAAGGTAAATTCACTCCATTTCCCACAAATGTTTTACTGAGAGTAGTCTACGGATAAGGCTAATTTCGGTACGCCTATGGAAACAAAAAAAATACGATACAAGTGGAAAGATAAGGAAAGAGAGAGGGGAAAATCGTCACGGATGGTCCGAGAATATTAAGTGTAGTTAATGACCAAACGACCAAATACAAAACGGCGAAAACAAAAATTAGCCGAGGAAACGACTTTCCAGGGCCCCCTAACCGCGATCTTTCCTTTCCCGTTCGGAATTCAAGACGTCCAAGTCAAACCCGATGCTTTCGTCAACAGGATTAATAAGCTCGAGATAATTGAGCCATAAAATCGCCACGAGGAGGCAGAGGGGAGGGGGTTCCCATTCAACCCCACCATAGAGGGAAAACTGCCTTCCGTGGCCACGGAATTCGCATTTGTCCGAGAACAGACATTTCTGGCCCATTTTTTGGGGAAGGAAGAAAGCCTCGATTATCAATCAGTATTTCAAGAACAGGCTCTCGAGGAGTCGAGGGGGATCGGGGGTGGAGGTAAGTAGAAAGAAGAACATTTTCATGGGCTAATGGCCTTGGATTGGACGTCGTAATGGTGGAGCGTTCCCCATAAATCATTCCCATCCACCTGCATCATTACTACGGCCGTGAGGTTCCGGTCTCCGACCGGGATTCTGGCCGGCCCGCACGGAGAGGGCTCCCTCCTCCGATAATGGGGGACTTGCGGAGGGAGATGAGGAGGAGGAATGGGGGATGGGAAGGAAATTCTTCAAGAGGTTCGTAGGAGTTCGGGGAACGGATTGTAGGAACGCGCAAGTCCTCGACGCGATCGGAGAAGGCAGTTTTTACCATTCCATCCACCTGCGAGTGGATGGATCACCAATCGCATCACCCTCTTAAGAGATATCGCAGACGCAATATTTTGATCCCCAGAGTTACCCTATCGGGACGGAGGACCGACAAAGATCCGTCCCTTGCCATCACCATCCTTTCCCCCTCCCAAAGATCCCTTAACTCTCATCTGACGCATCTAATCCCAGGGTTCCGGTGTCGAGGAAGGCGGAGGGAGAAATGAGTTCAAGGATTTTCAGCTTGCTATTGAGTCCCACGTGGTCAAGTAATTTATTTTGGACTCCCTTACGGACCTAGAGAAACGGGCGGAGGTTTGATGTGCAGATAACCCCGCACTGAAGGATATGAACGGTCCCGCCCTAAATCCTAAATAAGATGGGGACGATTGACGATGATATTGTGTTTGAAAGGCCAGAAAGGGAAGATCGAATAAAAGAAGAAAATTACTATCCCAATGACATTTAAATAATTAATTTTAAAGGAATGACACAGTTACAAGAAGCGTGTTCAGTTGGGAGTGTTTCATTTTCATGGCATAGTTGTGCAGAATAAGGACGTAATATATGTAGATATGTAACCATCACAGACAGCATTGAATATTTCATTCGACCCATACAAGCTAAACTAGGTAAATAAAGTTATTGCTGTGATAGAATAAAATTTTACCCAAAATAAGAATGCTCGAAAAGTACCAAATATTCTGAGAAGACGAGTCCATTTTCCACGAACAGATTGTAATTTCAAATTACGACTTACCTACTGATGTTATGACTGAAGCTAACTTTACTGGGAGATAAATCCAGCAACATCTATACTTACGTTATCATACGTATACGTGAGGGTTGGCGGTAAAACATTCATTCTGGCAGAAAATACATGACAGCCGTAAAAGTTCACAAATAAATTACGCCGTGGATTAATAAGAGGCCTCCGGCAAATACAGGGTTTCACCCGACTCTCCTCTTGTTCAATTAGTTAAAAGTCCTGAAGCTGACTGCACTTACGTTGACCAAGGGACATGTGGCAATTTACCAATCACGCTTTTTTTGCGATGCATTTACGTACAGCGTGGTCACTCCAAACTCCGCCTTTTTCCAAGCACTCCAGCGGAACGTCCTCTCTTCGTCAAGAAATCGTTAAATTATGCAGTGGGGGAAAAAAAGGGGGAAGGTGCCATATCTGCAGCTGCACCTGAATGAAGTTTTCCTCTCCTTTCCCTCGTCCTCTCTCGGACATCTGCCTGTTAAATCGACCGCCCAATGACTTGCGTCAAAAATCAAATTCCTTTTCAAGCCCAAGTAATATCTTAAAATTAAAATAAAGCTTCCCTGAGTCGTAGACTCATAAGTGCGAACCATTTGCTCTACGGATAGCACAACATCATTGACTCTCCGACTGTGAGATCGGTGGTTAAGAGGACATAGTGCATGTACCGATTCAAATGGATGACATAAAATTCATTTTATTATTCCGGACAACACTTGGGTTTTATGATACTTACCTCGGACAACTATTTTATCATTGCAGCTTGTCAAATACTTCCTGTTCCTGCACTCAATGAATGTATTCCTTCATAGATTTTTCGCACTAGACAAGCAACATAACATTTGAGCCTTGAAACTCAAGTCTTGTGGAATTTAAATGGCAGTTTTATCAGATGATCTAAATGCTATACAACTATGGTGCGACATTTGGCAATTAGAATTAAACTTAAAAAAGTGCGTACTGATACATTTTTGGAACAAGAGAAATTCACTTCAATTCACACAGGACGTCAACTGCATTGGGAACACCGAAATGGAATGTGCAGACACAATTATATACCTAGGCGTCACCGTAACTCACGACTTTTCCTGGGTGAAACACATACGGGGAATATGTGGACAAGTTAACAAAAAAATAGTATTTATTAGAAGAGTACTACGTAAATGTGATGAAAAATACAATGAGAATTGTCTTTTTCTGCTGTCGGTCTATGTCTATGTTGTGGCTATCTGTCCATGGCTATGCCTCATTTAGAATACGTTGAAATTATATGGGATCGAAGGTTAAATTACAGATTGAAGTTCTTGCATAAATTGGGAGTCTCTTTAGCAGTGATGTTGAAAATATATTATTACCCCAATCGTACTACGATAGGAGAAATCATGTTGATAAACTTAGAGAGGTTAAGTGTAGAACAGATAGATTTAAGATGTCATTTTTTTCACGAACGATAGGGGATCATAATAATTTTGTCCGATCGCGGTATTGTCATGTTTGGGTAAAAATTAGTCTGGTGTGTATTCATCCCCTGACACACACCCTAGCGGTGGCTTGCAGGGTACTACAATAAATAAAATTAATGAAAGCCTATTCACATGTCTGGTGTTCACTACACGCCTAATGCCGCCAGGTGTTAGCGGGTAGGATATTCGAGCAATCCAGGGCTTTGGTAGATTAAAGTGTAGGTCAGCGTGTGGTTCAAAAAGTGAGTCCTAGTGCTATAGATACATACAAGAGTTCACTTAATAAGAATCAGATAGCATCGGACGGAAATATTATAAGGGATTCAAAATTAATAAGAAAATAATCATTGTTAAATCAAGAAATCAACAATCACCGTCATCCCAAGAAAACATTATCAGCATTGGTAGAAAATTGTCGAAGTTTAAAAAACGAAGTCACAGAATATCATCATTTTTTTCAAAGCACAGGCGTAGGTATAATTATTGGAACAGAAAGCTGGTTATCCACTGATATAGCCGACGGTGGAAATTTCCCAAATTCCTTCTTCGTTTACAGTAAGGTATCGAGCAAATAGAATAGGGGGTGGTGTCTTTATTGCAGTAACAAATATTTGCGTCAGCAGGGCTAGGGTGATTCCAGATAACGGTTTGAAAAGCATTTGATACTCAATCATAAGTCCTGAATCCAAAAGAAATTCCCATCAAACTACGGTAGGAGAGAGCATATCAATAAAATTAGAGAAATTAAGCGTAGAACAGAGAGATTTAAGATACCTTTTTTTCACGAACGATAAGGGATCAGAATTACATGTCCGACCGGGGTAGGGTTATATTCGGGTCAAAATTAGTCTGGTGTGTATTCACCCCCGTATTTTCCTCCATCGTACTACGGTAGGAGAGATCACGTTAATAAAATTAAAGAGATTAAGTCTTGAATACATAGGTTTAATATGCCATTTTTTCCACGAACGATAGAGGATCATAATAACATTGTTCACCCGCGGTAGAGTCATGTTCGGGTAAAATTATTCTGGTGTGTTCCCCCCCCCCTGCCACACACCCTAAAGGTGAGTTACAGGGTAGGAAAATATCAAAAACCACGAATAACACTAACTGAAATCAGTCAACGTTCATAGCTAGCATGGCAAACCAAAATCTATATTCTACACTATGTTGTGGAGGCGAGTGCACTTTCATATCGTCTATTTTTCTGTATAATACAACAATTTACATTTTAAAATACTCAAAATGCTACAAAAATCTTTCAGTCCGTATTCAAACACCTCCTAGCCCCCTCGTCTGACCTACAATCTTTCAAAAACGTTCTTCCGAGATGTAAGATATTTTTGCCATAAGATGTTCGCGAAGGGTTGTACGTATGCCAACAGACATTATATAGCAATATCTCCTGCGAAAAATGGGCTAAATCCGGCTCTCTCTCTCTCTCGCTCTGATCAGAGAAGCGCCAGAGTTATGCATACACACACAATGTAACATATAACGCAATAATCGATCGGGACTCTCCGACTGATGTCCCTTCGTAGTCAGCCACGCCAGATGTTTTCGCACCTTGCACAGAAAACACTTTAGTCGGATTACCACCCAATGCGGTACACATATACACTTTAGAACTTCCGTCAGTCCGACGACATTCAATCGCAGGAGACCCTTTCCCGTCAAACCCAATGATGGCTGCAAACTCAGACCCGTCATTATTATTATTACATTTCGATCGAGGAGCGGTGAAAGGCGACTCGAAATGGACCGGCTTGATGCCATCACCAACACCACCACCCATGCGTCACGAAGACACCTCGAAATTTTCACACCGACGCCAAAGAATAAAAAAAAAGAGAGGATGAAATGGAGGAACGCCATCCCTTTCAATTCGCACGGATCCTCGACACCTCACCTCCAATGATCCCTTTGTTAGGAGGAGGGAGAGGGGAGGTTTCAGAGAGGAGTAAGAGTTCAACACCCGGTTCAACACGGAAACCTTCCTAAACAGTCCAACCCATCCCACACCCATCGCTCAAAAAGCATTTCTCTCACCCCTTTCTCCGGAACAGCGCCGGGGAGAGAAAATCATCATCTGCTAAGGGGTTTTTCGCAAGCGGGAGAGAAAGAAAGTAAGCCGGGGGGTGGGGAGGGGGTAGAAGGGTGGGCGAGGCGAGAGGGGACATACGCCCCTATGCCACCCCGTTGCAACTGCCGTTGACTCCATTCTCACGATCCTAGCCCAACCCTCCCCCCTCCTTAGCCATGGTGTTCCTACTTCGCCCCTCATCTGCCTCTACATCCCCACCCCAATTCCGCCTCGCCAACTTTCTTCCCCCTCTCCTTTCTCTCACCCTCCCTCCTGCCCCCGTGTCCCTTTATCCACACTGCACTTCTCCCCCCCCCCGGCCCCTCTCAAATCCTAGCAAGCCCCCCTCCCCCTGGTCCATGGGTTAACTCCGTCCTTCGCCGCGCCCGAGCAAAGTCCCACGGTGTACGACCACACCGGGCCGGGGCCACCGCCACTGCATCCCCCCCTCGTCCTTCCCCCCTCACACCGTGTTTGTATAATTCTCGCCCCACCGTGCTCCCCTATCTCCTGACCCCCGTCCCCCTTCGCGCCGCTACCATATGCAACGGGGCCGCGGACACCTTGCTTTCCCCCCACCCCGTCTACCTCTTCTCAACACTCCCCTCTCTCGAACCCTATCAGCCTCCTCCCCTCCATGTGAAACCAATAAGCACCGGGGGGAGGGAATCTGAAAGCGGCGGCATTGTAAGTGCAGGGGGCGAACGAGCGAGGACGGGACGGCGGGGGGGCAGCGTCGTACCCCCGCCGCCTGTTAATGGGCAAAGATTGGAGCTAGCCTCCAGCTGAGGGAAGATGGGGGTGAGGGGTGCGTTTCGCGCTAGAGTTAAGGGTGTGGCCCCCGCGAGGGCCCATCTGCGGTCCGCATCATTCACATGGGGACAAGGGATGACGAAAGAGAGAGAGAGAGAGATAGCGGGAAAAAAGTTCCGGAGCTCCGAGAAAACATTTTAGCAAGAATGTTTCTGTATTTTTTCGGGAATATCTTGGGCACGAATTTGGGGTCGGAACCAAAAAATAATGGCAACACCTGGAATAGTAAAAATAAAAAGAGACGTTTCAGGCGTGATATGGTGGAATATCATGATTAATTAAGCCAATTTTAATTAACCTGGTTTAGTGTTCTTCAAACGGGAAAAATTTTTGAAAGTGAAAGTTTTGCGAATTCGGCTTTTCGGACATTCATTATATTAATTTTCGCTTAAATAATTGATTTAAAGTTAAAAATTTCTGGTGTATCGGAGGGGAATCTTGAATTAATCCCTCAAGAGTCACTGGAATTTTGGGTTTACTACGTGCTTTTGCTCGAACAGCAAAATGCAGAATTTAAACGCTTATTAGCTACGTATGTGGTTAATAGGTTTTTTGCATGCCTTAGTATGATTCACTGGAAAGTTTAACTACTGTCGAGGTTCCTTATTTTTGAGATTCCGCGGTGTGGAACTGAGCAATTGATGGATATATAGCTTCAGTAACGTCATAGTGTCTCTATGTTTTCATTCAGCGACTTAGACCTCCGGATTTATTAAATTTTAATTTTTAAATACTTGGGTGTAAAAATTACTCACGATCTGTCCTGGGGAAAACACATACGAGAAATATGCGGTCGTGCTAATAAAAAATTGGGATTTGTGAAAAGAGTGCTAGGTAAATGCGACGAAAAGGTGAAAGAACGATGTTTCCTTGCCTTGGTCAGGCCCCACCTAGAGTATGCTGCCAGTATATGGGATCCTCATAATATAAATTTGATTTCGGAATTAGATTGAGTTCAGCGGAGGGGGGCTAGATTTGTCAAACATTGTTATGACCAACGCAGCAGCGTATCCACTTTGCTAGACAATTTAGGTTCGGATTCTCTTACACAGCGGCGTTTCCAATATGGATTAAACTTATTAAAAACATTTAAAGATGGGCCCTTTTCCGATGACATCAAGGATATAATACGAACCCCAACGTATTACGGTCAAAGGGATCACGAATATAAGACTAGAGAGATAGACTGCAAGACTGACAGGTTTAAAATGTAATTTTTTCCGAGAACGATAAGGGACCAGAATGCTTGTAGCCGAAATTCCCCAGGACTTAGTTCATTACAATAAGTATTAACGTACAGGTTAGGGACTGCGCAAGGATATGTGTATGTTTTTATGTATATATACCTGTATGTGTATGTATATACATGTATATATATGTATTATATATATATATATATATTTTTTTTTTCTTACAGGTTCCCCCCACCTTTCCTCGCCTAACCCCCAACCCCCTCAACCCTTACCCTTCCCTCATGGTGCTACAACCCCTGCCACACACCTTTTTGGTGGCTCGCAGGGTATTTATGTAGATGTAGATATAATATGTAATTACGTGTGTATTTTGAAATAAAATTGGATATTTTTAGGAGAGTATTTTGCAGATTATCCGGGGAATTGCATCACCTATCCTTAATTATAAGTAACCAACGTGTATCTCAGCCTTGGCGATGTTAAAAAATATTATATTGTCGTAATAATATGTACCAAGGGCCTTGGCAAAGGTGATATCGCGTAGAGGTTATCAAATTGCATAATAATGAACATAGAAAAAGAAAGAACAATGGATAGGGCCAAATTCCACATTGTATCAAAAGATAGATATTTTAATATAGTTAAAAGGATGATTGAGGGAGGAATCAAAAACTGTGAATCGTGAATTATGGAAGATCAATTATAATAGAGTTTCATTTAGGGATTCAAATAATTATTTATATCGTGATTATCAGGCAGTTTCAGACTCTTTCGTCACTATTTCGGGTCTATATACATGAAGGGATGAAATAATTTACCTCTCGCTTCGTCACAAATATTTAGAAAGCTTGCGCTGCACACTGCCAAACATATACATGCCCATAACGAGTTCTTAGTCAATTTTGGAAAAATTAAGTTTTATCAAAGATAGAGGCAATACTTTTAACAAAGCTCAACTGTATTTTTTTCACGGTGGAAGACATTAAAAATAAAACTTACCAAATGTTCATTTTTTTCAAAAATACCATATGAGTTCGATTCTCTTATCGAACTCACTACCCAAAATCAAGTGAAGCTTAAAATATTCAAAGTACAACAACAATAATCTTGTCTCTTAAGTGTTAGGAATAATCTAAAGCAATCGGATTCCAAGTGCATTGGATCTAAATTTGTTCAGTGGGATTTTTTTAATTGGTGTTGAAATTTGGGCTTGTAATTGGTCTAAATTTTCTCATTGAATATCGTTTTAAATTCGTGCAATTATGGATTGTTATACCCATTAGTGCTGTCACGCTTAATAAATGACACGACCGAGAGAATTATTTAAGAGTACAATCTAATACGAATAAGCAAATTATAGTCGGTTATACATTCATAATGATTATGCCCTACAATGCTGTCCTATTTCCATAATTTACAAAATATTCGCCTGAAAATACGATGGCAGGCATTGCAAAGTGATTATTTGGAATTTTCAGCCGCCTCTCAGCAAGTAGCGCGAAGAGCTCCGATCAATTCACTGCTATTGTTGCATCACTTGAGTGTAAACATATAATGAGCGTTAATAACTCTTAACGTAATTTCCTACAAGCAATAAGTTGGAATAATAAGCAATTTTGTTGGAACTCAAGGGCCAAATGGATGATAATTCATGAACGTGCTTCATTCTTTCTGCGACGAAGAATGGGATGTGGCCGGAAATTACGGACAATGAGTTAACTCATAAAAGGAAATGGAGAAGTTCGTTTTCTTCGCCCTTTGAAATACTGTCGTAGAGACGTTGATTCATACGCAGCATGTAAATTGTATGTCTGTATAGGTGAGTTACATATATATATATATATATATATATATATATATACATATTTTAAATGTGTGTGGGTGTGGCAATGCTTATTGGGGTGGCAAATCGAAAGATCCGTGATTCAAGTCCCGGTCAAAGAAACATTTTTTCGCTTGTGATTCGCTCGATTTCAGACGCTGAAACCAAATGGGTTAGATGCATATGTGGGAATATATTCACCGCACAACCGTGATAAAAGTGATAATCACACCTCGATAAAAGTATAATTGCAGATAGAAAATTCTATTTCAACAAGATAACTTTGAGTTGACTCCACGTCCAACTGAACCCTTCTCCGGACCCACCACGACACCCCAATGTATCCGCGCCGTGGAAATCACCCGCATAGACATTATTTGCAAAAATACCTAATCTTTACGCACAACAATATGCTTAGCGTGTGTGTCTCGGTACACCCGCTGCCAGTGGTCTTGGTGACAAGGCATGTCGTAGATTCTTGACGTAGTTCTTTCAAAGCGTCTTCACCGAAGTCTCACCAAATATCTCCGAATGGTGCCGGCCAACTGATGTCCAAAATTAAATTCTCATAAAATGGAATAGAACGTTTGCTGAAAAATATTGAGCCTAATTTAACCTCCGGGATCGATCACATACCCGCTCGTATATTTAAGGATCTTTCGGATACAGGGAGGAATCCATTTCGTGCAGGTTCATGGAACATATAGTTGTTAGCTCGATCGTTAGACACCTTGATAATCAGGAATTATTAAAGAAAAATCAGCACGGTTTCCGAAAGAGTAGATCCTGCGAGACACTACTTGTGATTTTTTTTTCATGATATTCTCATTTCGGGAGAGAGCTAGAGAGTTTTTCTAGATTTTTAAGATAGCCTTTGACAAATTACCTCATGATGACCTACTCCCAAAGGTAGAGGCATATGGCATAGATAACAATGTTAATTGCCGGATAAAAAGAGTAGTCATAGATGGAGTTAGCTAAAATGCAGTAGAAATTACTTCAGGTGTTCCCCAGGGAAATGTTATCGGACTTCTTTTATTCATACTTTCCGTTAACGACACTGAATCCGAAGTCACTAGTTAGATACGTTTATTTAATGACGATTCAGTGGTTTACCATGATGTCCGTAATCCTTAGGACACAGCAACTTGATTAGATGACCTAAATGCATTACAACGCTGGTGGGACACGTGGAAACTTGAATTAAACTTAATAAAGCTCGTAGTGATGAATTTTTGGAACAAGAGAAATTAACTCCAGAACGCCTACTGCATCGAGTACACCGAAATAGAATGTTTACACTACATAAAATACTAAGGTATTACCCTTACTAACGGCCTCTCATGGGTGAAACACATACGGGGAATACGTGGACAAGCTGACAAAAAATTAGTATTTATTGGAAGAGTACTGGGTAAATGTGATGAAAAATTCAAAGGGAAATGTTATCTTTCGCTGGTTAGGACTCATTTAGAATATGCTGCTAGTATCTGGGATCCTCACAAAGTTGGAATACATAATTGCCGCATTGGATCACGTGCAGCGTAGAGGGGCTAGATTTGTGAATTATGATAAACTTAGTACCGTATTCAAAAATTTGAGCAGCAAGCTAGGAATCGCCCTCGGAGCGAAGGTTAAATTACAGATTCAAGGTCTTGCATAAATTGGAAGGGCGTCCCTTTAGCAGTGATTTTGAAAATGCATTATTACCCCCATCGTACTACGAAGGGGAGAGATCATGTTAATAAAATTAGAGATATTAAGTGTACAACAGATGGATTTAAGATGTCATTTTTTCCACGAACGACAAAGGGATCAGAATAATATTGTCCGACCGCGGTGGGGGGGGGGGGAAATATTCAGATCAAAATTAGTCTGGTGTGTATTCACCCCCTGCCACACACCCTAGTGGTGGATTGAAGGGTACGGGTACTAAATTATCAAATGAAATATCAAATAGATGAGTTGGAAATTACAAATATGGCGCACCTCGTGAACGTTTCAAAAACACTTTCTAGACAAGATTTTATTCTTCCGGGTGAGATAAATAAAGAAAGAAGACACAACGTACGTGTTGTGTGAGTTAATAACACGTAAAAAAATGCGGAATGGATCGACAACATTTTTGTGCCCTCCCCCTATGACGTCTCTTCCCAGTCATCGGTCTCCTTCCCTCACATATTTCTCTCCTTACATCTCAAGATTCTCCCACAGGTCCCGACCCGCTCATTCCTTTCACCCACGGCAACAATGGTGCCCATTCATTTCGCAATATTTGAGACCGTATATTTTTTCTTACCCCCCCTCCCCCATGCATGGGGCAACACGTCTCTCTCATTCGGAACATAATGCAGACGAAAAAAAGGTATACATATTCAAGTTTGCTTTGGCTTTATGATCTTTAATGTTCACCCAAGTCAACAAAGCGTATTCCTAATCCCTTCCCAAGAGTATTAGTATGATGCAGGGAATGATAACGGAATTTGATAAATATTTGCCAAGTTTCTCTTGTGGAGGCTGGGGGTAGAATGGGGAGAAGGAACAGCAAGGCGCAGGGGCAGGCGGTATTAGAATGAACTCGTCGAGAAGCCGCAGGCGAATGTCTCGAAATTTATTACACCCATTCTTGTACATTTGTAAAAAATGTGGCTAATTTAAACTTGGTAATCATAAAAAATAAACAAATTTCCGTCATGTGGAGACGTAGAGACATCTATTTCATACCTCATGAGGTTGAATGCGGTTATTAAAGCCATGATATGAATGAATAATGGTTCTTTCTATAGGAATGAATATAGATACACATTTGGCTATTCCGTTTACTTATGTTGATTTAAATCTCTATTACTGTTCCATTTTATATCCTCATAAGGCGCCCAAATGACCTGTGTCAAGTACGTTTTAAGGGCTGAAATACGATAGTATATACATAGATTCTTCAGAAAATTTTGGATTCGCCTTTTTAAATTTAATTTTCGTTGCTGTGCTATTTCAAATGATACATTTATTCTCCGAGTGCGTTACTGAAAAAGCAAATCCAAGTTGTTCTCCTAGGATACTTAAAACCACAAAACACGAACGTTGGTTTAATAGGCTATAGTATTTTTGATAAAAGTAACACGAAAACTACCTGGTTGGCGTGTTTCTAAGGACGTTTAGAGAATATCTACTCTTTTTAACTACTACCTGGATTTTAATTAACATCATTTTTCGATGATTACTATTAAATTTCCCAGTAGTCAATAATTACTTCAATTTCCTAACATTTTTACTGTTTTCAATCCATCAAACCTTCGCTATCGCCTTTCAAATACCATTTTATAGAAAGTGATGTAATTATTAGGTTAATAAAAAGAGACGTTTCAGGCGTGATTTGGTGGAAAATCATGATTAATTAAAATTGGCAATTTTCCACAAAAATAAAATTTTATTAATTCAACCGGTTTCAATGAAACCACATCATCTTCTGGTAACAGTCATTTCTCATTGTCTACTATATATGCTGAAAAGCAAGTCAGGGGAGGATAGTGAGAAATGGGGGAAAGAGGGAGGGGAGGTGGAACGTGGGCAACGATTAATATTAGGTTAATGTCCCATCATGATAAAAAAACAATCGATGTCTTAAAATTTTGAAGCATTTTTCACATCTTTTGTTGCCGCAGTCACATTCCATTAAAACGTATCAATGTAACATTTGTAACATCTTTCAGGGGACAAGGAAATTTTAACGCCTATGCAGTAAAACAGTTTCTGACGTGACTTGGTGGAAATTCTTCATATTGAAATTGAAAAATAAACAACTCGGCTTTTCCGCATAGAAAAATTTTTATTCACCACCTAGGTTTCCTTATGGTATAACATCATCAGGTTGATGATGATGTTATACCATGACCTGATTATACCATAACGAAACCTAGGTGGTGAATAAAAAATGTTGTAAGTGAAAAAGCCAAGTTGTTCACAAGTATTTTTCAACGCCTATGCAGTGTTTAATTCTAAAATTAGATTTCGTAAAAGAACGACAAATCTTCGTCTCACCATTGATTCTTCTTATCAATCTAACCTGAACGACGGGAAACAATCATTAATGAACTGCATGATGAAAACGAGACGGGTGTCTTCATATTTGTGGAGTTTCCCCAACAACCGCGAAGTTTTGCGAAAATTAGTTCGCGTCCCGACCGATGATGCCATTATGACGACGGACTAGCTGGCACATCTCCCGGTGCCAATCCCCGCAGCTGGGGGATGCATGCATTCGTAACACTCTACGTCCTGCCTGCAGGAAAAATGTGCGCGAAATAACACAACCCTCTCCCTCCTCCCAAGCTGCAAGCAAATGATCCGAGTCGGAAGCCACCGATGACGTTTCCCTTTTAGCGATGAGGAAACCCTTGCTCAAAAAATCGCTCCCACCTTGCATCATCTTCTTCATCAGCGGCGAAGCCGAGCGGAACGGGGGAGAGAATATTTAATCCGAGTCGGGGCGGGAAAGGAAACAATGAAAAAAAACCGAATATCGCCGGTACCTGCGCTGAGGAGAGAGAAGGAAGGAAAGATGGGGAGGAGGAAAGACTTGCTAAAAAGGAGTCCCCAAACGGGGCGGGAGAGAGAGGGTGGAGGAAAGGAAGATAGGTAGGTGGCAAAGGAGCAGGGGAGGAGGAAGGTCTCCTCTCCCCCCGGTCACCCTCCTCTTCAGCTCCCTTTCCATTGCTTGGTCGGTGCGGCTGTGCGGAGAAGACGGAACATCTGTTTACGTTCACACGGTGAGAGCACACATGCCCACGAAAATGATGGGAAAAAATGCGAGAGGTAGGGCGAGGGGAGGGGTGGGGTGGAATGAACAGGACACGGGTGGTGGGGGGGGAGGAGGCACAAGACGCACCGGGGAGGTGGATGATGCGACGGAGGAGGAAGAAGGTGAGGGAGAGAGGAAAGGTGAGGAGAGTGGGGTCCGAAAAACCGAGGCGCTACGCTCACTCCTTCCTCCTCCTCCCTCCCTCGGCGTTCCAGTGCGACCGACAACGAGTTCTCCGACATACAGGCGCCGGTGTGCACCTACTGGACCCCGCTCCCATTGGCCGAAGGGGCTCGGGTTGGCCACGCCCCCGTGGGAGCCCTGGTGGGAGGAGCCAGGACTTCCACGCACACATGCGAGGGGGGCCTCCCCACCCTCTCCTTCTGCGAGGGAGGGAGTGTGGGAACAGCGCCGGACGCTATACTGCCGGCTGGGAATGGGGAGAGGGGTTGGGACGACTGGGAGGGGGCGAAGAGTGTCCGGGTGTTTTCCCTCGAGCAATTCAGCGATCTATAGGAGGGGGGAGAGCGCTTTGGAAGGGAGGGAAAAGAGAGGGGAAACGGAGGGGAGGTGCTCTCCTGAGTCTATATATATTGGTACCCCAACACTTTTAACGCCATTCTTACGAGAGTCTCCGTGCGGTGTATTTCGCCTGCCCTCTCTCTTCTCTCTGAGTGAAAAGTTTGCGTAGATTTCGTTTCTGCGGGACTCGAGAAATTAAGGATTGTGAACAGTGTGCTTTTCAGTGTCTTTCTTGGATTATCCGCAACGAAAGAGAACTAACCTCAACTCTTCGCTACGTTAGTGCATGGAAACTGTTGGCTTCGGCGTCGAATCTTACAAGGCCTGGAGGCAGATCTACACTAGCGAGCCTTCTCCCTCGACTTCCTGCTTCCTTTTCTGGAGCGAAGCCGTACATTCCGTGTTCTGGGCTCAGTTTTGGACCCTGTTGCTCCTGCGCTCACTGGGATTCATCCCCCGCGCCTGAACCCAGCCCCCTCTTCTTGTCATACGATGAAAGCGACGCCCGCGATGGTCAGCGCAGGTACGGTGTGCGAGGCCCCCGAGGCCCTGACGGCCGTTGGTTCTTCGGCCACCGCCACGATCGGCGGGATCCGCGACGGCAGAGTGCACAAGTCTAGACACCATCACCACCAACACAATCACCCAAGGAGGGACATCGAGAACGAGGAGATCCAGATGTACCTCTCCAAACTTAAGGAGTTGGTGCCCTTCATGCCCAAGAACAAGAGGCTGTCCAAGCTGGAGGTCATCCAACACGTCATCGACTACATCTGCCACCTCCAGCACACGCTTGAGGCACACCCGGCGGCCGCGAGGATAGCCGCCGTCGCAGCGTCAGCGACTGCCGCCGTCGCGGCCGCAGCCGCCGTCAACGGCAACGGTAACTCCCCGTCGGTCAACGTGAGCCCGTCGCCTTCCTCGTCGATGTCCGCGGCGTCTGGCCAGGGTCCCTCCGCCTCCTCGCCTAGGCAACCCCTTGGCGTGATCGCCCCCAACACAATCCCCAACGTGACGACGTGCGCCGTCCAGGAACACACGACGGTAAGCAATCTTAGACCACATCTCTCTGTACCAACACAACATGTTGGTGAATGTTAACCGTAAGAGTATTTTTGGGATTTCTCTCGGAATTAATTTGGCCGTAGATCCTCCTCGTTATGTTTCCACGACCAGTTTTTTTTAGTTCGACTGAAACTTTAGTTACCGCGCATTAGTATCGATCGGTAATGAAAACGGTCGATTAAGGCAACTGAAAACAGCGATTTAGTTGCGCCACTTTGATATACTTTCAATATTTTCTCAAATGCTCGTGGAAAACATTCCGAGAAAGCTCTTTGCTATTTAAAAATATTTTACAGCGTAATAGTAAAGGCAAATATTACGCCCCGGGGTAATTAATTTCTTAGTTTTACGTCCTAGGCGTGTTTGTCACTCTTTGTCTTATACTCTAAGAGTGATTCCTTTTTCCCATGAGTGGTGGTTAGACTTAATGTGTGCGTACTTCAAAACGAATCCTGTTTCCTCTGTGCCGGTTTTCTTCATTTTTAGCCTTTTTAGTGCCTTAGACGCACGATTTCTCCTATTGCGTACAGCTGACAAGAGTAAGTTTTCCCGTCGAATTGGCTTACAAATCTACCGCGCTTGTTCCTGGGAAGACCCGACTTGTGGGACAGAAAGCCACTCCCGCCACCTAGTGTGCTGTGCTTGAACTATTGGCGATACGTGCCACTCCCGTGCTATCTCATTTCATCGGCATTCATTGGCTTTCTCCCATCGAACAATTAGAACACTTGTCAGTTCGTTTCAACAGTATTACCCTAATTTCTACAAGGAATATTGTCTCAATGCGCTTCTAGTAACGAGTGAACTCCACACTTGATTTGATCCTCCGCATATTTATATTGTTTTACGTGCACGTGTTGTGAATGACTTGATGTGTGCAATATTCGATTAGAATACAAACGGGAGGAGTAGGTAAAGCTATATTTGTTATACAGGTATATGTATACTCTGAAAAATAAGACTTATTTGCTCCTCCTTGGAATCCAAAATTGTTTATTTATATGTAGTCTCGAAATGATTGGAGAGAACGGAATTGCTAGCTTTTAATTCCGGTGGCCCTACTTCCTCTCTTCCTCCCACCGCAAGAGTATTTCCGGCACGCCGCCGTCTCAATCCCCCCCGTTGATTCCATAGTCCACCACCTCCGACTAAGTCTCTGCTTCTTTTTCCCTTCGCGTCACGGAGATGAAAAAGGGAGACGGTTTTGAGCACGTGTGCGCGGTATTCGTCTTGGCTGTGGAATCGTTCCAGGGTGTCGGTCACCGTAACAGTTTCCACGTGGTGAGTTTTATTAGCCCATAATATTGCGGCGCTAGACAACAACAATGGCTCAGCTGCGCCCTCTATAACAAGGCCGAGCGTTATTTATTTTCCCCTCCCCCCTCGCACGCTTCTCGAATCTCTTTTCTCGTCTCCAGTGTCTTCTCCAGCTCTTAGAAAACTTCGGAAGACGCCCCCGCTTCTTTCTAATTTCGAACAACGCAGAAAAAGTCTCTCTCGTGTGGTCGTTTGTGTTAAAATATTTCTATCCCCCTTGTATACACGACATTTTTGGGCTCGACACGTCGTTTTCTCCTGCTGGACGTTCTCATTTAGTTTACGTTTTTCTATATTCTCGTTCGTATAAGGCACTCTAAGTTTCTCGAGAGGTAATTTAGCCAACGCGAGTTGTTAAATTTGCGCATAGCCTGCAAGGCATTTCCACGGAGTGTATTTTTCTTTTCCTTTTCCCGTTTCCTCTCTTCCTCAATTTTTCTCGTCAGATAATTAAGCCCGAGCCTTTCATGTGACCACCTCTGGCGCCGGATTTATTAACTGCATTTTTTTTCCAAACGGCGTCGGCCAAAATTACCTGGTTTTGCGCGAAGGTGTTTTTTTTCTTTCTATCCGGTGCTTGGTTGATGGTCTATCTGCCCGGATACCGCCAGCACGAAGTATTTCTTCAGCGGTGCTTTCAAAAAGGAGAAGGGCCATCTGGAACCGTAAATATCGTTTATGCTACCGTCGCGCCGTAATCCCTCGCGATGTATATCCCCCGCGGGCGCGGTTTTTTTTTCGCCAGTCGTCTTGCTTCCAAGGGTGTATGTAAGGGTAAGGGGAGGGAGAATTTGTTTCATTGCATCTCCCGTCCCTCTTAAGCGTTCTCAGCCCAAATGGAAAATAGAATCTCGTTCCATATTGTAAGTTACCTTCACCCCCTCACAAATTCCGGCCTAGATATAACCCTAACGAAACCACGGCGATCGGGGTAAATTATCTGAATTAACGTAATCTTTCCGGAAAGTACAGTACCATATCAGCACCCCTTTTGTTGTCCACTGGGTCTTCCAAGCAAATGATTGAATATCACGTACGCGACATATTGTCCCGGATCTCATTTTACCTGTCTGGAGAGACTATTTGCGGGGCGAGAGTCGGAGAGAAAGAACCATGAGGTCTCTAAGGGGGAAGTCTCGAAAGAAGTATTTTCTCTGGAAATATTTTTCTGCTTTTCCGCTCCGTGTTCTTCCCCTAGTCCTCCGGCACGCCCCCTCAATATATTCCAGTTTTCCACAGTCGGATACCCTTCCAACCCAATTGCCTGAACTCTCACGATTTGCCGCTCCCTGAGGAAAAACATCGTTATTTATTGTACATGTTTTCACGGTACTTACAACCGCGTTGGAACTGCAATGAACCCTTCCTCCTCAGCTTCACTCCGATGCATCTAAATTGCAAACTTAATGGATTTGGTATTCGTGTAGAGAATTACCGCGAACCCATTACGTTATATTCCTTCTCGGCGTTGGAGATCATGTCGAGCGCTTAAGTTATTCATTTCCAACAGTATATTAACCTAACATTTCCATAAGATGAATTCTTTAGGACGCTTACGTGTTTTACATATTGAGTATCATTTCTCCCCATTACCACGGGATTCTTCCCGTAGGTGGCAATAGTGGGTAGAATTTCACCGGAGTTTTTTCGCGGAAATAGCCTTAACACACAAATATTTTATCACTTCATCATCCATAACGCTCGAAGCACACAAGAGGAGTGTCAGCAGAGTTAAAAATGTGGAAAACGACACTCGGGGGGGAAGCCTATATCCTTTTTACGATAATACAACCGTGAGTAATTTAGGTGGCAAGCGCAGGTGTCTCTTGCGTTCCTTCTACCTCTCCCATGGGAAATAAAATAACTCAAGTCGCTAGTCGATAAAGT
Organism: Hetaerina titia; assembly: GCA_037158775.1. Classification (NCBI taxonomy): domain Eukaryota; kingdom Metazoa; phylum Arthropoda; class Insecta; order Odonata; family Calopterygidae; genus Hetaerina; species Hetaerina titia. The sequence goes on along the minus strand of CM073776.1, from coordinate 67,583,148 downwards.
GGGTGAGATTTGTATCGCAATAGAAGACGCAGAGAGCTCAGTTGACCGTGGAATCATTGCTGCACTGCTCCCGATCAGAGGAGAACTTCAGTTTCGTACTCGATATTCCGCTCAAGTGAGTCAAACTGCTCCAGATAAAATAGAAAGAGGTGGGGAAGGTATCGTGAGAGATGTTCTCTTTCTATTTTTATTGTGTTATTCATTGGATACTGAAAAGACCGTGCGAGTTTCCTCAGGACGTCCTTAGTTGGGAGGATCGAAAAAAACGATCTTAAGTGGGACGGAATGGCGTAGTAACTTTTGGATATATCTGGATCGTTTATTCAGTGATCATAACATGGTGCTGCCCGTGTTCTCTCGCTGTGTTCTGAGCCTCTAGGATTCTTTACCATTTCATTTTCAATCACTCGCGACGAATTATATTTCCGTAGCCAGCTCCCACGAATATGTCGACGACGCGATGCATATGTATACCGTGTTGTAGATGTTTTCCCCAACAAATTGAAACCCTCGGATGGCCCGTAATCTGTCCCATGACCGAAAAAGGAACGTCGTCCTCCCCGCTGCGCATGAATTTCTTTTGGTCAGAGCGTGTTTTACGATAATCTCCGTGGTTATATTTTCGAACTTTTTTGTCGACACATTTTTTTTTCTCGAAACTCGTTAAAAGCGGGGACGTCACCTTCCCAAGATTCGCCGTCTCCCTCGATTGAGGAACGTCAAAAAATCCTGTCGGATAAGCAGCGCGACGAAAATCGAACGGCTATTTCGGAATGAAAGTTTTTCCTCATTCGCCTTGCACACCTGGCATCTCGATCGTGTTCTCTCGCCTCCTCAGAAAGAGGTCTGCCTCCCTCCTCTTCCGTCCCACCCCCGCGCCCCCTTTCCCCTCCTCCCTAAGACCCACCCACCCTCCACTTCGGCTCACTCTGCCCCGTTTTTTTCGCTTCATCTCGTTTTAGAAATCACTTCGCGATTGCATATAGATTGCCTCCCAAGTGTGGCTTGGCCGATTTCTCCAAAGCCCCATTCCGACTTCATACTCCGCAGGTCTCCTTCGTCTGCGACAGTATCTTCGTCCAATGCTTGCGCGAGATTCCTACTTTCGTGAAAGTCTTGGATATTTGGGATACTTGCTCATCGTCTTCATTCTCCCGAGCGATTGGAGAATCGTGTTCATGTCTACGTACGGCTCCATGGAGGGGGGACACCTGTAACCCCTAACCATCTGGGAAAGACACGAACCTACTGTAGTGAAATTCAATAATGTCTATAACTTTCATCATCGGTCCATAGATAATATAGAACACACTCGAGTGGAATTCATTACGATGGCCCTGTCTTGGCATCTATATGACTTGAGTTTGCCACTTTGATTTTGTTGGGACGACGGTCTTGATCAACCAGATGAAAGGTACCACCGAGAGAGGTAAAGAGTAAAAATTTTTTCCCATTCTTTCACTTTTGAGTGACCAGGGTTTAAAGATGGGGAGATTCTTTTAAGGAGCCGCAAATCGGTGACCCGCGGTGTCTCTCTCTCCTCCTTAAATGTAAATTATGGTCGAAAACGAGGAGAATGGGGTTCATCCACTCGACAGTGACGGAATACCATTGTGACGACGTGCGAACTCAAGAGTGGGCCTCACGGGGAGGCGAGCGAGCCCTTTAAACAAAACGAATGAATAATGAATGGGTCGTTTCGTAAATGAGGTTGTCTGTGCTTCGGTGGGAATGGTGCCTTCCGCAATATGTCACGAAGAAAGCTCCCAGTTTTGTCTCTCTCCTCTAGCGCTGTTCAGGTTCTAATGTCGTGCCTTGCTGGATGTCATCGTACACACTTTCTGGTAGGATTGTTATTATATGACGTCCAGCCCATGAGATAACGAAACGATTTTCAGAGCCAGAAAAAAAAAACTTGTCTATTTTGAAAATAATTTTTGGAATCACTCTTTGAAGGGAGGAAAGAGCGACATGTTTGCGTTATTAAATATGATATTTAATGCACATTTTTTAACCTTAAAAGAATTTCACACATGAAGTAGAACTGGGATATGTGTATATGGGGATGTACTTAGTCCTAAGGAAAATTAGGGCAAATGGTTAGATTTCAATGTTCTCGTCGGGTGAAAGTGTCCTCGGAAACCGAACCTTAACCATTTACCTTACCACATTATGGAGAAACAAAAGTGTATGTACAAAATTAATCCCACCCCCCCCTTCTCAGGAACGCGACGAAAATGCATCGCCATTCACTCGTCACCGGGCTTGAGGTTGGGATTTTTTTTTGAACCGTCGCGGTTTTTTTGTTACTACTTCGTCCCTCCTCTCACGGTTTCAAGGAAAGTTTCCCTTGGCTAAGGCACGGTCACGGCGGAGGCGCACACCTGGGCTCTCGATTCCGCCTTACGGCGCCCTACCGCCTCTCCCACTCTTCTCTCCTCCTCCTCCCCTTCCACTTCGGGTTTCTTCGTGTGTATTACCCGCTCACACCCGCTTTGTCGCGGACGGTCTCCTTGACCCGCGCATGTGTTCAAAAAAGAAAAAGAAGCAGCCCGTGGTTGGTGTGCATTTATGTGTGTATTGAGATTCGCGACCGTCGCTCCCATTTCCTCCGCGAAGGATTTATAAACGCCAACTCACTCGAGGGGTCTCTCCCTAACCCCACGGCAACCATCCTCTCCACCCCCCCCCTCTACTTCCACTATTGCCAACGACCGCCCTGCAGCTGGGAGGTACGGCCGAAAGTCTTCGTTTGGCTTACAGCTTCGCCTTGAATCATTTTCTTTAGCCCTCTTCTAAGTCTCCCGTGATAATTTCTCGTCTCCATCTCTCCCTCCTCACGTCACTTCTGGTATTGTGCAGGATCAGAAAAGTAAGCCTCCTTCGTGCATGAGGAATATTGAATGAAAGCCTTCGTGGGGCCATTTTAAGTGTGGGCGGCTGTAATAAGTTCGACCTGAAGTAGTTACCGCTGTATACGTAATCCTAGCCTTAATTTTACCACCTTAGTCCAAGCACGAGACGTTCTTGTGATTTTGATTAAGGATAAAAACACTAATTAATTCAAAACCGGGATTACCCTTGTCCTAAATGGGATTTGAGTTTCATGTGTGACTGCTTGTAGAACAGTAAATTCATCTATGGGAAAAGATTTCTTCCCTTGATCATATGCAAATTCGTCCGTTATTTGTTTCCTGTGTTAGGATACGTGGCGACCCTCAAAAGATACAGGAAACATTTCTCGGGATAGTCTTCCGATTTTTTTTCATCATACCACCACCGCGGACCTCTGGAGGACTTCCGTGCCTTAGTATTTTTTTAGGACCCACCCCCCGTCAACCACTCCCCCGCTCACGCTCATAGAACACCCGTCCGCTCTCTTGAAGGCAGCTTTCAAAACTGACCCTCCACCTCCTCCTACTTCCCCCTCCGCTCACTCACTCCCGCCCTTCCAAAAGCCATCTGTGCATCACCCTCCCCCACCGGCTCCCTACCCCTCCTCTCCCCTTGCGCGCCTCACCCCCTCCGAAGAGTCGACTTCACCACGGAACACGTGCATCGACGACGAAGAAAGCGGCAGGCGGGCGGCAGCATCCTTACAACATATAGCTCTTTCTCTTCCCTTTCCCCTTCTCACTCCACGCCCCAAACCCTCCCCACAGGCCAAGAACATTTCTCATTCCTTGCCCACCTCTCCTCTTCCCCCCCTTAGCCACCCCTATCTTTTCCTGTACTGTTGCCAGTGAGACTTGCGCATCTGTGTATGCGGCAATTGGGCGGAGGGGGGTCGATGGGAGGGCGGAGGGAGAGAAGGAAAGAGAGGGTGAAGGTTTTTACGGTTCGGACATGCAAACGGCGGAGTTGGTAAGGGGGTCCTGATTCATGTAACCTCAGTCAGACGGGGAAAAAAAAGATTTTCTTCCCCTCGGGGTCACCTACTCGAGGGAGAGACGTCCTTCGTAATATTTTATTTTTAAATTTTTCGTGTCCACGTTTTCTCCGCGGTAAGAGTAATGAGTTAGTTGTCAGTGCCGCACTCTTTTCCTTTTGGAGAGTTTTTTATGAGCGGCTTTATTATGCCCATCCTAGGGACTCAAGTGTGCGATTCTGTTGGGACTGACTTGCCAATTGTTCCACATTCACCCCAAGAACTTTTTATTAATACTTGTCTTGAATTCAAGCCCATATTCCCCGATTACTCCGTCCGAATCGATTGCTTATCCTTTAGGAGGTACATATTTATTGACAAGGGAACATTGGTATTTTCACCTTTGGTAATTTCAAAAATATCCACATTTTCGAAAAAAGAAATCGTTCCAAATAGCTCGTGATTGATCAATCCTCTTTTTGCTAAATTATCGGTTACTTGTGTTATAGTATAGCTCTTCAAATAGATAACTAACTCCTGTTTTAAAAATATAATCTTAATCATTATAGCATGTCTATAAAGTTGATCTTGACTGACCATTCTTTTTCTCCTTTTGTCTCATTACAGCCCGTGCACCTAGACAAAGTCGTCGCCTCCGACAGCAGGCCGGTGTCCTGTTGAAGCGACTAGCCTCCTCCTCCTTATGTGCGGGGGAGTCGTTGAGAGAATGAGGCCTGTCACTTTTTTGAGGACCTGACCGAACATTGGAAGGCAGGCGGACGCCGTGTGGACTACCCGCGAGAACTCCCTGTTGTTCGACCATGCCGCGCGCCGGGTTTCCCTGGCATGGGACCCCGCCCAGCCGGCGACGGCCGATGTCGCCGCTGCCCCGTGGTGTCTCCACGCCAAGAATTCGCACCTCCAGCTCACCCCGTTGGTTCGCGGAGTCCGCGGAAGAGAACGCCTCCTACCCGGAGAAAAGAGACCGTGGGGGAAGTTGTGGCTGAAGACTGAACGGGGACTTAAGAGAAAAAGGAATGTCGCCTGGACGGTGGAATCGATTGGACAGGAGCGAGGCGTCGTCGCTGTTGGCATTTCAAAATGTCACTCTCGCTCGTCCGTCCATTCGATCGTCTCTGTAAAAACTGGACCACCCGCCTCATCTTATATCCCATCGCAGTTGTGAATCTCTTTGTTTAGATGGGAATGATGATTCCTTTGCTTTTCCTCCACATCCGGCGTCCACGTCTCTGCATTGTACATATTTTCAAAGAAGAGCATATTACGATTGATGTTGTCGTGTGTTGTTAGTGCACGGTTATGATTTAATGGCAACGCCATTCGCGTTCAGAGGGAAGGGAAGATTTATGAAAAAAGAACATTGTGAAGACCTCACCAAAATGACACTGGACTTAATCAGCCATGCAACAAAGCACTCCTGTGTAGACTTAGCAAAAAATTAAAATTTTGTAATCACTCTTTGGTGTTCCATAAGCGGGGGATCGTGCAAGATACCCCGTTTTGCTTTGTCATCATTATATTTACTACACTCGTAAATGTTTCCAAAACTTTTAGAGGTATTATTTTATTTGCAAAATTTGTAGAGCCAGCACAAATGTATTTCAAAATCTGTGTGCAACTTATTGGTATTCTTGTCTGGCAATGGAATCTTGAGGGAAAATTATGGAAGGTTGGTTTTTGCTACCCACGTGCTAATTAATTCTCGAGAGCGAGCGACTTTTCCAAATTTCTCGAAAAAAAATCATATAATCGACTGTGGTCTTTGAGAGTAGAGAATGCCAAATTTTTTAAATGGTCATCCGAGGCCCGTATTCCAATCCAACGGCTTCCTGCCCCGAGGGGCGGTGACCGATCGCGTCAAAAAATCCCCCCACCCCCTCTCCAACGTCCTGTATCGGCAATCGCGTGCGGTAAAATGCATCGTGCGCGCCGATATCGACGCGGTCAAGTCGCGGACGACGAAGGAGGGCGACCCGTAACAGGATTCGCAGGTGCTCTCCTCCCCCCACCCCACCCCCCACTCGCATGACCAACTTTTGCGACACGGGAACGTGATTCCTTTCCCGTCCGGCTGTGTGAGAGAGCTCCCGGGAGCTGAAAGAGCGCACAGCTGTGCCGTCGCCGCTGCTGCCCCCGGACGGGGAGGGCAATAAACTCTCCGTGTCCCCTGATACCCCCCTCCATTCTCTCTCTCTCAAACCTCGCCGTCGTCATGTCTTCGCCCTTTTTGTCGTGGGGCACTCGATTCTTTTGTCTCCCCACTCCGGTAGTAGCCGGGCGGCGGAAATGTCCGCAATTTTTTTTAAAGGCCTCGGAGGTAATCTCTCCACCCGCACCGCGGAAATTAATTTCAACTCATTAATAACAACTCGCTCGCTCTCGGGAGGCATTGGACAGTGGGAAAAATGACAAGTATCGTGAAAGATCTGGTCTGTTTTTTATCCAGGCTTTCACCACCTGCTTGAGTGAGTCGACGTTGGAAAATGCATGTGTCCCATTACAGTAATTTTGTTTGCAACTATCGCTGGGGAATTATTCGTGTGGTAATGAACGTGACGTAAAAACGTAACCTCGCTCGTAAAATTGGTTTCCCCTCATTGTTTTCCAGATTGTAGTAGTCCTCCCAAACTTAAATCCCTTATAAAGACAAGCATGTTGAAGCTTCGCGGTTGATAGGTTTCGTATATTGTACCCCGCCTTCGGTGGTTGCATTTCTTCCCTCCCCTCTTGCGTCTCACGAGTTTTCACTATGTATGAGGTACCTGTTTCTAAAAGATATATAACTGCCGGAGCTAGTGGCAATCAGTTTGTAAATTTTATTTTGTATCTATTACGTGAAGGAAAAAATAACCACGATTTTCAGATTTTGGCCGTAACAAAGTAACCGCCGTTCTGTTGACACTAGTGTGTCCATGTCAAGTCACAAGTTAGCAGAAAAATTTATTCCGTACCTCACTAAATGATTTTTTTTATATATCCAATTTCGCTGTCATGCCTTGGTGATCGTAGAGGTAAAAGCTCTCATCTAGCTCTCTTTTTCTTTTGAGAGAAAAGCTGCCATTTCCAATCGGAGAAATGCCTAGTGCTCGATCCACCGTTCCTATTTCACATTTTTGTTGCTTATTGGTATAATGGTTCTTTTTTTTTAAGGCATTAAATCCCCATACTCCATTTTTTTGATATGTGCACAAACTGTTGACGTGGTTTTCTTTTATAATTTTGTCTGTGATGTTAGTCGTTTCGCATCTTAAATAGTGTACAAATATCTATAAAAGTTGATGTCGTTTGTTCGATGTTCAACTTTGGTCCCACTGCTGAAGGAAGTGCAGTCCCAAAACTGGTGGCTGTGGGATTGATTATATGTATATATGTATTGTGTGGAAAGAGTTGTAAATGTTCATGAGAAGACTTTATATGTGCGACTGTTGATGAGTGAATGAGGTTTCAATTCTGTGGTTTGGAAATTTGATTTCAAACGTGTTTTACATTGAACGTATATGTTATTAAAAATCAGATGTTCACTATTTTATGTTCAAAAGCAAAAAGACCCAGAAAAGAAAATACACTAAATTCGTATATTATTCCAGAAACCTGCTTTTTTATTTAACCATCCCAGATTGTCTCCCAAATACCAATTGATAATATAAATTTCCTGAAGAAACGGAAATGAGCTAAAAAAAAACTGTGTCAAAGCGTAATTATTGCAATCAAGTTTCATAAGGTGAATTTTTAATATATTTTTACTCGATTCTTACTGTTGTCAACAAAGATGTGAGAACTTCTTGTTTTACTTGTTCACTTCAAGCATTGTGGAAGAGGCCTAACTTTCTCGTGAATTAATAATAAAATAAATGGTCCCCTTGGTGAAAGAACATTCAGTTATCAGTTCCTTAAGAAAACGGCCAGAGAAAAGATTCAAGTTGCTCTAAGATTCTCTCGTAAGGGTTTATGTATTAACCTCAAAAGATCGGATCATTGTAGAAGACGGTACCTCTTCGGTAACTAGTTAAACAATTTGCGTGGTTGTATGTACTCCGAAGCAATTCTAAACGGGGAACCGCATGGGTACCGTACCACCTTCTTGAAATATGTTAATCAAATTTTGACCAATAAATTGGTTCAGCATGAAATTATTAATTTCATCACGTGAAATACTAAAAGGACATGTCATAATTAATTGGCAATGAGCCAAATGAAAGAAACATTCACTTAAAAGCACATAAAAAGAAAGTTGACTGAAAATCAATGATGCTGGTTTTGTACACTTGACGTTGCCCAGTTCTCCACTAATTGGAATGTTACTGAAAATCCGAGCAGTAAAAGTAGCAAGGTAAATGTGAAGTTGAAGCCACTTGAGAATGACGTTAATCATTAAGTGTTTCGTGACGCATAGGCTTTCATTAGTTTCCCGTGAGGCTTTCGATTCCACGACGGGGGAGGCAGCAGCAGGTCGGGCACTAGACGGCTAGAGAGAGAGTCATCGTTTCGATAATTGAGACGACATGAAGTAAATTTCTCACCTTCCTCGAGGTCGTACGCATACCGACACCTGCGCCACTTTCAAAATCGTCCGACCATAGAATTAAAGACCTATTAGCAACATCCGTTTTCTTCCATTTCGAGCCTTCTTCTTTCAATCAGACTACAGACATCATAGTTCCCTTTACCACTTATTACGTGAAGGAAAAAACGACCTGCCATCACTTTTCACTACTGACGAAGAAAATCAAAATCAATGCGTGTGGGACTCGATAAACCATAGTGAGAGTGGATTGAAGAAAGAAAGTATACCAAGGGGATACTTTATTCTCTGCTTTGATTTTCTCAATCATGTAACGAAAACTTAATTTTATTAGTTTAATACAAATCATATTAGACCGCTGGAATAAAAGTCGGCAGAAGTACGAGATATTCATAGATATTCATAAACGTAATGTTCTCAATGCTGCCGCAATTTCTCATTGGGGAAACGCATTCTTTTCCTGTCGCAATTAAATCGCGGCAGATGAGAACCATTCGCACGAGTTGTTTTTTATTCATAAATTTAAAAAATAATTAATTCATGACGTGAATTTGGCGATAAGTATTTGTGCACATTATTTTTCGTGCGTCCGTACATGTCTCGAGCCTGTGTATGATTAGGCCCAACGGTTTGTGATCCTTGATCCGTGTTTCGAGATTTAATTCCCGTTCTTCCGAAGTTTGATAGACTTTTTCAATCAAGGCAGCATTAAGGTACCAATGCAATTAAAGTAAAATTAACGGGTATTATGCCTCAGTCCTCTTTTATGCATAACAAACTTTCGGGCTAGAGGGGCCTGCCTTATACCAACAAACATGGTCAAACCAAAGGATATTGGCACCACTTAAATAAAAGAAGTTAGTTGATTATATAAATCATGTGGAAAGGGAAGCGAATGGCAGATACGAGCTATGGAAATATGAAATGGCAATGGTAGAAAATGAAATGGACAATACTCGTACCTTAACAGACATAAAATAACGGAGGCTATATACTCAAATACCTAACATATACCTAGATAACATAAAGAATCCATGGTGAAATACAAGAATATCAAAGTGGTAAACAGAGACTTTTAGATGCCAGCCTGCAATCACACCCCTTCTTCATTATTGACTCTGTTCATTTTTGTGATTGTTATAAAGCTAAAATGATTACATTAACCCCTCCTGAACTACATGGAGGAGACGAATGATGTTGTCTATTTGTGTTAGACGAATTCACTAAGCATCGAAGGAGATTTTTCAAGACTATTAGTTCATAAAAATTATGTCTACCTCTTAACCATCGACCTGATGATGTCGATCTTCGACGAAACCTCGGTCGTACAATAAAGCTCTTATGTGGGATAACAGTGTATTTCATTTTGATAACTCTTAACCAATTAGAAAAAAATGTAAACTTTATGATTATCATATTTTCTAATTTTGAAAAAAAATTAATCCATTTTTTCTTGCCATTTGAAATTTTTCGAAGCATAACTACTTCTTTTTTTGATCAATCTTTCAATGTACTGTATGTATGTATCTGACTGACAGCCTCGATTATCCCAGAGCCAATATTTTCTAATGAATAGTAATCTTCTTAAGCTTTCACTGCTATTCTGTCTTACATATCTTTCTTTTTATGCATGATTGTCAATTGTCTTCTCCAGCACACCTTACTTTCTATTTTATCTTGGAAGTGTCTAAGAAATCCACTGTCGTGGCTCAATGTGTGTCCAAATCATCTCTGCTTCTTCAATTTCTGACATTGTTCCGCATGATCTTTTCTTCGTTAATTATTCTGTATCATTCCTAGTTCCTTTCGCAGTCCACAAGTATCCAATACAAGCACCTGTTTGCGACGGCGTGAACTCTTCCCTATACTGATTTCCAATGTTCTGCGTCTCCGATCCAAGGGTCAAAAAATACTCCACGACAATTTTTTCCATGAACTTTTCCACGTATTTTGATTCAATTATTTCTTACTCGTTAGTAAACGCATCTTCTTGGAGGATACTGGTAAACGCGTCATCATCATCAATGCATTTTTTAAGTAGAGTTACTCTGGCCTGGTTCGCGATGGAATGTCTACCACCCGACGCTATGATTCTACGGAGACAAGAGAAAAATTCTACTTCTCATTTCTCCCCTCGTACCGCGACGTCTCTTCGTTCGAAGGAGTAAAAAGTAAAGCTTTTTAAAAAAAGTCGTACATTCCACCATTAAATTTAGCAGTGGAATTTAAAAAGTAAAAAAAAAATGAGTTTTTCTCATTACTCTCTAATGAGAAATTCCACAAAGTGAAAAGTTGAATTCTGTCTTCTACCTAAGCATGTACGATGAAAATTAGTTACCTCCGTTACCTGAATTAAACGTGAAAATTAGATTTTCACGCCGAATCCAGAATCCATTTCGAGATACTGTACTTGATCAGTAATGACGGATTTATGGAAGCCTTTGCGATTCTCTGCTCTTTTTGCAACATCATCCGCTAAAATGAGCGTATTTACGTCTTCCTTAATGCCTTAAATCCTTTGATAATCCGAAGACCTTTCAATCCCTTTTCCAAGCGTACGTTGAAATATTTTCTCATCTCTTCTCTTTAACAGGAATCTTTAACGCAATTTTTCGTGGCATTCATTCTGTTTCCTTTGTCTTTATGCACATTAACGTTCGCCAACTCTTAAGTCCATGCATTGCGAATTTCTTTCGCCTGTCTCTTAACTAACTCCTGCTCTGTTTCGGTGTTTTATTTTCAATTCTTTCTTTCATTAATTAGCGGCTATTCTATTTTAGCGGCTTTTTTTCTTCCTGAAGGTACGTGTATCTTATCTGTGTCAACACCCTGGTGCTGGTTCTCTTACGGGTTCCTCCTCTGATACTTCTGCCTTCGCTTTCTCCAAGTTTTCCTTTCTCTTAAATCCTTCTTTATCCTCTTCAATTTTATTTGAAGCATAAACATCTTTTCGTGACCATTAGACTGTGATCACTATTTGTTCAAACATTTGCCAAGATAGTTCTTACATTGCTTCAATTCGCTAATGTCTCTCTGTCTGGCAAGAAGACTATTCATTTGAGATGTGGATTTGGCATCTTCCATGGGCATCTCCTGCGTCAATGTTGCGCCAAGAGTGCGCCTGTTGTATTCTTTCTCGCTGCAGAATGTATTTAACGGACTGACTCCTTAAGATGTTTCGTTTGCCGTAGAAAAATTTCATAGTACTGTCCGCTCTGGCCACCTCTGCGTGCCAATTACCTGTCAGGACTGTAAATCTCCGTTGCTTTACTATGGTGTAATTCTCACGATATAATAAGCACTCACTTGGTGAGACAATTTTACACCTACCGTAGGGTGTCATTGGTAAAACTTTTCCCTGACACGTCTTCTTTCGATTTCACCAAAAAACGTTTCAGGGATGACTCTTTACTTTAATATACCATTATCATTGTTATAAAAATATCAGTTCTTCTTATTTTCGAGTGTGCAAAAAATATATAAACTTGGTGCTGTTGTGATTTTCTATATTAATTGTTCCTCTATATTGTAACTATGCTCTGCGGTAGTTCAGTAATCTGGTAGTGCGCTGGGTTACTGGCTGGAGGATCCGGACTCGATTCTGGACGACATTAGCTTTTTTCAAGCTGCTTGACTTTTGGGGTACCAGATTTTCCTGAAGACCAAAGACGACGCAGATAAAGAAACTGTCCCTCATTACTTTAAGTGTGAATTTCACACGCCGTATTACGTGTATTGGTCTTAATATTAAGTGAAGTTTACCCTCGCCTATCAAACCGACCTTCGAGTTGATTGTGGTAGTTACATTATTCAATTAACTACGTGTAATTAGGAAAATGAGTGGCTACGGTTAACATGGAAATTTTTCGCTTAAGGTTTAAAATTTATAACTAAAAAGCACATTACTGATCATGTAAATTGAAAAGGTCAGCCGAAAAGATGCTTTTTGAGCTTAGTTGGAGAAGCTTTAGCATTGTGTGACAAAGAGGGCCTCGGGAATTTTATTCACAAATGGAGGAAAGACGAGGAAATAGTTTAATTACTCACCACTATGAATTGTATCGGCGTATCGAGCTTACGACACTATAAATAATGTATTAATTTTATTTTTTAGAAAATATCTATTCTGTATTTCGCTTGAAAATAACGGTACATAATGATACTGTGTGATTTTATAGGTACGGTCTTGGATGTGTTGCTCACGGCTTTCACGCTTCACTCCATTGACTGCCTAAATGTCTGATACCTAGCTGACGTCATGGAATTGACGAAAGACAATACGATTGGGTATCGCTCTAACGTGACCCGCTTCTGCGATAGCTGCAAAAAAAATCTGAACCTTCTCGCCACGGTAGCCGTTGTGGCTTGTCCGCCGCAACCACTGCATCGTAGCGGCACGTCTGACGTCGAAATCATGTCTTGCGCTTGTTATCGTCAGCAATCAACACTCGGGAAGTCTCTCAGATCGATTTCTTCTGGCGAATATTAATATCCCATACGTGTGTTTACACATATTTTTCTTAAATCTCTGAATGCCCATCAGGGAGCGCGCGTGCTTTCCAGAGTGGCATTCAGCGTGGTTCAGCCGTACCGTTACTCGCATTAAAATTCCGGGAAATTACTCAATTATCGGGAAATTATTACCTTCCGCTGGCGAGGAAAGCAAAGGGTATGGCGAAAGCAAAACAAGATGCCGGAAGCCTTGGCGTTTTATTGAGGTTGGGGCAAATAACAAGGGAGCTGATGACACGATTTCGAGTGACTTCTTTGATGGATGCCACTGCGGCGCACGTGTGAAACTCCTCCCCACCTCTCTCCCCCATTACTCTTTCCTCTCCCCCATCTCTCTTCCCTTCCCCAGCGACTCTCTCCCACTCCTTCATCTCGAGCCCCCCTCCTCTTTCCCCGCCCCGACGGTGGATGTATATTTGAGAGGGCGCTGCAAGATGGGCGTGTAAAATATTTCCGAGGCGAATTGTAAACTAGTTAATCTAATTCGAAAGGTCTATTGTCCATCTTCCCTTAGTATTAGAGCTCATGACCCTTGATTATTTGAATTGAAGGTATTCTAGCCCAAAAATGAGGTGAGCAAGTTGATTTAATGAGGTCCAGGACCGAACAACTGACCACAGTTATCAACTCGAAGATCGGTTTGATATTCACTGAGCGTAGTTAGCCGTGTATTTAACAGTTTTATACTCATCAGTTTAATTTATTCTCATCATATTTCAATTAAAAGCAAAACATCAAATAAAAACTCGCGCTAGTTTTACGTGGATATAATAAAATCCCGATGTGGGTTCGCCAAATAACTGGGGTAACAACGCTACAACACCAACCTGTCACGAATAGGACTCGATTCAGGAAAAATAATTTTACAGGCCACAAATCACACTCATTCCGCCAGCTGGGTTGATTAAACTGAGGGTTCTACCAAAAGAGCTTTGGAATTAAAGATCACTAAGCACACCATGATAAATCAATTGGAGTTAATATTAAGGGCATGAAAAATTATTGCAAATGAAAAAAGTGCTTAATTATAACAAATGGAAATGTAAGCCTTTGAAAATGAACAAGTAAATGTTTGGCTCCTGTCATCTAGGGTTAATGAAAGACCTTATGGTCTCATTTTCGCCCGAATAATGACGTTTATCTATCTTTCTATCAAAATTATTGGAGGTGATTCCATTCTTCGGTGCAATGCTCCTCAGGGTCTACTTAAAAGTAAGAACATTTCATGCGCGTTAAGATTGTTCACAGCAGACCTTGGATTACAAGAGACTGAGATGTCTCCAGCTATTAATTCTAGCTTTCACATTTTTTATCAACGAGTCACTTACATTTTATTTTCTTAAAAGTTAAGTCAGTTTCGTTAAAATTACTAAATACCTACCTGAATAAATTTATATTTTAAATTATTATATGAGAGATAAAACCTGTTATTGTGACTGTGGAGTGAATTAAAATTAAATATCGATCACTTTATATTTAGTTAAACAAAATAGGGATTAGATGCATATCCGAAAGGAATTAGAACAAAATTTGTAAGACATAAAAATTCATTTATTGTGACCATTTAAAAACCTATATCACAAAAATACGTGACCACGCCTATTCTCCGCAGGCAAATGAGAACTAATAGCTATGCGTGAAGTTTGTGTCGTAAACATTATCCACTTTAACCGGTTAAATTAGATCGATAATCCAAATAGATGTAACCCATAAAGTAGATTCCGTAGAAGGCTAGCAAAATACAGCTGATACTGTTCGAAGTGTTATTACGAATGAAAAATCAATGCAAGAACTTCAAAGTCCGAAAGGATCCAAATTTGGTTTCGTGTAAAACTCTATTTTTTCCGATGGATCATTAATTATTTAATTACGTGTAGTGCGAGTAATTGGTGATTTCTTCACCTATGACAAATGGTTTTGAGAGGGGCTACAAGTACCGCTTAAGACTCAGGAGAATCTCGGACAATTCCAATTCCAGAGCGTTATTTAAGACTTAAGACGAAACAATAAGGAGTATAACAGATAATATAGTAAATAAAATTGAAATAAAATAAATTTTTACCGTAAAATTAATTAAACTAATAATTTAAATTGAAATATTTTCTCTTTGCCCAATGTTATCTCTCATGGCTGGGTCTTCACGCACGGATTAAAAACTTAAGGTGAGGTGCGACTGCCAATTTCAGAAATTTAGCTAAGATAAGCAAATAGGTTATGGGAGAATTTCAGCGCAGGGGAAGATTTGTGAGTAACCTGACTGAGCGAATGAGTTCCGTTTACACTTCTCACCCCATAGTATGGAGGGCTCAGTCCGCAGAAAACACAAGAGTGGGGACGTTTGGACCAAAGGGGCCATTTCTCAAAGCAGTGGATCCTTCAAAAAACATTCTAAAAATGCAAAGGCGCTCTAAATCATCCCGCGATACGTCGACGCGAGAGGTGTCGGAAGAGATTTATTGTCACCAGAGGGCACACACACACACACTGTGTAAGCAATCTGCAAGGACCCGCAAATTGACTCGTACGCGCTCTTGCAGAAACGAACCCCCAGGCGGAGGAGCCACAAGTGGCCACCGTCACCCGCCCCCACTTCATTTACCGGCTTACCGTTAAAAAGCAACCAACCCAGCGTGCACCTGATCGACTGACGTAACCGCAGGCGTATATTAGAGTTCTCTTCCATCCCGTGTTCTTTTTCTAAGCGGGGATTGAAAAGATGGAGGGGAGGGGTTGTGGAAGAGGTGGAGTGTGGGTGGCGACGCGATTGCCCAACGCCGAGCACCGAACTCGGTTCCGGCGCTATGTGGGTTAATTAGCGCCGTGGACGCTCGTCCCAGCGGCGTGCTCATTTTTCTGATTTTCACCTCTCCTTAGATGGCCACGAGCCGTTGTTTGAGGGACATATAGGGAAATGCAAACTGGTTTGGAAGAGTCCTTCCCCCTTGGGAATGAGGCAAAAAGGAAGACGGAGTAAAAAAAGTATACATATATATATAGATATATAGAGAGAGAGAGGCCCGAGATAAAAGGGAAGAAAACGAACGCGAGCCCATTTTACACGAGATGAGATTGAATGTACGGCCCGGGAGAAAAAATCGACTGATTACTCCGTCGCTTTGAAGAAATCAATCATGAGATCGAGGAGGGGAGGGGGGGGGAAAGGGAATGACTTGGTTGACTCGTGAAAACGGAGTCACGCGTGGATATCAACAAGCAATTTGCGATTTTTTTTTCCACGACGAAATCGGGGAGGTCATTCGCTCATTTACCTAACCACAACTTGTGTTATCTGCGATCATAAAAGTATTTTGAACGGAGTGCTTTGAGTTCGTTTGAAAAAAATCCAAATCCGAGCGACGTGTTGAAAAGTAAATTGCTTCAGATTATCAAGGAAAAAATGCGCAAGGTTCATCCTATTAGAATATTTTCACAATTTTTTCCTGCCAGGATATTTGTAATTTTTTTTTACCACATGGCCAATCTATTCCGAGGAGTACTAGGAAATCTTAGGGAAGGTCTATATTCATTCTCTTTAAAGGATTGCGGGTGGACCTTCGGGGATCTATAAATGTTAAACATCTTTACTCCCTACCAGGCAAGAAACGTATTATATCTTAGTATGATTTCCAAGATATCATCTGAGTAAAATTTCGCAAAATCATGCCTTTTACTTATTCAAGAAATGGATCGTTTCTTCACCATTAAGGCATGATTTCACCTATTGCATTGTTATAATTTCAAAACGCTTATTTTTTGGAAAATTTTTAAAATTTTAATCTTTTTCTAATATTATCATACATTTTTAAAGAGCATCAAATAAAGGATGGCTGTTCTAGAGTCTGGCCGAATTTAGGATATTGTCATTAAATTTAGTGAAGAGTTAAGTACCGCAATACTGAGGTTAAAAAAAAATTGTTCTTGATTACAATCGAATCAATCTAAATAGGAAAAAGAAGATATTTCTATTAAATACGAGAAAATGTACATAGTAATACGTAGTAAGCAAATGACTTTGCCTTGCTTTTTGGACTAATGTAACTTCTTGACATTGGCCCAAATTTACTGTGGAAAATTGAACAGAAAATGGGCTTTAGTTTTACAATAATGTCAATAATGTAGCTTCATTGTACAGAAGTGGCTCGTAAATGAGCCCTGTGCCTCAAATAAGAATTCATAGAACTTGTAATGCGTTGCCCAATCGCGAGACTTCTCCCTAGCAAGGACCTCACCCTGGCCGGTACAATATCGGTATAATTAGACTCGGGGGGCGTTTGTTATCTGTGTTAAGGAATTCCAACTCCAGTAGTTCACTACGGGTGCGTAATTACTGTCGTATTAGAGGCTGATGGAGCCGGAAACCGTCAGGTAAACAACAGAGTAACCTAAGGCATTTTCTCATCGCCTTCACGGCAATCTCGCGCGTCAGGTAGACTATTTTCTCACCGGCGCGAATTAATCTTCTACAAATACAGAAATGAGAAAGGTATCGAAAGATGACGAGTTCCAGGCAGCCCACGAAATGGAGTTTAAACGACGCATTAAGATTCAATACGAACACGTTTATGAATATATATATACATACATAGATGATTTCTTCGAAGTAACACGGAAGTGTTAAATAAAAAACTTAGACAGCAACACACACCATGAGAACACGTAAAAGGAACACTCACACGGTATATCTTGATAATTTCGACGGACTCGAATTCCGTCTTCTTCGGAAGATTAGTTGAGTTCTAATCAATCTTCCGAAGAAGACAGAGTTCGAATCCGTCGAAATTATCAAGTAGCGTGTGAGTGTTCCTTCTATGTGTTCTCATGTTGTGTGTTTCTGTCTAAGTTTTGTACATTATATAATATATATATATATATATATATTTTTTTTAGATAACTGACTTAACTGTTATTTTCACCACATGACTTACGACTCTGAAATCTTAAAAATAGGACAGGAAACTACATACTTTATTACCCTAAAAAAATTAACGAATATGAATATTCCCTGAGTGATATTCACTTGGATAAGGATTAGAGATTATTTTTTTCCTGCCCGCCGACGAACGCCTGCACATGGATCGTATAAC
The DNA here is from genome assembly GCA_037158775.1 of Hetaerina titia. Classification (NCBI taxonomy): domain Eukaryota; kingdom Metazoa; phylum Arthropoda; class Insecta; order Odonata; family Calopterygidae; genus Hetaerina; species Hetaerina titia. Next base: position 67,565,141 of record CM073776.1, on the reverse strand, counting down.
CAAGACCGTTCACGCGCTTGAATCAAAATCAGACCAGAACAAGGTGATATGTTGACTTGTTTGTACTGCAGTCCTGGCGAATAACACCTTGGGGCTCAAAATTGTAATTGCGATGCAATAAAAAAAAATATGGGGATAAAAAAATTAAGATATGGTAATGAGGTATCTGGCAAAATGTGAGCAAAAAAAACGGATCCGTGAAAGTTCGACCTCAAATAGTCTCGAGAGAGTGTGAGCAACTCGTAGCTGGTGATCCATTAAGGGGAATGAACGACAGCTGAGGTTTAAGCTGTTACAGTAGGGATAGGTGGGCATTAGGTAAATTTTAGCAGGAGAAGGAAAAAGTAAGCATGGATGAAAAAAAATCTGGAGTATAGCCAATCCTTTGGAAGAGAGCCATGTCCCATTCAACGGAATGGGTACCTGTAGGGATCTTAATAACACTGGGAAAAATAATATCTCGCCGGGGTCGGGATTCGAAACCATGTTCTTGGCATGAGATGCCAATTCACCGGTCAATTCGATAATCCTAATCTGGCATTTAAATTAAATCGGCTATTTTAAGGGTAAAGCTTAAAAGGTCCAATTCAACGGACGGATACCTTGTTAAGCGCGATTCATGCGTCAGCCACAGATCGTGATTTGGTCACGGCACCCCTGTGTGCGAAGCCATTATACACTCGCCACCATACCACTCGCTAAACCCTAACTGAGAGATCACGGTGGGTAAAACGATCACCTGCGTCACGTTCACTAGGTCCGCGCAGGCCAATTAATTCCACCAAGTTTCGTTTGAGAACGGGGCGGCTTTCCTTCAAGTGCGCCCGGGAAGAAAAATAAATGTGGTTCTGGGTTCTCGAGTGTGGGAAGGCAGGAGGGGGGACGGAAGCTCGAGTGATTTCTAAATCACGGCAGGAGCGCAAGGAAACGACACGGCGGAAGCACGCGATGTTGACGACAGCATTTCAAAAGGCGTGCGCAAGTGTCCTCGCGGTGGGAAAGCGCGTTTGGGCCCGAGTACGAGAGAGGCGGAGGAGATAGAGAGGAATAGAATCACCGTAATTACCCTCGTTCCAGAACACCTGACCAAACACAGCGTCTGACTCCCACGCTACGCCCGTCCTACACACTCCAACTCCCCTTCCTGCTTGTTCCTTCTTTTATTCCCTCGACTTGACTTCCCCGAAACTCCTTAACGTTCAGGAATCAACGAGATTGGTGTTAGTAACACAGATGCTACCACCGTGGGATGTTTCCTTGTGTTCTTCCCCGGGAAAGACTTTTTTTCGAGAAGTCAAATGAGCGAGCATTGGAGTAATCGGTGATTCGACCGTCAGAGTTTCTGTTACCGAGAAAAACTATGGAAACTATGAATTCACAACGGGAAAAAATCTATGAAACACTAAAGATTATGACTATTTTTTGTTAACTGTAAGTTCTTGTTAACTTTATTGTGTATTATAACTAAATTTACCAGAAGTAGAGAAGCCCTTGATTATCTTCAACGAAACCCATGAAGAGTATCTCTTCAAGGAAGAGTATCTCTCCAAGGAAGAGTATCTCTCCAAGGAAATAATCCTAAAATATTTTATGCTTATGTTATGGGTTCATGAATAATGTACAGATAAGTGAGGTATCAATGGGAATCTAGGGGACAAAAATAGCACCCGCTATCTGTTTTTTTTTATATTCCCCACCGATTTTTTTGTGACCGACCATTATCGACGCATTTCCTTTTCAAAAATATATAATTAATTTCGTGGAAAAGAGCACATCGAATTCGACGCAATATGTTTGTACTACAGGTCGATCTGTCGCGGTGAAATACGCGTTTTCTTCCTATTCATCTTTCTCTTGAGTATCAAGCTTCTAAATATCATTGTAACTAATGGGAAGAAAACAACTTTAAGCCTAAAGGAGTTGGCTGAAGGAGATGTGGATACATTCATTTCTCTTTCTCTCCCTCGGGTTCAACTGTCTTCCGATAGATTTCAACAGGATGTCCTCCATCGCACTTGGTACTATCAATGAAGGTTTTTCTAATGTTTAATTTGTGTCTCATGCGAAAGGAGCAAGTGAAAAACTCCTACATATGAATATAACCATGCTGGCCAAATCTCATATCTGTTTTTATATTCGTTGGTCACCATCGATGAAACATCTTATTTCCTACATTTAGTCGATGTTGTCCACAATGTGTCCATTCCACTAGGAGTCACACGTAAAATCATATGATAGGTTTAATTCTTTTTTATTTAACTTTCCCTCAAGTTTTTACTTTTGTTCTCTCCTTCGTATTTTGAAACCATTGCGCTCGGCTGAGTTTACACACTCAGTTCGATAACATAGTTGGAAATGAGGTATCACAAAATTGCATTTTGAACCCTCTTTTATAATACAACTGGGAACGTAAGCCTCAGAATATACCATAAAATACTCATACCTTAAAATATTTTGCGATTTAGAATGTTTCATAACATGACCCGCTCGTAGGAGCAGGTTAAGTAGTCAGCTATTAATTTAGTACGATATAAAAATAAATATTTAATAAAGTTGTCGTTTTACTCACCGCAAGAAGAAAATTCGAGGCGGAGATCGACACTTCGATGTGTTAACAGAACCAGAAGTTGGGTCGAGGTTTGAATGAGTATCGGTTACCATTCTTCAAATGTGCTATCGGTCAATTCCACAAGTCCTTAGATTCATCTGTCAAAATAATTCAAGGAAAGATGAAATACTTCTTTTTCTTTGGTGACAAGAATCTTAAAGTTACAATGTAAAGAAAATACTTGTGAACATTTTGATATAGAACGAACGAACCTTAGTGGGCAGAAACTTGGTAGTTGAGTGTAGAAGATAAGCATAGATAAAGATGTTCGAGATACGGGTGAGGAGAAGAATAAAAGGATTAAATGGATGAAGGGGACAACCAACGAGGAACCATGGTAGGGAAGGAGAGAGGAGAGGGTTGAAGGGAGAAATTCAGAAGAGCCAAGAACAGTTGATGGGGGGTTAATTTCACTAGCGATGGGACGTTGAAGACAGTAAAAATGGGGAGGATGTTAAGCTATTTAGATTCGAGAGGGGGGGTGGAATAGGTACGTTGGACGTAATGGAGACAGACAGCATTTGGAATTGATGAAGTTTTTTAGTGTGTTATCATGCTGTGTCATGTAATTTTAATTTAATTTAATTTATCTTGTAACAACTTCACCACCCAAGCTTTACCCCAAATTTTTCCCCGGTTCGTGCACGGTTCTCGTTATTGTTATGCTGTTATTGTCTTTTTGTCCTCCTTCACGTTCGTTATATTTTTCACTGCAAATTGGCGCTACTGCTGTTTGTGAATAATGCTTTAGACATAAAATTAAATGAATAAAAAAAATAATGTGAAAATCAGAAATGTGGCAGTAGTTAGTCAGTGTGTCCGTCCAAAACCTCCATTAACCCGTTTACCATAAATAATAATAATGAAATTGTCGCGTGATTTCATTAAAACACAATAAAATCAGAAGGAAAAGGTGAGGTGTATAAAACGGAAAAATGAAAGCTACTTGCGAAGAAGTTACTTGGAGAATGTAGTTTTTTCCGCGCCTCGAGATGATGTCGGCTGCTTATTCAAAAAGAGAAATTGGGTTTTTTCTTAGGCTCATGGCTCATGTGCCGCATGCGAAAGCAAAAAGAGAAAAACTCCTGCGTATGAATATAACCATACTTTTCCGATAATGTTAAACAGAGTAAGCGACATGTATATTTTTGGTGATATGATGATATCTGACAAACATATTTTTTAAATAAATATTTAATGATAAAAGTATTTTGCAGTTTTGTTGGGTCTTCCACCGGGTCAGGGGTTCCATGATCCGATGGTGTGCCCAAATGTAGCATGATGATCCGTTGGAAGTCCCGAAAAACTCTATAAAGCTAGCATGCTCGGAGATTACCAGATCATACTTCGATTAAAGGATATTCGATTCCCGGGCACGCCTCTGGGCACCATCAGCTTCAACCAAGGTGTGTGATTTTACGGGTACCAAATCTTTCTAGGAGAAACCATAAGCGGCAAAGGGAAAGCAACTGCCCCCCCCCCCTACCTTGATGTGTGATTGTCATACGCTGTTGGGCTTAATCGTATATTTGTTCTTCCCTCACCTAGCAAACTGACCTTCGGGTTGAAAACTGTGGTTTAAAGGATTTTCGACTGATGATCGACAAATAAACAATTCAAAGATGGTTGAAAATATGAAAGAATTCAAATGAATTATTGCTTCTACGACAAATTTGTTGCTACACATTTTATTGAAATTGTGAATCTGGAAGACAGAAATTCTCGTCTATAAAACTAATTGCAAGCTATATTTTTTATCTGAATTTTAGGTAGGTATTTCTATATATTTTTGACAGAGGGAGATAATAACAATATCAATAGGCTGGTAAAACCGTTATCACTTCGATATTCTCGTTTTGAAATTACATCAAGAATATAAAATGAGGCACTAAAAATACTACACCGTTGACTGTTTTTTTTGCCTTCGTTCTTCGCGTGTGTAAAGGCGAACTCCGTGGCTTCCGGACTGATTTCTCTTCGTGACACCTAATTACGTGACTCGCCTGTGACCAGCTTTGCCGTAGGGAAGCGCAACTTGGATTCCTCCCTCTCCCCCATCCCTTTTACAAACCAACCATTCTCAAAACCTCCTCCCCCCTCTCTCTTTTTAAGGATACGACTGTCGCTCGCTAACTGGATGGTAAATTATTCTGCGTCCTCTGAAAACGGTTTGATGGAGCGATAGCTGCGAAGGCGCTGCGGAGAAAGATTGCACTCCTGAGAGACCTGAAGCATTTTTTTTCTTTGCTCACCTTCATATTTGACAGCAGTCGTTCACGTTTCAAGAATAAGTGAGCGGAAAGAGTTAAATCGGGGATTGAAAAATACCCGTGGAAGTTCATCCCTGTGAGTGAAGAGTTGTTACGAACGATGGGGAAGTATCCAACGGCAATTAGAGGGTGAGTAACTGGTAACCGAATATGGATGGCATGGTAGAATCTAATTGGGTATCTTTTAAAGGTGCTTCCACAGTTATGTCCATCGCACTAAGACTCAACCAAGTGACAGTACCACATCTCTGCCGGGATTTGAACCGGATACTCCAAGATCAACAGACGAGCTACCCGGGTCGTGTATAGATATATGATACACACATGAAATGTCCAGTGCCATATGGCACACTACTAAAAATAATCATGAATATTAAATATTTGAATACAATTGAATTGCAAGATGAACTGAAGTCAGTTGGTTGCAGCCCTCCACTCTTTAAATTTCTAGTGCTAACTCCGCCACTCCAACTGTCTCACATTCCTCTTACTTAAATAAAACAATTTCTGGCGTAACTTGGTGGAAAATCTTCATACTGACGTTTTTATAAATCAAACCACTTTACTTTTCCACATAAACTTCTTAATTTTCACGACCCAGGTTTCGTTTTAGCATAACATCATCAGGTGATGATGATGATCCGGACTAGATGATGTAATGCTATAACGAAACCTGGGTCGTGAAAATTAAAGAGTTTATGTGGAAAAGTAAAGTGGTTTGATTCCTCTTACTTAACCTATGCATTTGCCACATATGTATTAATCTTGGGCACCTTTCCTTTTATTATGTTTCAAGGCAATAGGCCTCACTCAAGGAACTCCCTATCCACCCGGTCCTTCTTTTCATTATCGTGTCCGAAACTATCTTTTCCTCCAAAACCCTTAAGTGGACTTCCGCGTCTCTTTTTATATCTATTCATATGATCTTTCGGATTAGCCTCTAGAACCATGTAGGATTATATTTTCTCTCAACTGCTTGTCTCATGACTCTGATCAACAGCGTGTCTACTGCATGCGATTACTTTCACGCACTGATTCCTTGTTTCTAAGCTGATTTCGAGTATAGTAGTTGCCGTTCCGTGGACGTCTTCTTAGCTTGAGCTCATCCTCTTTTGGCATCCTTCTATCCCATGCTATGCCACTCCTGAGACAGCTTAGTGAAGGACTTCTCTTTTTCTAATTTCCCTCCTCTTAACGAAAAATCTTCCATCTTGATCTTCTCACATCCGCATACTTGACCTGAGCTTTTATTTACATTTAATTTCATCTTACATTTCTGAAGTACTGGGTTTAAAGTGTTTAATGATGCCTGGAGATATTCTGGATTCTCTCCTATTACTGCAACGTCAACTGGGAAACGGAACATGTTAATTTATTCGCCTGTCATCTTAATTCCTATGATGCCAATTCGTTGCGTTACTTTTTCTACCTCTTCCATGGTGTCTTTGGAATATCGGAATAGTGCATGTGAGGGAATTAATCCTGTTTTAACTTCTTCATTGACATATCTATATTTATTCCTTCTTTCATTCGCACTTTCGTGACCTGGCTCATGTGGTGTCCTCTAGTTGGTGGTGGCAGATACAATTCGTTAGAGGAATTTGAATTTCTTCCTTCACTCGTCATTGTCACGGGATTTCCCAAAGTTCACGAATGGCACTTAAAAAGGCTTGTTGATGTGCATCATTTTTCTATCAGTACCCTTAAGGCTGATATTTGATAGTTGTTATTATTATTAGGTAATCTACCGGTTAAGGTAGGTTTTTGGATGGACACAACTATCAAATAAACATTTTGTGACTCCCCACCTAGCAAACTAATCTATATCAGGTCCCCCTTCATCTCGGTGTACCTCTTTCCTCCCTTCATCCCGTCCAACATCCCTATCCTGTTCCTACCCTTACCTCGCTTGCCCAACATTCTCCCCTCTATTACCCTCTTCAACATTCCACTACCGCTCAATACGCCTTTCATCCATTTTTCCTGCCTCCATAGGATTTCTCTCAACAAACCCCTCTCCTCCCCCACCATTTCTAGTACCTCCTCATTTGTTTTCTTTTCGGTCCATTTTACCTTCTCCATTCTTCTCCACACCCACATTTCAAAAGCCTCCAATCTACGTCTATCCTCCTGCTTCAGCGACCACGTTTCCGCGCCGTACATAGCTACGCTCCATATCAGAGTTTTTACGAGTCTTGTCTTAACATCCCTACTCAACGTCCCCGTCATCAACCACCTCCTCCTTGAGAAAGCCTCCTTGCCTAGCGCAATTCTTCTCCTTACGTCCCTACCACTTTGACCGTATTGGTCCAAAACACTTCCGAGATATGTAAACTGCTCTACCTGCTCTATTCTTTCCCCGCCTATTTTAATATTTAGCCTAGCCTTTTTCTTTCTGGAAAATCGCATAACCTTTGTTTTATTAATATTGATTCTCATCCCATATTTATCGCACTGAACCTCCAATTCACTCAGCAATGCTTGCAACCCCTTGGCTGACTGAGCAACTAATGCTTGGTCATCAGCAAACCTAACCGATTTTACGAATTCTCCTCCGACTTTCATTCCTACCTCCAGTTCTTCCCATGCCTCTTTAATCATTTCCTCTACATATACGTTGAACAGTACCGGTGACAATGGGCAGCCCTGCCTTACACCTCTTCCTAACACTGCCCATCCGGACTCTCCGTTCCCCACTCGCACCTGAGCAGTCTGAGACATGTACAGGTTGCGGATCAGTCTCCTGTCCCTCCAATCCATTCCTATTTTCTGCAATACACGCATTAATTTTTCCCAATTCACTCTATCAAACGCTTTTTCGAAATCTACAAAACAGGCAAAAACGTCCTGATTGTATTCCATATTCCTCTCGACTAGTGATCTCATCACTGCAATGGCATCACGCGTACCTCTTCCTTTCCTGAACCCAAACTGATCATCCCCTAAGTAATCATTTGCCTTTCTCTCTATCCTTTTGTTGATGATCCTGAGAATAACTTTAGCTGCGTGGGATATCAAACTTATTGTTCTGTAATCCTCACATGACGAAGCCTTTGCCTTTTTTGGAATAGGAACTAACACCGATCTCACAAAATCTTCCGGCCAGATTCCTTCCTCATAGATACTACGAATCAGTCCATATATGGCCTTTTCCCACCTTTCCCTAACCATTTCAACATTTCTACAGGAATATTGTCCACCCCCACAGCCTTATTTGCTTTCATCTCCTTTAGTGCCCTTTCTATTTCATCGTCGAGTATGCCTGGACCTAAGCTATCTTCTTCTACGTCATGTTCCTTTTCTATGTCTAACCTTGTCGGCCTAAGTTCTTTACCATACAGTGTTTCTATATATTCCTTCCATCTCTCTTGGATTTTTCCTGGTTCAACTATTATCTTACCCCATTTATCTTTAACTGTTAGCACAGATCTTGCCTTCTTACTTCCCGATAATAACTTAACCTTGCTGTATAGAGCACCAATTTCACCCTTCTTCTGTAAACTTTCCATATCCTCGCATTGCGTTTTCCACCATTCTTCTTTTGCTTTATTGATAGTTGTGTCCATCCAAAAACCTACCTTAACCGGTAGATTACCTAATAATAATTACGACTAACTATTGTAATTCGTATTTTGGACACATGAGACACTAGGTCCAACGTGCGTTTTTCCTCACATCTCTCTCGTCTCGTTTTATTCGGTATTGCAGTTACTGCACTCTGATTAAGCCCTCCGGCTCTATTCTACCTCCTTCTATAAGTCCTCCCTCCTGAGATCCATTAATGCTCTCTCTGCATCTATTCACTCTAGTCGTGAGTTCAGAATTTAGAATAGAATAGAAAATAGAAAACGTATTTTATGGTCGTCAAATCTTCTACAGTAAAACGCAGCACTTAACTATACTATGATACCTATTCAGACAGATCTAAGCAACGCTTTGCACGGACATTTTTTATGTTCGCATTTTATTTTTCTTTTATTTAATTTTGTATTGTTTGTGTGTAATCGAGGCACACATGGGTCACTGTTTTCCAAGCACAACCAAGTGACCGAGTGTGTGTTTTCCATTTCCCTCTGACTTTTCACTTATTTTTACCTACCCCCTTAAATAAACCCAGTGCCAATCGAGTTTACGGCTGTTTCGGCTGTTTCGTTTTCCATTTTTTCAGGACCGTAGGCACGTCATATTAAAGTTTACATTCGCATTGTACGATTAAAATACGAATTAGAATTAAAGGTGTGAAAAACCACCCCTGAGGTTGCTTCCTGCAACGCAGATTCGAATGTTCGCGGATTTTTAATGTGAACTGTCTTTATTTTTCGATGTAAAACAAACGAGTCAGACGAAAGGCAAGCGAAACAAGCACGAAGAAGGCAAACGAAAAGAATTCGGTCTAGTAGATATCCTGGTGCTTTTGCTAGTACTTCCCATATTAGCTACCCCGCTAGGTATGTTTACGAGAATCCCAATATGAGTGACTGTGAGGCACAAAATGCCTTCCTCAGAGTTACTTTTCGCCCAGTCAGTCGATCTGCGATCCGGCGTACCCCAAGTTCCCCTGAAGTGGGGCAGAGACAAAGCCAGAGGGGAAATGTAGTAACAACCATTGCATTATCTTTCCGTAGTTCCTCTTCATGCTGAGTCAAATTTCGTTTGCCAACTTCCTGGATCTCAATCTCTGAAGACCCTTTGTCCCTCCCCAAGCTCCGCAATCCTCCTCCTTCCCAGTTCTTCTGGACCACCGGAGAGGCCTAACATTCCTCATAGGTAAAAGGGCTCCTCACTCCTCAACCCTTAATCCACAAATGAGGGCAGTGGGACGAATGGGATAGTACGGGTTGACGATCTCTTAGCAAATACTACTCGCAACATTTCCATGCAAGCATTTCACAGGCATAAAGGAAAACTATTGCAGTGAAATTTGGCGGATAGGAAATTTAATTATTAATCGTCATTACATAATTTTAGAAAGAATGTAATGCTATACTATTGGATGGTTTGGTTTTTCTCATTTCAGGGAAATGTTAGCCATAATATTATATTTTTTAAACCCCTAAGATATATATTTTTTTCAATCATGGAAAGCAAACCTTTCACTTGTATAAGATTGGTGATTCTTCCAACGCAACGCGTGGAACGCAACCCCCACTTTGGGGAAGTATTACCGTACTTTATTGTTGGCTCAATTTATTTATTTAAATTTACAAAATACCCTGCAAGCCCCTACGTCGGTGTGTGGCAGATGGTGACTCAACATCAGACATACAACATTAAAATTGTTTTGACTTTGCTAATTGATATTTACAATAAATATGTAAAATAATTAAAATAACTTGGTATATCATAACTACAATAACTACAAGCACATTCAATATGATATCTAACAAGAAAATACTTATTTAGGCATCCGATACGAGCTGCTAGTAACGTGAAGGCTAGTAAAATAAGGGTAAAATGATACGATATTAGGATACTTGGAATAAAAAAGAAAAAAATAATTTTCTTCCTCGCTACCGGGGTGGCTTAGTTATCCCGATCTCTTATTGTTAGTGGGAAAAATTACGTCTTAAATTAGTCAGTTCTACACTTAATCTCCCTAACGTCACTGACATGATCTCCCTTGCCGTAGTACAATGGAACCAACAATTAATTTTCAACATCATTGCTAAGGAGGCATTCTTCCAATTTATGCAAGAGATTTTATTTGTAATTTAACCTTCGTTCCGTGAGTGATTCTAATCCCAATTTAGTCCATCTAATAATTTTGATGAACAACTCAGTTTATCATTACAACGTTTTACAAATATACCTGTAGTTCGTCAACAATGCACACGATCTAACTCGGTAATCAACCCAAATTCATGTGAACTCCATATTCCCGCAATCTACGTATTCTCAATGAGATGAAACCAGCGGAAGATAGTTATGCTCTTTAACCCTATATTTTCCTCAACTGTACTCCTTCCTTTAAATAAAAACTGTATCTGCCCCATTGACATTTATAAATGAAAATAAGCGCACGGTTTCAATTTTAAAGATGAGATCGACCGAAAAGATCCCCTCATTTTATTGGTCGGTATTTGTTAAATACGTATTGCTTTAAGAAAAGAGTAACAGAGGCGGGTAAGCTGGGGTAAATTGGTCGAGGGTGCCTGAGAGTGAGTCTTAGAGAGAGCAGGCAATACTTAGAGAACATTCAAATGGTACTAAATACCACCCTACATTGGAGGACCGGACAACTAAAATACAATAAGAGACAGACACTATCATTGACAGGCTCAAATTACTTGTCTTTCCCTCGCATGATACCCACTCATAACATGTTCAAACCAAAGCACCCTAACGTTTCGATTAAAAAATCAACTTTACGTAAAGCTTTACTCAAACAGAAACCCAATAATGTATGGTGTGGCGAGCATGTACATCTAATACCATGCTTATTCACCAATAGGTAGTGTTCTGTCTCCCTCAGCCACATTAGCAGTGTATTATTAAGATATACTGGTACACTAGAGTTGTGCCCATCCAAATAGACAGCAGGTACTAAAGCAATAATTTCATACGGCTCACGCACTCTAGGCAACTGGAAAAGAAGTGAACAACAGTCAATATACTTGGAAAAAAGGTGCGCAACACGGAGAGAAATCCTATGCAGCAGCAATATTTAGGAATTGACGTCCACGGGGATTGCCCAATTCAATATAGATCGACCATGAAAAAATCACATGACTCCACCTATCTTTCAATCCGGTCACGCTGCTGTTTATTCAAAATTTGCACTCACTGCTAAAAAAAACCACGGAATTTCACTTTGAAACAAGACAGAAAAGAAGTGCCACTGGTTTCAAACTCGAACTGTAATTGATAATGTGAAAAGGATTAAAATGACAAATATATGATTAAAAATGATACGCTTATCGACTCTGAAATCATTATTTTTTCCAAAACATATTGAAAGTCGTGTCAGATAAACACAAAGAATGCATCGAAGCTGCCCCAAAAATTTGCATGTTATCGCGTATAGAATTCCTTGGGATTGGACAATGCAAAAACGTTATCTCGTAGCTACTGAAGTCTGGTAAAAGTCGGGAAATTCCTGAAGACAGGAATTTATTCTATGAATATTTTTGGGGAAGAAATGAGTATACCGAAGTAACTTTAGGCTTAAGTCCAAACAGTCTTCTAGCATACGGCTTTCTGTTTAATATTAATATTTTCCAACAGTCATCACGGACATTGGACAGATAATAAGAATTTTTAATTGTTCATTTGCGAATTTTTTAGAAGTCTATCCTGAATGGAAATGTAATGAAGATGAAGTATGTCTTTTCACAGGGCTTAGAATTTGAGCTGTAATTGATTCTGCCAAAAAATCTTAAATCGGCAAATAACATGAGTGGCATAGATGAGAAGGGTAAAAGCTGCATATTTCAGGCAAATAGAAATTTACATTTTTATAAATCAAACCACTTTGCTTTTCCACATAAACTTTTTATTCTCACGACCCAGGTTTCGTTATAGCATAATATCATATGCTCTATAACCTGATGGTTATAGACCTGATGATGGTTATAGACCCATCAAGTTACGCCAGAAACTATTTTATTTAAAGAGAGATTTTTCGAAGTTATCACAAATTAGAAATTATTATCGATCATGTAGTACGCCAGAAAAATCCTTTCCTTGGTGCCCTTACCGTATTACACGTACGAGTATGTATGGATGTGCCTACTATTAGCTAATCTTTGCATATTACAAAACAACCAAGACAGGATGTCGGAAAATTTATAGAAAAAGTAAATTAGGAGCTTTACTTATTGTTGTAACACGTTCCAAAGATTTTCAATCCATGAGAGGAACTTTGAAACAAAAAATTAGAAATTTTTCAGAGAAAATCCGAGAAATTAGTTTAAAATTGTTACGGGGAAAGAGTAGCCCTGGCGAGTATGGGAGAAACAATAGGATGGGAGCCCCTTGAGCCACTAGGAGAACAGGCAAGACTTTGACTTGCATAAGGTACAAACACCTAACGTTTACTAGAGAACCCTAGGGAGTAATTATGTCCCCATATTACATTTCCAGAATGGATCGTGATGCATATATATATGCAGACAGATTCAAGTACTCCTCTTTCCCTTATACTACAAACATTCACAAATAAATCAAGCCTAAGAACCCCTACATTTTCAACTCAAAAGAAAAATTTAAAGCTTCACTCGGACGCGACCATTTTTGTAACGGTTGCCGATGACGGATGACTGGAGCCAAATCAATGAAATCTGTCCTACGTGTAGATGATAGGCATGAACATAAGAGGTCTGTGTAAATTAAGTAATGAGACTGAATTTTTTAATTTTTTTCATTCGAATAGAATTGCAATTTTTTCGTCACCCTCAAAATAACTTCCTTCTGAAGCCGCACAGCACTGGAGACGGTTCTTCCACTCCTAATAGCAGTACTGGAACTCCGATACTGGAATAGCCTTCAGCTGGTCGGTTACAGCCGTTTGAATGTTTTCGACTGTCCCAAAATGTGTTCCCTTGAGGTGACGTTTCAACTTTGAGACGAGAAAAAAGTCACAAGGACTCAAGTCAGGTGAATAAGGAGGCTGAGGAGCCACAGGAATGTTTTTACTGACCAAAAACTACCGGTCCTTTTGGTCTTGCGAAAGGTTTTTTGGGACCATTTTTGCGCAGATTTTTCTCATCCCCAATTCATTGGTCAAAATCTGATGAACGGTGTTGCGAGTCAAATACAACTCTTCCCTGATCATTCTGACTGTCAACCGACGATCTGAACGCACAAGATCCTGGATTCTGTCGACATTTTCATCGGTTCATGAAGATGAAGGTCTTCGACATTCTTCCTTCTGAAAATGCCTTAAACTACTGAAAAACCTTGTATCTCGACAAAATCCTATCTCCTTAGGCCTGCTGAAGTTTAGCAAGAGTTTCCGTTGCACTGTGCCCAAGTCTGACGCAAAACCTGATCGATGACACCGTTGCTCGAAATTAAGGTCACTCTTTTTTAGAACACAATAGAAAAAACTGTAAAAAAAATCGCTAAGGACAGCCAAATGACTCGAGCGAGTTCAAACCCGTTACTGAAGGCGGATCACATATTCCCCTGCCGCTCCTCCAAGTCCAGCGCCTCCAGTGTTGCCAGATCGAACGCTACGTTGCCAACCCAATTACTTAACTTTCCGACCTCGTATGTGTAAGAGTGTTTGTGTATATGATCAAATATTTTTTCATTTTCACGCACCAACATATATTTGTGCATGTAAAACAAAAGAAACCCCTGCCACACACCTTAGCGGCGGTTTGTGGGGTATTGTGTACATGTATATATGCACCAAGGCCACTTAACTAACCATCGCATTAAGCCACTTGAAAAAGCCTAAAGAAATGAAAAGTATCAGCAGCAATAGGGGCTGACGATGGCGTTAAAATACAAGCGTTGCTACACGCCACTACGAAAGAGGCGTTCATACGGAGCCTCAAGGGGAGAGGCCTTGCATAAGGGATTAAGGCGTTCGGGTAACGAAATGACTTCATTAGGCATCATTTCCGAAGCGCATATTTAAGCTACGGGTCACAAGAGTTCTGCCCTAGGGAGTCGTTCCGAATAGTTATGTGACCCTAAAAGCCCTTGGCTCCCACGTTCGAATATTCAATGAGATTCATCAGCCCAACGTCCGCTTTTCAAATTGCCGCAACATTACCATATCACAAGATGCCCAGAGACTTGAGCTCAGAGCTCATGCCCCTTGCCTTATAACGCAAAAGGGAACATCGATCAAAATTTTACACGGGAGTTCCAAGAGATTCGCATGCAATTCCTTGAGGCAGGATTATGTTTGAAAATAAAAAAAACCATATCGTACAAATTATGACGGATTCATGCAATGGTGGATGATGTACATTTGTGGAACTCCTTCATGATGCGTGTGAAAGAAAAAAAACACCCTGCTATTTCACACAAATATAAAAATAATTAATTAATAATAATAAAATTAAAAAAAAATAATTTCATATTTGTGCGGAATGGCTGAGTGTTTGCTTTACTATGCATTATGAGGGATCATCATTAAAAATTGTAATTTTCCGTGCATTATTCTGTTCTCCGTGTGAGTCCGCAGAAAATCGCTATCCTCTACCACAGGAATTACAGCGTGATTTACAATATTGGATGGATTTGAATATGATTTGGTTACTTGTTCACATATTTCTTTTGTAGATCATTGCATGAAATGCGCTCTGGGCAGCAATCATTTACAATTACCAAACATCATTTAATATCTCAAAAATACATATCTCTAAAATTCAAATCATTCTGGGAATTGCCTCTCTATACATCAGCTTGCAGGAGAAGGAGAGAGGAAATATAGATATTTTAGGGCATTGCGAGATGAGATCGAAGAATAGCGGGGATCACTGGAGTATTAGTTACATAGTAACATATCACGGTGGGGAAGATAGTCATTGAGGTGCGGCAGGAGTAATTAAAAAAATAGTAAGAAAAGAATAATAAACAAAGAGCGGATGGATGATGGAACATATTCAGCAGGGGTGAAAGTTGAACCAAGGAACTAGGGTATTTGAAGATGGGTAAATGAAAGAAAGATGAGAAAATTAAATAAAAAGGCTTATCGAAAGCCGCAAGCGAAACTATAATAGAAAATGGGAACATGGTAAGGAAAAAATAATAGTTTAAAGATGAGGTGATTAACAAGATAGACGAGAGCATAAAATAAAAGAATATAAACAAAAACTAAAAGGAAGGGAAAGCAGAGGGTTGAATAACAAACTGAGGCGGGAAACATATGGGGCAAAAGACGCGTGGTGGAGGATGCAGTGCGAGGATAAGGAAAGTTTACAGAGGATGGGTGAAATGGGCGCGGTGTACAGGAAAGTGAAAGTACTATCGGAATTCAGGAAGGAAAAATCCGTTCGTCTAAGATAAGGCAGGCAAATTATTTACTGACAAGGGAAAGATTAAAGAGAGATTGAAAGAATCTACGAGTGATTACTGTGTTTATGGTTTATATATACTTATAGGAATGGAAATATTAGCAAGAGAACTATGGGAAGCCCTGGGGGTGGAGTGAAAACAGTGGGAGAATTCATAAAATGTCATGTCGTATTTGCGGATGATCAAGCTTAAGTTAGTTGGTCAACCAAGGGTTTACAGTCATTGTGGGCACATTAGAAAGTCAGTGCGATAGGTATCGTATAACATGAGAATCAATGTAATTAAGACAAAGGTTATACAGTTTTCGAGAAATTGAAAGGGTAAGTTTAACATTTTAATACCCATAAGCTCATAAACTACAGCAGTTTACTTATCTCGTAAATGTTCTGGACCAAGATGGACAAAGTACGAGGGTCATCCGGAAAGTAGTACCCGTTCGTGCCGCATGAAGTGCTGACGACGCGAGTAGCCGCTGGACGAGGTCAGATAGCTTCAGTGGCTTGTCTGCCTTCTCTGAGCCAAGTTGCGTGACGCTAGCATTGCCTGTGTTGTTTCTGTGATTGTTTACAATGTTTAAAAAAATTGAGAACGCCGCCAGTTGTGAAGTGAGGGCAGTGATTAAATTCCTCAATGCAAGAAACGTTCGCCCATGTGATATTCATCGCCAATTAAAGGAGGTGTATGGAGACAATGTAATGGACGAGTCGTCTGTTCGGCGGTGGTGTCGCAACTTCAACATGGGGAGGGGGAACACACACGACGATGAGCGTTCGGGGAGACCGTGACAATGCCAGGCCTCATGCAGCTGGAATAACACAAAAACTTTTGCAGCAATTCAAATGGGAAACTTTCGACCATCCACCGTATAGCCCGGAATTGGCCCCTTCAGATTTTCATCTCTTTACAAAGCTTAAAGACTTTTTGGCAGGAAAAGATTTGACAGCGATGAAGAACTTAAAGGAGCGACCCTGTATCTCAATGAGCTGGCGGCGAAGGACTATGCAGCAGGAATACAGAAACTTGTCACACGTTATGACAAATGCCTTAATTTGCTTGGAGATTATGTTGAGAAGTAGTTTAAAGTATCCTCTTTCAAATAAAATTTTTTATGTTTGTTAATATTTACTTTTGTGTCTTTATTTCACGAACGGGTACTACTTTCCGGATGACCCTCGTAATTAGGACGAAAGAATAAGATTATCATTAGGTAAAGAAGCTTTCACGAGAAGGAAGGAGTTGATGGTATGGATGTTGAGTAAGAATGTTAAGAAAATATTAGTGAAAACTGGGATACGGAGCGTGGTTTTGTAGGGCGCGGAAACATGGTCGTTGAAGCAAGACGATAGGCTTAGATTACAGGTTTTTGAGATATTGATGTGGGGAGGGATGGGAAGGATAAAATGGATGGAAAGAAATACAAACGAAGAAATACTAGGAATGATGATGGGGGGGGGGGAGAAAGGAATGTTGCAATAAACCAAACGGAGGCAGGAGGAGCGAATGAAGAGCTTTCTGATTGCCGAGGGGATGTTGAAGACTGTGATAAAGGGGAGAATGTTAGGCAGGCAAGGAATGGGTACGAATAGGATAACCATGTTGCATATTGAATTAAGGGTTATTTTTAGTGTAGGTTCAAGTTGCATTAGGCGAGTTTAAGAAATATAGGGGTATTAAGTTCATGTTAATCCAAATCCTACCTTAAAAGGTATAATACCAAGTAATAATAATATTTAAATATCGTTTTCCAATTTTCATTTTCGCCCTTACGAATGCGTTAAATCTAAGTCCATCGAGTTGACGCTATTTTTCTTTCTGCATATCCGAATGATGGATCAGTAAGCGGAAATCATCTTCATCTTTGGAACTAGGGGAGTAGGAGTTTCTTGAAGCATACCAATTGCTTCCATTCTGCAAAAAATTATTGTATTGTCCTCTTTTCTATTATTCTTCAACAAATTTAAGTTTTAGTAATGATATTATTCACTCTCCTACTTCCCACTGCATAATAGGGAACATTTATCAAACGCCAATTTCCCTGCACGAATAGGGCACGGGGATTGGGATGGTGCGGTGACCAAAGTACTGACTTCCCAGCCAGAAGGACCGGGTTCGAATCCCGGAGACGGCAGATATTTTCAGAGGTATCCCGATTCCTAATTAAGATGTTTTGTAGAGAGCACTTTGAGTGAGTACGCCGTCTGTCGGATGGGACGTTAAGCTGCGGACCCCTTGCCGCCTTTCGTTGAGAGCTAATTCCGACGCCGGGTTTCTCTCCACCCTTCACCCGGTCCATCCCTAATGGCGCAAATGACCTCAACTCTAGGTCGCATGACCTAAAAACTACTGCTACTACAAGAGGTTACTTCGCGACGAAGTTTTGCGATATTTTCAAATTAGTTATTGCGTGTATTTACTATGTGATTACCTGCCTTCCCTTGCACTAGAGACTTTCGGCGTAGAGGTGCTCAAATATTCATTTTCGATTCGTATCCTTTTGGTTTGAAAAATCTCATTATGTAATCAATGTTTCTAGATAGCGTACACAATGTTTTCAGGCAAATAAAAAAATACCATTCGAAAAATAAATTAGGGTGACATAAGCCCTTTAAAGGAAGAATTATACAAAGAAGTCTCATATAATCAAGGTTGCATTCCTTCTTTTCCAAAAGAAAACTCTCTTCTATTTGAACAAGTAATGGATATCAAAGTACCGAAAATTTTAGGAAAAGGCAATAAACAGGTTTTTTTCACTCCGTCTCCGAACATTTTCCTCCCACACTCACTTGATCGCTCCGCCTGGACCCCCTTGTTTTGAAGGCCACCCCAGATGGAGTACGAGGGTAGAGAAACGGCGGCAAGTGTTTGTCAGGAGATCACTTAGAGTGCCCAATACCCATCCCCTTCGGAGTAAAAGCTTTGGATTATGGTGTTCGGTCGCCTGGTTTGTTATTCTTCCCATGAAAGGCGTTGCCGCTACATTTCATCAGTCCTTCTCATAGTTTACCCCACGGTTTTCACTTCATCCCTGACTAAATGTAGTACATGTGATGCTAAAAATATCCCGGTACGAACGAAAATGCTGTTAATTGCCCACAATAAATCCTGATAAACTAAGGAAGCCCCAATACTATGGTATAGTGCCTTCCATATTTAGGAAACGCGCATTCAAAATTCTATTTATTCTGTTGAAAAACATTTCCTTTTGAGCACGGCGAAAAGAAGATTAAGATGAGATGTTGAATAACAGTGATGCATATGGAGACAGGGTTGAAAGTAAGGAGTAAAAACACTGGTATTAACGAAAGGATTGGCAGGCCCGAGCAGATAGGAAGGACCCTGCATTAAGAAGAAAGGCAGAGGAGTGGTCCGAGTGACTTCCTTCAATGACTCCAAAGAGGAGAGCAGTGACGAAAAATCACTTCAGTGCGAAACTGTTGGACCTGAATAGTGTGAAGAAGGTGAACCTCGATCGTAATTTCGAGAAAAATAGTCCCAATGACATGATCTTTTGAACTATAGAGGACCGATATATTCTTTTGGCGATGGTATATTTTTGAACTGATAGCCACAGTGACAAATCTTTAAGCATCAGAGCAGCTTTAGGGAAAAGGCAGCAAAAAGAAAGAATAAAAATGGGAGAAAGATTGGATGTAAATAGACTTGGATGTGATTAAACTATTTTTTGGCATTCTTTTTTGGCCGCAACAATTCAGAAACAAAAATTAGCGCATTATTTTTCACCAAACAGATTGATGATAACCCCGATTTTTCAAGGATTATCATCGAAAAGTGTTTGTTTTTATTTTTAAAATTCCTACCATTCGCTAATAATCAGACACATCAGACAAAAACTGGCAAGTCTCTGCGGAACCTTAAGAATTAGAGCATGGAGCATTTATTATTATTATAAGGTAATCTACCGGTTAAGGTAGGTTTTTGGATGGACACAACTATCAAATAAATATTTTGTAACTCCAAACAAAACAAAATCAAGCAACCTACTCTACATCAGGTCCCTATTCATCTCTGTGCACTTCCTTCCTTACTTCATCCCGTCCAACATCCCTATCCTGTTCCTGCCCTTTCCTCGTTTGCTTAACATTCTCCCCTCTATTACCTTCAACATCCCACTGCCGCTCAATACGCCTTTCATCCATTTTTCCTGCCTCCATAGGATTTCTCTCAACAAACCCCTCTCCTCACCCACCATCTCCAGTACTTCCTCATTTGTTTTCCTTTCGGTCCATTTCACCCTCTCCATTCTTCTCCGCACCCACATTTCAAAAGCCTCCAATCTACGTCTATCCTCCTGCTTCAACGACCACGTTTCCGCGCCGTACATAGCTACGCTCCATATCAAAGTTTTGATGAGTATTTTCTTTACCTCCCTACTCAACGTCCCCGTCATCAACTCCCTTCTCCTTGAGAAAGCCTCTTTGCCCAGCGCAATTCTTCTCCTTACGTCCCTTCTACTTTGACCGGGTTGGTCCAAAACACTTCCAAGATACGTTAACTGTTCTACCTGCTCTATTTTTTCCCCTTCTACTTTAATATTTAGCTTAACCTTTTTCTTTCTGGAAAATCGCATAACCTTTCTTTTATTTACATTGATTCTCATCCCACATCTATCGAACTGAATTTTCAATTCACTCAGTAATGCTTGCAACTCCTTGACTGACTGACAAACTAGAGCTAGGTCTTCTAACTACCTAACTGATTTTACGAATTCCCCGCCGACTAAAACGTTAGTATAACTTGAATGCAGAACCGTTCGATTCAAGGTATCATTTGATCATCACACTAATCAAAACCACAACATTAGGAAATATAAATATCATATCTTGTATGTACTGCCCGATTCTATTAATTTTCAGTTAAAAATTGCCCCGATATTAGGTGGACGCCTTGTTGATGACCAATGATACTCTGACTAGGAATGATGGTCAACATTGGTCATCACAACTGCAGGAGATGTCACGACAGTCACTATTACGGAGACATCCGCTGAGTTGCACCGAAATGCTGAAATTTTACGTAGTAGTAATCATTTGCCTTGATAGGGATTCAAAATCCGATCTCCCATCAACTTCTGACCGGAGATCGAGTGATCCTAGTTCAACTTCCGAAGAAGGTGAGTGACTTTTACTCTCGATATGAAATATCTTCATTTAAAGTCCTCTAATAAATGGATGGCTAACGTTGAATACTTAACGTTTTATTACTTAGACACAACCTTAATTATTTGACTACTTGTTTGCCACAATTAATCATTTGGGAAGGAGCACGGAACATATTTACGTATGAAGGAGGCACCAATCGAAAATGTTTGAGGGCACTGGGTTGCCAGTTATGGTCACACAGGTGAACTTGCAGAAATTACCTACGTTTGCAGTCTTGGGCCGCTTTGTCTCGCCTACTTTAGATTTATGAGGCGTCGTCCTTATTTGCGAATTCCCTTTCCTTAACAAATGAGTCCAAAATTTTGACAACGGACCTCTTTAAAAAAATTTACTCATTTTTGGCAAAGATTATTTGATTTTTTTCTTTTATTTCATTCAAACAGTAACGATGAATAGCCACAGATAAACTATAACCTAACGACGTCGTCACTTGAGAAAATATGGCCAGATTCAGCATATGGGGTTCCCCAGCCGTACTCGAAATTATACTGGTTTCCTTCTGCATGAACAAGAATTATAAAAAAAAACACTAACAATCGTTAATTTATTCGAGTCGGTAGTCATACATATCCTCTTCAATGACTAGCATTTGAATAAACTAAGGGTTTGAACAGTTTTACAGTGCATGACCAAACTGGTCGACACAACCAGCCGCCTCATAGCACGCGCGACTGCGGCACACATCAATCTCACTTTTCCACTCCGCAGGCGTTGCGCGGCTTCAATTACGCCGTCATGTTACCCGAGATATCACGTCTAATGCTTTATATATGCAATATCGGGTTATGAACTTTACAGATTAGTGCAACAGCCATCCCTTCTTACAGCTTGCTTTAAAATATCCCAGTTCCCTGACCTGGAGGTGGAAAGTTCCACTTGTAATTTATGGTAAAATGAATCACTGAAATTAACAGTTTCATTCGAACAGTTTTATTTAGTTTTGGATATATTCGGGCCTCTCTAATTTCCTTGCACGACCGAAATAAGTGATTATTTCTTCTAAATATCAGTTTATTTTTAATGCGATAGATTTATCGTACATGAAACTTCTTACTAACTGTTCACAATAATCTAATGGAAAAAGGATTTCTTATTTCGGGCAATTAAGCTGTAGGTTTCACTCTTTAACTTCTCGTTTTTGTCTCAGCAACCAATGAAACGTTGATCTAAAATAAATACCGCTGTGTTGTAGTTAATGTTTTAGCATACTTTTCGAGATCGATTTTTCGAGATCGGTTCTTAGATTGGTCTGGACAATTCCATAAAACACTAAAATATTTGGTGGCTACCGACAACAGACCCTTGGCGTAATTTTGACTCAATACGGACACGTAAGATGATATATTTTCCCTTTAAAATATGTGAAATACACACGTGTTTGGTCCGATATATTTTCCCTTTAAAATATGTTAAATACACACGTGTTTGGATCCGTATTTTTCAACTTCTGCTTTCAATGGTAATTTAATTTTATTTGTGAATATTAGGCTAAGACCGGAGACTAAAATGTTTCCAAGTCCAGATGGTTAAGGTAATCTACCGGTTAAAGTAGGTTTTTGAATAGACAAAAAAACCAAATAAATATTTTGTGACTCCTAACAAAACACAATCCAGCAACCTACTCTACATCAGGTCCCTCTTCATCTCTGTGTGTTTCCTTCCTCCCTTCATCCTGTCCAATATCCC
Organism: Hetaerina titia; assembly: GCA_037158775.1. Taxonomy (NCBI): domain Eukaryota; kingdom Metazoa; phylum Arthropoda; class Insecta; order Odonata; family Calopterygidae; genus Hetaerina; species Hetaerina titia. Next base: position 67,542,423 of record CM073776.1, on the reverse strand, counting down.
TATCCTGTTCCTGCCCTTTCTTCGTTTGCCCAACATTCTCCCCTCTATTACAGTCTTCAACATCCGACTGCCGATCTATACGCCTATCATCCACTTTTCCTGCCTCCATAGGATTTCTCCCAATACACCCCTCTCCACGCACACCATACCTAGTGCTTCCTCATTTGTTTTCCTTTCGGTCCATTTCACCTTCTCCATTCTTCTCCACACCCACATTTCAAAAGCCTCCAATTAATCTAGGTCTACCCTCCTGCTTCAGTGACCGCATTTCTGCACCGTACTTCTTAACCTCCCTACATAACGTGCCCGTCATCAACTCCCTCCTCCTTGTGAAAGCCTCCTTGCTTAGCGCAATTCTTCTCCCTAAGTCCCTACTATCGTGTTGGTTCAATACACTTCCTAGATACGTAGACTGTTCCGCCTGCTCTAGTTTTTGCCCACCTATTTTAATGTTTAGCTTAGCCTTTTTTCTGGAAAATCGTATAACCATTACTATTGATTCTCATCCCGTATCTATGGCACTGACCCTCCAATTCACTCAGAGATACTTGCAACCCCTTGACTGACTGACAAACTAAAGCTTGGTCATCAGCAAACCTAACTAATTTTACGAATTCCCCGCCGGCTTTCATTCCTATTTTACTTGATAGGCCATTTTACTGTTCGCATTTCCGAGTCTATAGATGGAAAATTGCAGGAGATATCTACCCTGAAATGCCATTGCTACGCATTTTTAAATATATGTAGACCCTACTCCTGACACCCGAATTCCGATATTAATGAATTCGCTATGAAGAGACTGACACTCTCACCTTAAATAACTCGCTACCCTAATATGGCAAATAATCCGACATTTCTGGATGTTTTAAAGCTAATGTAAGTCATGTAAATGAATGAAAAGAGGACTGAGGAAAGAGCACCGTTCTTGCTTCCTTACGGGACGACATAGGTTATATTCATGACATCCAAACTAAATCCATCAACTATGTATTGCTTTTTCTTCTCGCTCAGACACAAATCGGCGAAGAAAATTCAGCACTACGAGGTGGATTCCAAATGATTGTACATACGTAGGTGTATCTATCAGTTTAGAGTTGCAGCAAAATTATTTTTACGGCTTCGTGACGGCATGACCTTCATAACTGACCTAAGTCAGTGTTGCTCATCGGTCGCTTCGCCGGACACGCCTCGGGTATTCACCGGTGCGAGATAGCGCGCGGGGCGGGCGGTCCCACGGCGTGCTCTCACGTCTGTCATGCGCGCTGACCGCAGGTGCATCACCGCACACGGCTGGCCGTCGCGGGTGCAGAGCGGTGGCCAGTGGGTGGTGGTGGTGCTGCACCTGTGGTCCAGTTCCTCCCCCCTCTTGCACGCGTCCCCCTAACTCCTTACCGATCACGCTCTCCCTCCCGGGGAGTTGTAGCTAGCCGTATGAACGATAGGATTGTTGCATTTTCATCCTGCTTCATTCGGGGGCTGTGCAGGAGGAGGCTCTGCCCCCCCCCCCTCGGCAAATTCTTAGACGGTTGTAAATTTATCAGCCAACACTTTAAATAACGTAAAATGGGGCTACCTTTTCCATTGTACGACTCTAGCCCCAACTCGGAAGAGATTTTGATATCTGTTCTTACAACGCGGTGAAAACCCGAATATGCAGAATTCTTCAAGCCACCGCCGCGAAAATCTACGCAGCCATATTATCTTTAGAGTTTATACTTAAAACAAGGCTATTAGGTATAATCAAACAAAACTTATGGTTCTCGTCATGTTCGTATTTTAGTTCTTTTTAAGGAATATTACTAACAGGGAAAAGTTGTTTAGAGTACGTTGACATAGTGAGATGGTGTTACAACTTACTTTTCGGGGTAATAATGACCCATCAACAAACATATATCGTGGTAAAATCGTATTGCCAGACATTTGAAATATTAAACGTGTTTTTTTGAGCGTCCAAATAGTGAAGCGGGCAAAAATAACGCCATCCTATTATAATGCAATTTACTACGAAAAACAAATAATAATAACTTTTAGTGTTGTTATTATTTATTAGTATACCGCTTAAGAAAAGAGTTAGATGGACACAGACAGTGCGCTCCCACTTGTCTTAGCCTCGTCTAACAAGACGGAACCTAAAAGTCCACACAACAATGGAAACAATGCAAAACGGAGGGTACAAACAAGTACTTATTCCGAGATGATTTGACTCAGTGACTCACACTTTGTAAGGAATAAAGAGCACCATTAGGTAATATTCTTGATATGGTTCCTTTATTAATTTCTTTCATTCATTTTGTGTGGCTGAGGGCAGTGATGTGTGCTTAAACCAAATTTCTGATTCCTTAATGTGTCGGTACTTTCTTTTTTTTTTTATTCCTCTGATAGTTTTTTTCTCGCTCGATATTATTCCTCGAAACAGTTTTCAACTGCCGATGATGGTGCGCCATCATTTGACCAATATAATAGAAATCTTGTTAGGTAAAGCAAGATTCTTTATTTGTTCATGTGCTCTCTTTACCGATTGGTGATGGTTCTTTCACACGAATTTGACAAGCATATTTAAAATTTTCATTGCCTAAATAACAATGTTATTTTAGCTACTAGCTATTATGTGCACGCACGCGACGGCAATGCTTTGCGTACTGCGCAATTTCGGTGTTTAAACACCCCCTGCCGCAGTAATTGCCGGAGGCTTGCAGGGTATCATGCGCAACAATCAATTGGTTATGATTTTGATCCATTTCGCTAGGTCATTAAAATGCATCAGAATCACAGTTTGCAATCCAACACTGATCAGGCGGGAGGGTGAGGTGGCGGGGTTGAGAGTAGACGAAAAATAAATCGACCGGGAAGGTAACGACTCTCGGAGATGCTCCTATGAGATTGCAGGACGGAGATTCCAGTGGAGTGAGACATCCCCGGGGAGGAGGACATCTGTAAAGCTGTTTCCTTATCTTCGTCGTCCTATGCACGGTTATGACCGACCACCCAGAGAACCAGTACCGGCTGGCACTCCCCCCAGATCGGTCGCGCGTGAGTCACGTCCCAGACGCGCCCATGCTTGCTCACCTCTTGGCGGTCAACATATCGGCGAGCGGACGTTCGTCATTCAAACATCCGTGAAATTTCGAAGACGGAGACATACATCCGAGAAATTTCGAAATGTCCGCTTCCGACGGAAATTACACGAACAAGCTAATAAGCAGGACGTTCTTAACCCTCTTGGTGTAGAAAAGCATTTTTGATAAATACTATTTTTCGACGCTCGTTTCAGTCGCCAACCGTGTTTGCAAATCATATCTCCCATTCTGGTATGCAATCAGTTCTTGTAAATTCAATCTTGAGAACGGCCCAATGGATTTTGATGAAATGGGGTGAGTCATTCCCGTTTCCAAGTCAGGGAAAAACCGAATTGAGCATAACTCGAGCCAGGGAAAATTTAGTGAAAGGCAGTGATCGAATTCCCTTCATGAACAGTCACGTTTCCTTCTGCAAAGAATTTTTTTAGAGGAATTTCAGGCGTAACCGGTTAATGATTTTTCGTCTTGTGGTTAAAGACGGTGTTCAATAAAGAATTATATTTTTAACAACATACGTTTGCACATCCTATAATTTTTTAATGACCATTTTCGAAGTATGTACTCACCATTTGATGCGATTAACTTCTCCCACCATTTTTCCCTAATCTTCAAAGACATGCTAGAAGCCATTTTTCATCGGGCCTAAGCAGCCTTTACATAGAGGAATAGGAAAATGTTGCCAGGAGCTAGGCTGAGATAATAGATGAGGAACACATCTAACGTTGATTTTCGCGATGTATTCAGCAAAAATATTTTCGATGCGCGGCCGTCCATTATCCTGGCGTAGCTCTCATCCTGTTGACTTTAAATGAGACATTTTGCGATTGATATGACCTTAGCTAGTTTTCAGTACATTTCCATAGTATGCTCCATTCCTATAGTATGCTCCAAAAAGAAAAAAAAATTCCCCTGGCGCGGTTGCATACAGTTAGTATGTACTTATCACTCGTGGGAAAAATGAAATCCTAAATTTATCTGTTCCACATTTAATCTCTCTAATCTTACTGTCGTAGTGTCTCCTGCTGTACAATGATGGATCTAATGATACATTTTCAACATAATCGCTAAAGAGACGTCTTTCCAATTTACACAAGAGATTTTGATCTGTAATATAACCTTCGCTCCTTGGGTGATTCGGAACTTAGTTCCTCTAATAACCTCAATGCACTACTCGCTTTATCATAACACCGTTTCACAAATCTAGTTCCTCCAGGCTGCAAGCGATCCAATTCGACAATCGATTCAACTTCAACTCCATACACTGCTTGCGTCTTCTAAATGAGGCCTTACTAGTAAATGATAATATTGCTCTTTAACCTTCTCGTCACGTTCCGCCAATATTTTTCTAATAAATCCTCATTTTTGGCTATCTTGTTCACATATTCCCCTCATATGTTTCACCCAGGATAGGTCATGAGTTAAGGTAACGCCTTATACTTTAATAGAGTCGACACTTTCTATTCCGGTATTTTTGAGCGAGTAAGCGTTCGGGAGGAAACTACCCCTTCCAAAAATTCCAAGATTCCAAAAACCCACCTCTACGTACTTTTTTTTAATTAAATTATAACTGCGAAATGTGGCATCAACGTTACATAACATTAAGATCATCTACTAAAGCTATTTAATACTCAGGACTACGCATATCTCCTTGTCGGAACGGAAGTGTATCTTACTATTAATCACGGATCTAACACCATCAATGTTAAGCAGAAATTAAAGAGGTTCGATAAGACTTCCCTGGGGAGCACCTGAGGTTATTCTGCTGCAATATAGCTAGGACTGCTATTTGTACCCGACCAATCAAAAAGTCTTTAATCTAGTCCAGGATTATTTTATCTATCCCGCAGGCATCTAGCTTTATGAGTAGTTTACAATGACATACGTTGTGGAAGGCTTTTTTAAAATATAGAAAAACCGCGTCCAATGGAAGATTGTTTTCTCCGGAACCCAAAATACCATGGATAAAAACCGCAGTTTCGTTGTTCCTCGCAGGAACTGCCCTTCCAAATCTATATTTTCGACGGATTTTCTCCCGGTTGTTGAATCTGTAAAAGCAATGTTGGGCCACGATAGTAATTCCTTTCAGTTTCGCAGGAAAACTAGCATGTCCGTTACTTTTATCTATTTATTCTTCTTGGTTCGAAAACAGCACTTTTTGGCCTTTACATTGGACGGAAATGACAACACAACAATAACAACAGGTTTTCTAAAGGTCCAAGTATAGCCAAGCTCTCTTCGTGAATGAAGGGGGAACTAAACTCAAAAATCTCGATCACCATCAATTATTCTTTTCTCTTATTAATTTTTAACGATTCCGGGGGATTTTCTCCGACCCTTTTACGATTAATCAATTGACATTTTCTCCCATAGATACCAAAAAGTTGTCCCGTATTCCGAATGAGGCCAAACTAAAGCCGAATAACAACACTCTTTCACTTTTTCATTACATTTCTCTAAAGCCTGTTAGATGAAACCTTGCTTCTTTAAGGCAGATCCACATATTCTTCTTGTATGTGTGCCCCATGAAAAGTTCAATGTTCGTAAAGGCATAAGAAGCTACTCATGATATTTCCACAACTCCAACCCCTCGCGTCACGCGTAACTTCTCTTCTAATTCATTTCCTCAAACAGTTTTATCCCTAGAAGTTTCCAAAGAATGTGAAGGCCGTTGCATACCGGCAAGTTGCAATCCTTCTATGCCCACGTAGTGAACTTTGGATGAGAAAAATCAACAACAAAAATGTAATAACAATTCCAAGAACTCAAATAGAAACAAAATATTATTGGTGCAACCTTGAATGCAGCAGTGATATTTTGTATGAACCCCTAAGGGAGTCAGGTTTGACTTGATGCATTTCTACAGATTTAATTTCAAATTGGCAGAGTAAATTCAACTAAAATTTGGCGCATCTATATGCAATAGAAGGTGTTGCACATAAGCACAATAACTTGTAACCATCTAGTGATCTCATTAAATTAAGTCCGCGGAAAAATACGATGGTTTGAACTTAATCCTCAAGCCTAAGGAAAACGGATAGTCCGCCGAAACAGCTCGAATATTAGTTTCTGCGACCGTGTGTTCCTTGATGGGAAACCATTCATTGAGTCGTGAGCGCTCATTTTGCTGAAGATGGAAGAAGAAGCAGGGGTGTAAACTGATTTTAAGTAACACTTCTGAATTTGTTCGCTGAATTATTAAAAGTAGTGTTTCCACCGGCTTCAAACTGTTAATGCAATGTAAGGAATTAAATAAGTAAGATAATTCTGATGAAATTTCTCTCAGGACATTTTAATTTACACCAAACTTGTCTCCTCTTCAAAAACCAACTATTTTTTGCGACAATTAAAAATTTTTTGAAAAAAAAAAACAAACCACACGAATGTCTCATTTCAACCGCAGAATTGTTCATCATCACCCGTACCAATCAACGTAAACGGAGGAAATGGTTAAAGAGGCAGGGAAAGGGAGGCTGTAGGAACTAAAGAAGGTGGGGAATTCGTCAAATCAAATAGAATTGCGGGCGATTAATCTTAAGCCAGTCATAAAAGGGATTGATATAATTGCTGAGTGCATCACAGGCCCTTATGATGATAATGGGATGATAAAATAATAAGAAAATGAAGATAACGATATTCTCACGAAATCGAAGTCTAAGTTAAACGCTTATATTGGAGGTCATAAACTAGAGAAAGTAGAACAGTTCACCTATTCGCCAAGGGAACTTAGTAGTGAAGTTCAAACAGCAACGGATTTCCTAAAATGTATTTAAAATTAAAACAGAAGAACCTCATTTACAGGCAAGTGGAGGGCTTATCATTAAAATTACAACATTTCTTTGAGAGAAAATAAAAACAAGATAAGCAACACCACTCTTACGGAGCATCGTTTTTGTGACTACTTTCGCCACCAGGAAAATTTTTAGTGAGCTATTACGTAGCTGAAAATGATAGACTAGGAACTTCCCTTTTCAAATTATGACAAAAACCATTTTGTTAAAACTGCCATAGAACACACAGGTTTTTTTCAGAGGAGCGAGTTTCCTTGAATTTTTCCAAGTTCACTCCGTTAGCATTGACGCTGAAATTCGATAACGTTTTTGCAAAGCGCGCCGCCATCTCAGGCCAATTCAGGACCTCGACTAAAGCTCCCGGTAACCGAGCAGTACCGGTTAACCAGGGAAATACGCTTCCGCAAATAAAGCCGCTGGCCCGAGAGCGCACTTGAGGGTGGCGCCAGGCGATGAGGGGCAGCGCGCGCCGCCTTAGTTTATTCTTCCGTCAGAGCCAAGCCTCTATTTGCGCATTCCGCCCCATCTCTCCACATCCCCTCCCTATCTTGCCTGTTTGTGATGGCATCCATTCCGCTCACCTTGTCCACAAACGCCCGACGCTGTTTATTGATATCTAGGTGTCACTTAAATGTCCGACGATATACCACGGATCGAGAGGGTGTACTATCGTTAAAGGTACTGTACATTATGTCAACACCTTAATCTCAACCGAGTGGAATTTCGAGACAAATATGACATCGGGAGCATGAGATAGTGTTTTTAATATCGCGAGGAATACCGAGAAGATATGTCTTAGCAAACGCGGTATTCGTTTCTAATCTAGCTCCACTTCACTATTAGCACTACAAACATATTTCAAAAATGTAACCGCCACGCCTTTGAAATGAACGTCGAATCGTAATTGCCGTTGCAAGAAGGTAATAATAATCCAAAATCATCATTTCCCCCATACGTATTCTCAATTCTAAAATAATTACAGAAACCTCAAGAAGGGAGCCGTGAATTTTTAGGGTGACTAGAAACAACAGCATTAATGAGGTGAAAATCAATTTTCTGTTTACTAATCGTACGTGCACTTTAGAGTGGCATAGAGAGTCAAGAGAACACAGAATATTTTTATTATTCACCTCTATAACGAATATTGAATAACTCATTAACTTCTTCTTCTTAACTGAGCATCATCACAAGAAAATGAAACATTTTTTTAGCTTACAACTGGGGTTATCATCAACACGGAGATTGCTTGGTGCGTATTAAATAATATTATGTTGGTGGAAATGTACGTATTTATGCCACATAAAAGTTAAATTAATACTAAAATGGAAACGGTAATTTTTATGGTTAAATTCTTTTGAAAATTGCATAGTACGTGCATATTTTTATGTACCATTAAAATTTTTTCATGTTTGCTCATCAATTTCATGAGTTATTCCTCATCGTATACTCGAGGAATCCTATGTCAAGCTACACATTTTATCACATTCTTTTAATTCAAGTTCTTAAGTCCGTAGAAATAAATCATGGTCCCTCGCTGCATACCAGAAGGGAGAGAGAGGGAGAGAAATCAATCTGGAGATGAATTCAATATATATTTTCAATTTAGAAAATTCCTCGACATTTATATTAATTAGTTCCACAGATTTTGGGGAACAGTGGCCGAAAAAAGGCCAGAGGTATAAGAGAAAGATTGTCCAATGTTCTTTGATTTAAAGAGCATGATTTCAAGCGAGAGAAAGCGCTAAAAGGTCGGTTGGCGATCATGTATAAACGCGTTCTTTGAGCAAGCTATCATATAGACTCCCGGCGAGATAGATTAAGGGGCCACGGAAATCTTAGCCAGTTTAAAAACCATCCCATTCCTACACTGAAACCTGAGGCTCGTGGGCAGATACAAAAATAATATGTCCTTCGCAAATATAACTGCCATGACACTTCCACTATTCCAACTACCCGAACACGTGTGGCTTCAGTGCGGGGGTATGGGCGGGTATCTCCAGGAACGTGAGATAACGTGTGTTTGCTCTTCGCGGCATACCTCGGGCGGCTAATATTTTTTAAACTAATTTTTTCAGCGAGGCTTATAGTTCAGTTCAGCGCATTGGCAACGAACGTATTTTTTTTTACTTCCCATCCTCCTAATATGGAGGATCCTATCCCTCCTCCATATGGAGCCACCAACACAACCGTTTCTGCGCCAAAAGTAAATTTATCAAGCCACTTTTAACGCTACTGAGTAAGTTTTCAGCAGAATTTACCAATTTGAATCTCCATTGGAGATAAAAGCATGGTTAAAAATGTATAATGCAATCCTTGAATGAAGTGATTTTTTTAAATGAATTCCCTTGAGTTTAAGAGTAAATTGCAAAATTGAAAAAGGTGCTGCAAATCTTATAGACCTGTTTCAAGAAACTGTAACAGTAACTTTAACGGAGTCACCCGCTATGTGTGCATTATAATGCAACCATTTCAGAGAGTAAAAATCATTCGCCTTGACCGGGATTCGAACCCGGATCCCTCGATATCCGGCCGAGTGCTTTAACCAATTAAGCTACCGAGACGTCCTCTTACACTCTGGAATTTTGGGGCTTTTAATTTTTATTTAATTAAAAGCCCCAAAATTTCAGAGTGTAAGAGGACGTCTCGGTAGCTTAATTGGTTAAAGCACTCGGCCGGATATCGAGGGATCCGGGTTCGAATCCCGGTCAAGGCGAATGATTTTTACTCTCTGAAATGGTTGCTTATAGACCTGATTTTGCGAAATAATTCATTTTGTAATATTTGACGAGCTCGTTCAGAAAATTAAAGAGTTCGTATCATTTAAAGAATTGCCGACGGAAATGATAGCTTAATACTCTAGGAAACTCTCGTATTGCATTCATAAAGCTATTTTTAGAGCGCGAGAACGCATGATTAGTTGGGTCATTCCTATAACAAAGAACAACCTCACTTGTTAATACCTTCTTTGATCAAATGAAGAATGTTTACAATGTTTGTAAGGTTGAATTTGGAATCATTTTAGGATAGAAAATGTTAAAAATTGGTTGACATTAATCTAAAGAAATATAAGGTATGCTCAGTTTTTATGTTCGAGTAATTATCGGTAAGATCGGTAATCGGTATCGGTAATCGATCCATATCTGTGGATCATACCACGGGTATAATATCTGGGAAGAAGATAAAAAATAATATAAGATTTTAGGAATTTTTTCCATAGTAAAATAAGCTACAGAAGCAAATTTGAGACAACCAATTGCTATCAATCTCTTAACTCTCCGTTAGGATTGTAGACAGCCGATAGTCACGCTAGATCTGATAGACCCACGTAATCGCATTGACACCTTTTTCTAATTTTTTTCCATCGTTATTATTGGTCGTAGTCCATTATGATACATAGTGATGTGCCCTAGCAATGAGCGCTATTGTTCTCGTAAGCACTAACTAATATTCCACAATTTATAATCAAGCCTAATATTGCATTATACTGCAATCTGTATTGAATTGGCTTTTCAGCTTTCGGCTATTGGCTGTACTGTCATGAAGTTGGGTTGATTGCCGAATTGCATTGCGTGCAGCGTAGAGGAGCTAGATTTGTGAAACGGTATAATGATAAACTAAGTAGGGTATCAAAAATTATAAAAGGAGCCTGGCTGGGAATCACTCATGGAGCGAAGGTTAAATGACAGATTAAATCTTTTGCAGAAATTGGAAGGATGTCTCTTTAGAAATGATGTTGAAAATGTACTATTAGCTCCATCGCACTATGGTAGGAGATACAGGGTTCGTCCGGAAAATAAGTTTATGATGCTCATTGTCTTTTTTGACAAAAGGGGAGTCGTCCACTACGAATTTGTACCTGAACGACAAACTGTAAATGCTGCATTTTACGTCCAAGTGTTCGACAGGCTTCGAAAACGAGTCGCTCGCGTCCGGCCAGCGATCAAAAACATCTGGCGGCTGCATCACGGCAATGCGCCGTCTCACACCGCGCTTGTCGTGTCGGACTTCTTGGCCAAGCACGGCGTGGCAACGCTGCCGCACCCGCCCTAAAGCCCGGACTTGGCACCACCGGACTTCTTTCTGTTCCCGAAGATAAAGAGGAGTTTGAAAGGAACGCGATACGGGACTTTGGACGCGTCAAAGAGGCCGTGACGACGTGTATTCGAGAGGTTCCCGATGATGCCTTCGCGGGAGCGTTCCAGGAATGGGAACGCCGCTGGCACAAGTGTATCGACTCACAAGGGTCCTATTTTGAGGAATATTAGCTTAAGATATGTAAAAGTTTAATACATTTTTTTCCTGAGCTCAGTACACTTATTTTCCGGACGAACCCTGTATCATGTCAATAAAATTAGAAAGATTAGGTGTAGAACAGATAGGTTTAAGATGTCATTCTTTCCACGAACGATAAGAGATCAGACTAATGTAATCCGAGCGCGCTATTAGGGAAAATTATTTTGCGTCAAAAGTAGTCTGCTGTGTTATTACCTTTATGTCAATCAATTTTTTCACTCCCCAATATCAAATCAATTTTACACACCCTAGCGGTCGGTGGCTGGCAGGGTAAAAAAAAAACAAAAAGATAAATCAAAATCATAATTTGTTCATCAAAATATTTCTTTTAAGTCCTTCCCAGATCAATCTTAAATACTCGTTCAAACACAAAGAAGTATTGCACTTTTCCAATTATTTTTGATTAGAGAATATAATTTTATTCAACGGTATTTGCTCATTTTTATACTGTCTATTTCTCATTATTCTCGCAGCAGTACAAGTGGAAACATTGTCATCTATCTCAACTCCTCTTTTTGTTGATTTATTTTGATATAATTTATCTTCGTCAATAAATAACTATTCCTTCAAGGAAACAAAGTTACCTGACAGAAGGACTACATACTCTCTTATTTTACGACACATGGAAAATGCGTTACATCCTTCACATACGCAAACGTACTGCCATATTACTCAATGTAATCATAATTTTAAACTTGGGCCTTAAAATTCAGATGCACTGGAACTTTTTCTTTCACACGGTCCCTAAATGTGTTAGTATCCTTTCCAATAATTCTTTCAGTAGGTAAAAACTAGAGGACCAGTTATCAACAGTAGCATTCTTACCAGATTCAGAAACCAGTTCTGACAGTCTTATCAGAATATTTTGAGGTGAATTCTTTGGTGGTATGAACCATGCTATTGTTACCCAACTCAAATTACCCCATCAATCGTATAAAATTGTTTAGCATATCTGAAACAAATGATTTTTATGATATATTTATTAAATTGCGACGGGATGTTCTGCCAAAAGCAAAGCGACTACGAAATACAAGCAGAATACCAATCGTCACATTTTGAGAAAGAAATTAATTTTTATCACAATTAATTACGAAGATAGTAGTAAAGAATTCCCTTATCTCGTATATATATACTATATATATATCAGCTTCTCGCCGAAATCATGTTGTTGATGTTTCATAAAAATGAATCCACCTGATGCGAAATCGAGAAAGTTTATCGGTCATAGTCCTTATTAAAATATCGATCCCGAGAACCTTCACTGTCAACAAGTTATGTATGTTTACTTCATGATCCCCTCGAAAGAATCCTGAAAAATTAATAAAAACGCAATGAAAGCCTTAATTTCAGTAATTCACTTAATGCAGTATGGTTTATACATCAATCAAATTAAGTGCTCTATCATTGCTCTAAGATAGTTTAAAACAATCGGCCTCAGTGTTAACTTCGCCGATCACGTTAATCCAGGTAATTTGAACAGAATATGATAAAGGCGTTCGTGCGTTATTACGTATCCTAGTTTACTTCCTCCAAAAAAATTACTCTTTGCTCATAAAAACAGCAACGGAATATAAGAGAACATATGCTATTTTTAAAGAATAACGAAAAGAATAGAGTCATGCTTTGATGACCATATGTTTACTCACCAGCAAGATAATGTCCCCCTAACTTTTCTACGTATCTCACGTCACTTTCTTCACTGCCTACTTCATAATCGTTATCTGAATAGACCTAGTTTTTAACTTTCTCGCACTCGTCCGATTCCCGCAAATCTTCATTTAACGGCCCAGCAGCGCACAATTCATTCGCTCTGCGCATAACATCCCTCCGTATAACTTGTGCTTTTTGGAAATCAAATATCATCTCACTAATAATTCATGTATTAAAACCCTTCTAGTAACGACAGACTCATGGAAAACAAATATATCATTCAAATACAACGCAAATGAATTCACGAACGTTCGCAAGCAACATGAAAAAATACTGTAACATACATAGCCGCGCTGGGTCCGGTAGGTCCGACCACTCACCTAGAGCAACCACACAAAAGACGCGTCATCAACATCTGCACAATACCCCGCAGGGGCGTGTGGCGGGGGGTGTTAAGACACCATCCTTCGATTCAGAATTATTTGTCAATACATACACTTGAATACATGTTAGATCAAATGCAAAAATTCACGTGCGCATACTAGCCTACGCTTGGAAATTCTAACGGAAATGACGTCACTTAATTGCCTGCGAAATGGAAGTACATGACAAACATGCCCTCCTGTGCTAACTTACCACCTGAGGCCACATCCATTAATATATTTGCGGGACGTCCATTAACGAATTTTTAGGCATTACATTTGACCCACTTTCCTTTCCCATGCAACACGATGCACACCAGCCAAACCCTTATCGCCTCAATGGTACATAACGTATGATTTTATGGAGAATGCTATCGCTTGCAAGGAAATGTTTCCGATTACAGCAAACAATATATTGTACATGAGCCAAGTAAAATCTATCTTGAAAAAGATATTACTAGACATTGAAAATTACCACTTAATTTACTCTTGTAGCGTATAATGTGTATTAAATGGAACACACATTCTTAAAAGCAACAATATAGTCAAATATGTTAGCTCATGCTTTACATGCTGAGGAAGCCTATGCGACATTCCTATCATAGGACATGATCATATATTTTATTTGAAATTCAGATCTTCTTAATGTTTTTTTATCATTCAATGCATCTTCTAACCCTCGCGCAACGCAAAATAACATTGATTGTCATTCCTTTCAATATAAAAGCCTTACGTAATTGGATAACCCCTTAGAGGTGCCTCTAATTTTACATTAATTGTTTATATGCATAGATACAGCTTCTAAAAGTATCCCCACCTATTCATTTTGGAAGGATATGGACACGGAATAGAGAGCCTAAACGTTTCTGAGCAGAGACTCCTCAACAACTGAGGCGTGTGGGGGGAGAGCGAAACATTATCTGGTGCAACTAGACCGAATCAACGCGTTCTAATTATTTTCCCACTGAGAGATTTCTCTTGACGGGAATGGATGTGTCTTCTTCCTTGACACTCTATGGATCAGGAGCATAAGATATTGAAAAAGCAAACCATAGATTAATAAGAATCGTCAATAACTGATTCTGGAAGCAGAGTCTCAAGATGAATTTGAAATATAAAGTGAGAGACAAAACGTATGAAAAAGTACGAGCAAAGAATGTCCAGTGGACGAGAGTTTTTGGGTCGTTGGGAACTCTTTAAACCACCCACCGTACAGTCCTGACCTTACACCCAGCGACTACTTCCTCTTCTTGCACTTGAAACAGTGGTTCGGTGGACGTTTCGAAACCGAAGAGGAACTCAAGAATGGCGTTGTCGATTGGTTCAACCCTCAGGCGGCGAGTTTCTATGCAGAGGGGTTAAAGAAGCTGGTGCAGCGGTACGAAAAATGCTTAGAAGTGAACGGCGATTATGTAGATAAGTGAAGTAGGTTTGTAGCTAACTAAAAGTGCCAATAAAATGTGTTTCATATGAGTATATTTTTTCCTGTGACCAAACGGGCCTTACTTTATGAACACGCCTCGTAGAATGAGTAAGGGCATAATGTAGTGCAATATAGAGAAAATGACGATGCTAACAGGGTACAACTGGAAACGTAATTATAATTTTTTATCATTTAAACTTGACAGTTTGCATGCATTTTGAAACTCTAATTACTCTCCTCTCTAATCGACTCCCTCCTTAAAATTGTACTATCACGCATTCATCTTTTTACTTCCTCGTATTCCTTGATTACTCTTTGATTCGTTCATCTCACTATCCTCAGACATACATTGAGGGCCCTGGGATGTTGGCAAAAATTCTATCCTTCACATAAAACTTTCCATACTTCTCCTTATCCATTAATTCTTCGCAGAACCACTCGATTCTCCTATTTCCTTTTATTTCCCTTTTACAGAGCTTAAAAACCCTGTTTTCTTCCTTTTTCTGGAGCTAAGCAGCTAAAACAGTTAAACGATGTTCAAAGTCATACCGCGGGATAGGTAATCCAGTGCCAGTGCCTATGATTTCCCAGGAATGTCTTGTGCCCGGAAGCTCACACAGCCTAAGTGAAACTGAGGGTGCCCAGAGATGTCTGTTCCCGGGAATCGAATCCGAGCCCAGCACTTGTACTTTTTTATAAATACTTATAATATGCAAAACTCACTTAATTTGCTATTTGGCAGTGTTTTTCTTCCGCATCCTATCAATTTCCTCTCAAGAACTAGCTCCTCTGTCTGCATTTCACCTGAGACATTATAGGCGCTTCAGAACAAAGGTGTATTAAGAGGCTCTCGTCACATTAACGCAATCATGGAATCCGTCCGTTCTCGCAATGCGAATCTTCCACCTGCGAGATTTAAGAGTGCTAACGAACTTGGTGGAAGGAAACCGAAACCGCTGGAAAGCTTCGCAACAAACATTGGGTGCGGTGCACGTGTCTTCCCGTGAGCGTTGGCTCACTTTCGTGCCCCAGGTGTGTTGAGCTTCGCCGGAGAACCCGATAATGAAGTGGATCTATACGCTCTCGTATACACAAGGACGAGTAAGAATCGACGGCAAGATAGTGAATTTACAATGAACAACGCCGTATCGACGCGATAACAAAAGTTGGAACACCTGCGGGACTTTCAAAATCCAAATAAATGATGGCGGAGATGAGGTCTCCTGCACTCGGCATCCATCAATGTTCCATATTCTCCTCCAAGAGATTGTAAAACTCCTGGATCAGAATGATTAGCACGAAAACCTAAAGCGAATTGTTTCAACAACCCATCTTGTAACCCGGCAATCCTGAAAGAGCAGAAATTTACGAGCAAAATCGTTCTATGTTAAAGTAGAATACATGTATTTTCTTCATAGCAACCTGAGTTCACGAATGTTGCTAATATCATAAATTCAAATAAACAAAACTAAAGTACCTAAATTATTGGGGGCAAAATGAATAAAATCTTATTTTAGTACCTCATATAATTTTTGTAAAATGAAAAAAAGTTTATGTTTTACGTCCAAAGTGAAAAACCTTTTGAAAATAAATATTAAAGAAGGTTGTTGCTAGTAAATTTTCATATGTGAGAAAATTCCCAAGATTATTCGCTTAAGAATCACTTTTACAGGAAAATAATGAAATAATTAAAATGTAATGACTTTACGTAAAAGATGTAACTTCACCTAAGCCACGATGCTACATGTTGTTGGGGTTGGGGTTAGCTGGGTTAGATGCTAATGCTAAATGCTAAGCTAAATGTTGATGCTAGATACAAGTGAAGTTTTCCTTTGACTGACAAAAATGAACATTGTGCTACCAAATAACTATTACAAGCAGTGAGAATCTGATATTTCATGACGATTATGGATTATTTTTTTCATTATAATATAATTAAAAAAATGTTATTATCGTAAAAAATTTCAGGTTAAAAACCTGGTTAATTTTGTTATTAAAGTTAGAGGGAATGACTTCAGATTACAATAGTTATTCGATTAAATATTTCATTCGCAGCTATTGATTTATCATTCACAATGAAGAAGTAATGCACTATATTTTTGCAATACCAAAGAAATTGAAGGAATTCAATTAAAACTACCCACTCTTCTTATTTTCAGATGATATGATAGGTAGAGTGTACACTGGCTTAAATGGAGATGTTTCATAATAAATCTTCCATCTCTCCAATCATTTGTCTACGCGACATTCTTCCAGGTAAGCAAAGGATTGAGTTCGAAAAGCTTTGTAAAAAAAACCATTTTATTGATATGTCGAGTAATCCGGTAGGCGAACGGCTTTATGAAGTGAGAAAGGTTTACTTTCCCTGAATTTTTATTGGGAAGTTCTCATATTGGTGCCAATGACCGATAATGATTCGCCGGGCCCGGTAACGGTGGGGTAATGCCCTAACCTGCCAACCCAGAGATCGCGGGTCCCCGCCTAGGTAAATTACCCCACCTAGGGCATGGGTGTTTGTAACTGTCCTTAATGTAATGTTTAGAGGTTAGGTGGAAGAGAAGACTGTAAAATCTCAAACTCGTCGTTATATCAATCTCAATGACACCGTTATATATTTAAAAAAAACAATGGTTCCAAACGACCCAATCGGCGGTGCTTTTTCTACTGATCAACCATAGGAGAATTAGAGTAGCTCATTTTGTCTGCACCAAGGTTGAGGATCTTTTACATTATTTTACAGCGAAAAGTGCTGGTATGCAGTCGTTATTGGCGTGCCAACAAACGTAGCAAAAAACAAACAGGCGTCGCCACGTGAGAATACTTAATTATTACTCGTTGATTGCAGTACATGGGGAATAAAATTCGCTGGTGAACGCTGCCAACTTTCAATTAGTGGTATCTGTAGAACCAGGTACATTTAAGGTGGTCGTCACCTTCTTGATATTTTTAGGTTGAAATAAGGGATAAGGTGGCTGCTACAGTGTTAAAGGGATGTTATTACGCTACTATATCATCTATGGCTAAATATTAAAAAAACAAAGGATGAATTTTTACCATTCCTTAGGGTTTATATTAAGATATCCCATCTAAACGGTGAATGAATGATCGTCAATCGTTCCCTCATTGAGTAATACCTTGATCCAACCATATTTTAGACATTATTTATCAGAAGAAAACCTCAGAAACTATAGTTCCAAATCATTGAGCCCGTGCGAATAGAGAAACGACAGGATTGCGAATGTCTTACCTGATTCAATGGTTTTGAGATACCAGCATTGTAATCAGAAACGTCGAACTTTGTACGGGTAAAATAGACACATTATACGGAAGTACGCTCTTTTATACGTACAAAGTGCGATTTACCGAAAATTTTCAGTGAATTGAGAACCTCTTTCACCACTTTGATGTCTCCAGCTTGGGTTGTCCCGAGGCAAACGGATGTGAATTTACCCTCTGGTGAAAATAGTGAAACCCACTCCAGACTAGGGTCCCTGACCGCTCCCCTACAGGATCTAGTAAATATCATACATCATGCCAAAAAAATGGCATACATTAAAGCTAACGTTTCCCCTCTAAGATTATATAAAAATTACGAGAAAAAAATTTGTAAACCGACGCGATCGAAACAGACAGAGGTTAAACCTCCACTCTTGACATCTACTACTTTGTGTAGCCAATGGCTCACAGAAGAAAGAGAAAGCTTAAGAAAGCCCATCCATCCTTCATCGCTATCGCTGACGATCTCGTCGTCCGCACGGAATCTTTTAAGGATTACGTGGACCCTTGCCTTCGTGCTGTCTCACACGCACAACTCTTTATTCTCCTTTCTCTCGGTTTCGGGGAGAATGTAAATTTTCGACGGTGGAAGGAAAGTATTGAACACGAATACTAGCATGAACACGGCAGAAAAGAGAACAGTAGAAAAAGAGAAATTTTTGAATAGATGCATTAATTTCTTCCTTTGTCGAGTCCACACCTGACCAACGACACCTTGGCACACGCATTTGTTCCTTTCGATTTTTATCCCAGGGCGGGAGGAGAAGGGAAGGGAGGAAGATGAAAAAAGACCGAATTTCGTCGCGAAGATCACCTCATCCTCCTCCTAGCTTTTATCTCAGGCGATCTCATCGAATGCACGGAATCTCTTTTAAGGCTTTACATGCCTCTCCCACTCTCGCGGTTACGCAACCGAAGATTTTTTTCCTTAATCCTCCTCCCCCCCCCCCCCCCACTGTTCCATTTATTTCCTTTTTCCATCGTTTTCGGAAATACTGATGTGGGAGAGTGGACGGGTATGGGGAGTGAAGGGTGGGGGAGGGAGACTCGTGGAACACGTGCGTTGCACTCACTGTGGTCCCCTCCCGTCGTCTGGAGAGGACCACTCGAAGGGATGTAATGAGATCTTCATCATCGCCCATCACATGCATAAAGGCCACTCCCACCTCTTCCCGATTTGCAGCTGCGGGTGCGGCGTTATCCACGCTCTGTTCCAGACACCTGCACGGCCACGCCAATACCGACTGACCTCACATATTTATCTTCCTAAGATATAAGCATGAATGCATATGCCTATCGATTCCCGGGCGGGGAAAGGAGAGAAAAATATGTACACATGCTCTTCTTTCGATTGTTTGGGCGCTTTCTTTGTGCACAGCATATTTTTTTTTCTCCTTATCGGATGGCCGCATACCTTAACTCCTGAGATATACCTGAGCAAATGTATGTTTGGAATGAATAAAAATTTTATATTTTCGATTGTTTCAGTGGTAAATTCAAAAGGCCGTTGATTCTCGGTGAACTGACCTCATTATTTCCTTCTCCGTCACGGGGCACAAAATCGATTAATGAGTGCATCGTTATCCGTAAATTAAACTAATTACTTCATATGATAGTGTATTTATTCATTGCTTTTTCGCAAAATTTTGTCGAGACAGTTATTCTCTTCCAATATTGGTATCACATTTCCTATCCCCCAGCGTTTTCTGCACGGAAATGTATGCTTTTTACCATTTTAGACTATTTCCTTCCAACATTCTACAGATATATATATATATATATAAACCATAAACACAGTAATCAACCCGAAGGTCGGTTTAGTAGGTGATGGTAGAGCTCAAACATGTACCAAGCCCGACGGCGTGTGAATATTCACACATCAGGGTAGGGGGGCCAGTTCCTTTCCCTGTGCCGGTATGGTTTCCCAGAAAGATCTGGTACCCGAAAAACCTACAACTAGCTTGGGTGGAGCTGCAGGTGCCCAAAGTGCCTTGCCCGGGAATCGAACCCGGGACCCTCCGGTCAGTAGTCCAACGCTCTACCCACTAGACCACTGCGACCCGCATATATATATATATATAAATATATATATATATATATATCGGGGCGTATATTATATATATACGAGTAGTAAATAGAAGGTACAGTGGGCGATGGATGGCGGACCATTCATAAATATTACTTTAATTCCTCGGTGTAAGTGTATTATTTCAATTGTTTTCAGTCCGAATTCGTACATGGTTTTATATACCTCAATCTTACGTAGAGTTACGTTAAAGTTCGCTGGAACATGTAAAGTCTAACAAAAACGACTGTGAACTGAACGCCGACCTCATAGACCTCGATTCCTGTCATTAGGTCCAATTGTACCAAACTACTATGCTCATAGTCATGCTTCTATGAAAGAGACTCTCCTTCTGAATTTGAGTTGTCCCAACATCCAAAGTGCTCGCTAAGCACGCACCTTTATTATTCTGAACTCATAACTTAAATGAAAGAAGGCTAAATAAACGTGAAATTTCAAATGGACGGAAAAGTTTAAATTGCTATAATGTGCAGGGTTGATCACAGGCAATGAGTAATGCAAGAAAAATATTGTTGTCGTCATCATAATACTTGTACTGTACAGTGTGTCAATGCAGAAGCGTTTTGGTCTAGCAAACATAATGTTCGTGATTCCACCTCCGGTGCTGGATCCCTGGACCCTTTTATGTTTTGGAACAGCGACAGAAAGGCAGCAACAACATGGACAGCGAAAGAAAATTTGCAATTTAGGGTGTTTGTTTTTTTGTATGTTCCTGTGATCCTCAATCAACATTAATAATGTTGGAGTAAAACTTCGAGCAGCAGCAACATATTAAAGACATAATTAATTTATAGACACAAATTAAAAGGACACTCATATTTTTATACTTCGGCAGTATTGCTGACTTCGTGTAACAAAGAAGAATCCTCTCCATCCTTCCACTAAAAAAGGAGGTTGTACCATTGAAAATTTAATTCTTGTGTGTCTCTCTTTTTTTGGGATCTGTTTTTTGTTCACTAGTATGTCACACGCCTGTGTCAGCCTAGTATATAAGTCTGTAATTATAATAAATAAATATGTGTGTGAACACATATATACATAAATATCTATCAATTAATAATTAGAATACTTCAAACATGTCACAGAAAAAATGGAACAATGGTAAATATATTAAAATAATATGCGACAATTTATTTTTCTAGTAATGTAATATATTTAATAATATATATCGTATACAAATTTGTATGTGTATATATACAAATAAATGTGTGTGTGTATATATATATATATATATATATAAATATATATAGTGTGTGTATCTATTTAAGAAATAATGTCTTTGTTTCAGTAGTCATAATATTGTGTTTAATGTGACTTAGTAATATTTGTGAGTGATCATTGTCGGATACATATTAATCACATGCAGAATATGAGTTTTATTTATACACTATTCCATGTGCTCAGTCTAATGAGGTCGTGCATCACGATGATTTAAAAAAATATGAGATTAAGAACGTGATGAAACAAATTCCCTAGATAATCGGAAAACCATTACATGTTAATAATCCAGTTTTATATTATTTAACTAAGATACTATAATGCATGTAGGAATGTCTTTTCGCCGCTATTGGAGACACATAAGTAATTTTGCACTTGCATGATATACTTGACCCGGTTGGTTCGTGATATTACCTACGGAAGTTTAGTGCGACATGCTGTGCAGAAAAGCTCTTGAGATTTTTCACTGCAACGAAAGTCGAGTCGTACATTAGCAATGAAAATTTACGAAAAATAATAATTTGTAAATGTTTTCCACCCTTTACAAGGATAACTTAATAATCCCCCGTCGGTGAGATGGGATGGTTGGTGTCAATACCAGATGCACTCCCCTCAACGCCTGGTTCTACCTTTCCCATCGCAATATACAAAACGTCGATGTACGAGGATAGTTTGAAAGGTTCTCGGAATCACCACCAGATGCCAGCGCTAAAGCAACGAGTTTCCTGCGTAGTAATGGGTAAACCTTTATGACTGAAAGCGTAACGCGTCAATGCTCTGGGAAGTGCTTCACAATAGTCTGGAAAAAAATCTCTGGTACGGACGCCTCTCTATTGTTATTCCCGTGTTGTGATTTGTGAAGATGGAAAAAAGTGAGATTCGAACAATGATTAAATACTTCGTAAAGAAAGGTATGAAAGCAAAGGAAATTCGTGTCGACTTTCAAAACAATTTGGGGGACTCCGCTACTTCATATTCAACTGTTTCCAAGTGGAAAAATGAGTTGAAGTTCAGTGGGAATAGCTTAGATGATGATCCGCGTAGTGGTCGGACAAAATGTGCCACCACCCCAGAAATTATTGAAGAAGTGCATGAAATGGTCATGGAGGACCGCCGACGGAAACTGCGAGAAATCATTGAAGCTGTAGGGATGTCATCTAAACGGGCATATAACATTTGAACAGCGGAATTGGATACGAGAAAATTATCTGTTAGATGGGTGCCGTGATTCTTGAAGCAGGATCACAAAGGCACCCGAATTGAAATTTCCAAGTAATGATTGACCCCATTTGAAGAGCAACCAACAAGATTTTCTGCGCCGGTCTGTGAACACAGATGAAACTTGAGTTGAGAAACTTGAGTCCACTCCACTCGTATATCTCAGATACGAAACAGCAAAGCAATGGAAATATGTTGATTCACCACCACCAAAGAAAGCAAAGGCCATAGGTCGGCCGGAAAGATGATGGCTTAAGTTTTCTAGGGATTCTGCTGGTAGATTATCTTCCCACTGTACAAACAATTACTGGGAAATGCTACGTTCACATCCTGGACCAACTACAGCAAAAGATTTCTAAAAAAAGGCCAGTTTCTACAGAAATAAAGTAATTTGTTTTAAGTCAACGCAAGCCCACACACAAGTGTCGCTACCATGGCAAAAGTACGTACATAAACTACGATACGAATTGTCATCACACCTGTCTTAATCGCCTGATTTAGCTACATCAGATTTCCTTCCTCTTCAAGTTTAAAAATTTCCCCGGTGGATGGAGATTCCCTTCAAACAAAAAACTAGCAGCCGAAGAAGACATTTCACCGAAGCAGGTCTCTTGGAGGCCTGAAGAAATCCAAGTTTCGAGATGAGATCAAGATACTGGAACATTGTTGAACCACTTGCATTAGAGGGAGACTACATTGAAAAATACAAAAGTTTCACTGGGATAAATCGTTTACTTCTATTCCATTCCGAGAAATTTTCAAATAAACATCGCATATAAAGTTTTTTTTTCACTATCGGATCGCCGCACAGGTGCTTCTCTTTTCTCTGAAACGACCGAGAGAGGGAGGGAGGTCTGAATACAGGGCAATTGAAACGTGTTCCGATCGGTCACGTGTTTTGTTTCCCATCGAACGTGAGAAATGAAAACTGTTGAGCTGTGGGAAGATGGATGGAAGCCCTCGCTTGACCGGGAGAGTTGATGAGACGGGTGTGGCGTACATATCATAAGACTGAGTTATGGAGAGAGAACTGGAGGTTCGCGTTGCGCAAAAGCATACGATCTCAGATCCTTGTTTTTTCGATTTTATATTCCTTTAGGAATTGAACGGGTGGATAAAAATCTAATAACACAAGTGCTCAATGTACCTTAATTGAAAAAAAGAAACTTATTTCTGCAGCAGAAGGACTCTTTAAGCTGTCGGGTTTTCAGATTGGATTCTTAAAAGTCGCTCTTCGTTGTGCAAAAAATGTATCCGTCTCGTCACGAAGTTCAGCTAAAACATTCAAGAAACTTTTCAATAATTTTACTGCACTCAACTCAGAAAAATCCTTTCCACAAAACTTCCGGTCATTTTATTCAGTTAAGTAAGGACAGAAGTTGACTAATAATTTTTTTTATTGAATAACAGCGAACAAATAAGTGCTGAAATAGATTACAAGTGTGAATTCGTGCATATAATAGTTCCTCCCTTGGCGTAGTGGAAGGGATTGTGCATTACGATGATCCCTATAGCTGTACTGGCGAGAACGGTAACAATTGCTCCTGGTAGGGTCATCCACGGCAGATAGGTTGAAGGGTAGGAGCTAGATGTAACGAAGTCCGCACAGGGTCTGTCCTTCTGTGAGACGGTTGCAAAAGCGTCTGACCCCAGTGGGGCGGCTATTTGGGTGATGGTGTCACGTTAAACGCACACTTGAAGACCACAACGGAAATCCACCTCAGTTATTTATCACGAGATATTTATGATGGGCACTGTGATGAATTGAGTTCTGGCAACTACGGGACTCAGCCCAATCGGCCGTGTGTCTTCCTTGGGGCGGGAATGGCAAGACTTCTGCGGTCTTAATGCCACCCTTGGTGGCATGAAACTTGAAGCCTTCACCAAGCAAGCGAAAGCGACACCAGCAGGAGAGAAGAGGGTCGAAATAGTTAGAATAGGGACTTGGAAAGTTAGTACGGGAACATTTGAAAATATAAAGGGAGAGATGGAAAGAGGAAAAGTACAAGCACACCGGTGATCCCCCAGCCACTGTACACTTATCTTGCTCCAACGGACTTTTTTCTATTTCCAAAGTTGAAATCCACCTTGAAAGGACGTCGATTTTAAACTGTCGAATACATGCAACAAAATTGCACCGCAGATGTAAAAGCTATCCCGAAAGAAGCGTTCCAGGTGGCATTAGGAAGCTGAAAAAAACGGTGAGAGCGTTGTATCGGCAGCCAAGGGCTGAAGTTTTGAAGCCGATAAGCATGATTAAAAAATAACTAACACGATGTAGTAGAAATATTTATAAATATAAAAACATATATATTTTTTTTGCACACACATACCCTACAAGCCACTGCCAGGGTGTGTGGCAGGGGGTGAATACACACCAGAATAATTTTACCCGAATATGACCCTACCGCGGTCGAACAATATTATTATGATCCCCTAACGTTCGTGGAAAAAAAAGACATCTTAAACCTATCCGCTCTACACTTAATCTCTCTCATTTTATTAGCATGATCTCTCCAACTGTAGACGATGGGGATAATAATATATTTTAAACATTACTGCTAAGAAGACCTTCCAATTTATTCAAACTGTCTAATATTTTTTTGAACAGACCTTGTAGATGTTCAAGGTCTATACGGGGTGCGATGGAAGGGTGACGAAAAATGCTGGAGTAATAGTTATAGAGTAACATGCAGCGGAGGGGACGCGTACCAAAAAAGTAAGAAAAAGCTTAGTAAACATGGAGAAGGCGAGCGATACAATACTATTAGTAAAAATAAAAACTTAAGAAATGAACTTGGTCATTGTTTAGGTCTTCATGCCACCAAGCAATGATAGTGAGGAAGGAGTCAACAGGATACACGAACAATTAGAGGATGTAATTGCGTTTCTGAAAGGAAACATTTGTTAGTGTTTGGGGATTGGAACGCGATGGTAGGCGAAGGAAGAGATGATAGTGAGGTAGAGGAACTAAGGTTTACGAACAAGGAATTACCGTGGGGAGAAAGCAATTGAGTTCTCGAAAAGACAGTTCAATCATTACGAATGCTTGGTTTAAAACTCCAGTAGACGTAAGTTAAAATGGAAAATCCCTAGGCGTTCAGAAATATATCAGTTTGACCATATTATAGTTAGACACAGATTTAGGAACAGCGTGATTAAGAGTGACGTCAAATTTAAGAGGATAGTACAGAGAAGACGGACGAGGAAATGGGACGTAAAAGCATTTATCGGAAGTAAAATAAAGGAATACCAGGAGGCCCTACAGAATATAATGAATAATAGTACAGAGACAGTTACAATGGGGGAAAAAAGAAAACAGAAATAGAAAGCCACAGACGACAATTTAGGAAAAGTAAATCGAAAAGGACAAGAAAATCATGGAATACAGAAGAGATGATTGGAATGATAGATGAGAGAAGGAAACAGAAGAATGTTAACACAATTTTCAGCAGAAAAAAAAATGATTACTTTAAAAATGTCCTATCCATCCCGTCATACATTTGTTGGAGGAATCAGGAAAAATGGTTTGGAGGGACCAAATATAGGGGTAGGGAATAAATATAATTTCCAATGGCCGATTCCATTAAATCAATTTCTTATCAAATAGCCTAGTTTCAAGCAATACCTAGTGCTGTTTCAATGCAAAGACTACTTGTAGCTCGTCATGCATGCCCTAAGTAGTTTTTGTTTACAGAGACATTTTGGTGCATTTAAAGCTGTGTTTAAAAATGTTTTCCGTCGTTTGAGTCACAAATGTCTCCATTTGTCACCAAAATTTAAGCAAAGCATATTCCTGATCGTGATAAAATGCGGGGTATTATGCAGATGGGGATGTAAATATTTGGGGAAAATTCTAAAAATGAAATTAATGAAAAGGTTGAGATGGGAGATGAGATGAAAGGTTGAGGGAGATGTTGTCTGCTAGGCAGATAAAAGAAGAGAAACTTAGCCCGGCACGAAGGGGTTATGAGAAAAACAAATTTGTATTTTTCCACAGATTTATTTGTAACGTACAATGCGTTTCAGTCCATCGAACCATCTTCAAGTACAAGATGAGATCTTTTCTTGTACCTGTATCATCTTGTCTTGTACCTTGATGGTGGTTCGATTGACTGAAACTCGTTGTATGTTAAAAGTAAATCTGTGGAAAAGTGCAAATTTGTTTTTTATCATAATGACGAACTTCCACTACACCTCGCCTGAATCAGTTGAATATATGCGGAGGGGTTAGTTGGAGTGATCGATGAAGAATAAACTTGTGGGCGACAAGCGCTCATTTGGGCACAAGTGAACAAAGGTAGCTTTGCGAGTAGATCATCTGCCTACTGACCGGAAGGCCCGGCTACTATTTCCAATAACTTCGGATACCACCAGCTCCTCCGGATCTGTTGATGGTTAATGTGTGATTTTTTTTACCAGATCTTCCTACGTAACTACATTTCGAACAGGGAAACTAGCTGTCCCTGTGCCCTGATGTGTGAATTTCAAGCTTTGAGATTAGCTCTGTCTATACCAAGCACACTTGGATTGATTTCCTTTGAATTGATTGACTTTTGTGTAGAATTGATTTTAAATTCCACGACTATTCTAATACACAAGAATCCCCAAGTATCTCAAAACAAGGTATTTTATCCCCGAAAAAAACAATGAAAACTTACATATACACCGCAAAATATATGTAATAACGATTTATGAGGCGTTTAAAGTTGAATATTTTCAGCATTTTGGACATCTGGATGCACTTGGGATTCGGCAGGACTTCGGACCAAATTCACAATGACTGGAATTTATACATGCTTCGGCAAGGGCAGTGAAATTTACATCTTTGGTTACAATGCTTAAAGTATACTCCTTTTCATACCTAACTGCTGCTTTCCAAAGAAAGAAGGGAGAGTACGTATCCATATGAATTCGATCCTAAATATGTGTCTTCCTTCTGGGTCTTTTATTTGAGGTGAGTCACACATGACTTCACCCAATACATACCCTGGCCACCCGAAGAGATGCAAGCTCATCTTTATCTTATCTCAAATTTTCTTCCGTCCTGAAATTCCGTTTGAAGCGCAAACATTCTTCATTCCACAAACAACCCCCTCTTATTCCCTCCACGCGACATTCTTCTAGATTCCTCTGCAAAGTTGTGGCTGTTTCTATCCGAGCGGAAAGATTGCTGGGATGGTGATTTTCTCAGCAAACATGACAGTAGAAAATGTGAAAGAAGAGTACGATAGAAGCCTTCCGATTGCACCGTCAACAACGATAAGGGTTAGTGTACAGAATGCTGTTAGAAGCTATGCCTATCGTTCGTTCGTCTATTTAAACTTGCGGTTAAAGCATACTTGAATGAGTTCAAGAGAGCGCTCCATTACACAACTCAAAGGGCATGTTGCCAGGTAAAATGAATTACATGGCTATTTCAAATATTTCCTAACGAGGGTGAATAATGAAAAATGTATCATTGGGGTGGTCAATTCTTATTAATGGCAAGGATAATTTATGTCTACTGGTTGAAAATTCAAATGAGGAATTAAATATTAGATTCAAAGTACGCTATCTGCCACTCCTTTGTATATACATCGCTTCTACAAAGTTGCACCTAAAACTAATAAGTTTAAAAGGTAGAATTGGAATATAAGTAGGGATATAACTAGTAGAATTTTTCTTTACGAAATAGGAGAATACAGTTATCAGAATTAGAATTGTTCTAAAGAATGCTTATCTACAGGGGTTTCAGCGATATTTATTTGCACATTTACAGATTTTAACGTTCTCACAGTTCTAATAAAGATACTGACGTCTTTGTTTTTTTTTAAGAAAGAACTCGAACAACCAGCCCTTTCTGATTTCTCTATAGCCATATTGGTTTGCTAGAAAATTTTACCAATTTTAATGGCATCCAAATGCCTCTCCCTCTCTCTGTTACTACGGCTTTTGATGAAAAGTTCACGTTTGAAGAAGTTCAAAAGTAAATTTAATGATTGCATTGAATTCAAATCAAGACTTAAATACTGAACAATATAAAAAAGGAAGAACAGGAAATCATAAGAGAAGAGCAGTGCATGCAAATGGTTCAGTTTATATTAAATCATTGAAACATAACCATGATGATCAGCTGAAAAAGACAAACACTTTTTTCGGAGCACGGTACACAAACTTAATTTTTTACCATCCTGGCACCTCCAGCGATATTTATTTATTATATTCCGGTACAATCACAGTTTTTCAACCGTAACGCCGGAAGCGAAAGCAACATAAAAAGTGTGGCCAATTTCGGAAACCTTCTCAAATATGAGTAAATACCTACTAACATATGCTCGGCGCGAACAAAAAACATCCACTCGTTTTTCAATTTCCAATTGAACTAGTTCTTGACTCGCGAGTGCACTCGAACCATTGACGCAAAAAGCACATTTTTTTTAGCCGATTGGATTTAAACTGGTTTCGTCGGAAGTGGGAGAAACGGGAGCTGGGTGATCGAGCCTTAATGGAGGCGCCACCTCCCAGAGGCGCCATCAACCAGTCAAACTAGAATTTCTTCCCATGAAAGGATCGGCACAGGCGTCAGGGTGGAAGGGAAGCGTCATCGACACTTTCGGGTGAAGTGGTCGAGTGAGCTCATATGGAAGGCTAATTTAGAATGCCTGAGGTCTCGTCGCCTTCGCCTATCGGTAAAAGGACCTCCAACGCTCACGTACTCCCCCAAGGCCCATCCACCTACCTCTAACACCGCCTCCTCACTTCCTTATCCAGCGAAGGTTTTTATAGCCATTCCTATATTAAATTTATCAACAGTGATGTTTTATATATTAAACCTTTTGCTTTAGACATCAGTTTGCTTCACCATCAGCCAATTTCCTTCAGAAGTTTAAAAGATGACAGGTCGTCTAATCAAACCTAATAAAACTATTTAAAGCTCATGGAATACGTGGGAACGAACCCGCGACCTTTGGGCCACCCGGCAAGCAGACCACTTGCTGCATACCTCGGTCGTCATAAAAAGAGGGAGAGATATCCGAACAAAATTCCACGATACTCGTTTCTCAAACGAGATCGCATTCTTTATGCTCAGCTAACGTTAGGATCAAGGGGAGAATGAGTTTGGTAAAAACTCCATTGGCAACTCTAATTCATTAAAAAAATTAAATATACCAAAAAACCATTTTCTAATGAAATTACGGAATATATGTAAGCTTGTTAATTAAGAGAGGTAAGGTCTGAGAGAACACGTACATATAAAAATCGCGGCTAGTAGCTAAGTAATGGGGCAGCTATGAATCTGAGATTGGGAAAAAAATTTTCATATACATACAAGTGTGTGTGAATATATAAATATATATATATATATATATATATATATATATATATATATATATATGGCCACACTTGTGTGTGTGTATTTAAAAAATATTTATTTATATCATGGGTCGTGGTAGTCCAGGAGTTGAGCGTAGGACTAATGACTGGAATACTACTTGGAGGGTCCGGGTTCGCTTCCCGGACAAGCCTTTCTGAGCACCTGCAGCTCCACCCAAGCTGTGTGATTTTTCGGGTACCAGATCTTCCTGGGAAACCATAACCGGCACAGGGAAAGGAACTGGCCCCCCTACCCTGATGTGTGAATTTCACACGCCGTCGGGCTTAGTACTAAGTGAACTCTACCATCACTTACCAAACCGACCTTCGGGTTGTGTACTGTCTTTATGGTTTATATATATATTTTATGTATGTATGTATGTGTATTAAATCAACAAAAGTAACAAAACGCGTATCTAGCGTTTTAAAATGCCATTATTAATTATAATTTAAAAATATTCAAGAACGTTGCAAGTTTCTTGGGCACATACAAAACTTCAGACAAACCTTTACTTTTCTCTTTTCCCCTTCTATTTCTCCACAAAATTTCCGAAACATTTGCAAGTCTAGAAATTTTTCATCAGTCTGACAACAGACAATTATTGATGATGTCGAAAACGCAAAAGGTATTTCGGAAGAAAATACAGGAGAAACCAATAAATTAATGCATTATTATTATTAGTTTTTTCCCAAAAAGTTGAGTTTTTCACAATTTTCTCTCCAAGATACTCGTACTTCTCACGGTAATATAACCAAGTCAGGTTCTCTCCCTAGATTTTCCTCACAGTCTAAATATTTGGTCTCACTTGTACCAGACATTTGCCGTCTCGTACGCTCTCAATTTGGACTGAGTTATGTAATGTGTTTCTTCCGCTACTTAAGTTCATTCTCTAGGGTTGGAAACACTATGAACCGTGGTCGGTATATCTCACGTCAGGATAAGAACTCCGAACGACATCACGAAAGAATCATTTTTGGCGAAAACACATTTGCACGCATCCCAATGCGCATACTTAAGATGGTCAACCTTACCCGCTTCCTCTATTCGTGTTGAGAACATTCTACCAGAATATTTTGGCAGCCTTGCCTATATTCGCACAATTCGTTACCGTCTAAGCCTCCCCCATCCCAATTTGATTTCCCCGAAGATGGAATATAAATTTAAAGGGTTGGGATTACCGAGAACACAAAGCGGAAGCATTCCCGTATGATGGGGTGACTGGGGAATCCCTAACGACACAAAGTGTGCGGTGACATACGTCTGCCCTACACCGTCCGCGCCTGACTCAGCCACCTCCTTGGACTCGAGCACCTTAGAATGAATGGAACTTCCTCCTTCACACCTGCGGTGGTGCCCAACCCCGGTCACTTAGACGTAAATGAATGCCCTCCTTATCTGCTCAGCTTTTATTCTTAGTCCTCTCCACCCCCTTCACTCCTTAACTTTGTCCACAGTTGTGTCCCGACCCTTTCGATATTAGGGAAAGCAAAACTCGAGCCGACAGGGGAGTACCGGTCACCTCGGTTTCGCCCCAAACCCCGCCAACTGGGAGCTTTCACATCTGATGAGACAGACAGAAAAGGAAGTGTAAATGCCTAGCGGCTTGTAGGATCACAAGGGAGTGTCAACAAGTGGGTCAGACTTGGGCTTTCCGTCGACCTAAGGCGTGCCCAAGTTCGAATAAATAATGCTTAATAAGGAAAAGAGACGCACGTTTTATGATGACTCATAATTTTTTGTCAAAAAGACACCCTTGTAAGGCCAAAGCCATAAGAAATGTCATTAAAACCATTGATTTGCTTTGATGCTTTAAGAGTAGAACTCACCTAATGCCAAGCCCTACATGGTGTGTGGAATTCACACACTCGGGTAGGGAGACCAGTTACGTTCAGTGTTTCCCAGGAAGATCTGCTCCCCGAAAAATCACACAGTTTGGGTGAAGTAGAGGATGACCAGAGTTTCCACGCGGTATCGAACCCTAGTCTTCTGGTAAGCAGTCCAGGTCCAACTACCACCGAATAACCACTGGACTACCACACCCTATCCGAAATCTTATATTCAAAGACAATTTTCTGCCATTTCCTATTTGCTTTCGTGGCTGAGCTCCGTTGAAATTATCAAGAAATAACGTGCGAGGGTTCCTTTTATGTGTTCTCATATTGTGTGTTGCTGCCAAAGTTTCATAGAAACACACACACACACACACACACACACATATATATATATATATATATATATATATATATATATAGCGCGTTGCGGTGGTCTAGTGGGTAGAGCGTTGGACTACTGACCGGAGGGTCCCGGGTTCGATTCCCGGGCAAGGCACTCTGGGCACCTGCAGCTCCACCCAAGCTAGTTGATTTTTCGGGGTACCAGATCTTCCTGGGAAACCATAACCGGCATAGGGAAAGGAACTGGCCCCCCTACCCTGATGTGTGAATTTCACATGCCATCGGGCTTGGTACATGGGTGAGCTCTACCATCACCTACTAAACCGACCTTCGGGTTGATTACTGTGTTTATGGTTTATATATATGTGTGTGTGTGTGTATATACTCGTATATATGCACACATACACACCTCTCCTGTGTTCGTCCTTTATGTGTGTTCCTTTCCCCTTTCCTTATATCTGTTTCTATGTGAATGAATATTTGTTCTCCGTATGGCGGGATTTCGTGTTTGAATGTGTATATATATTATATTATCTTGAACAAAAAGTTCCCGGAATAACCACCGTGTGGCGCTCCCATCGTTCCGATTTGAGTTCTGTTTTTTTTGTTAAATTGGTACATCTGTTGTTGATATTTTTCCTTTAAATCTTAGTGTCATAACTTGACATTTGCAAAAGTTACGTAGCCAAGAGTACATCTATCTCTGTGTGTGTTGGCGATTTTTTACAATTGCAGAAATGGATTTAAATTTGCAACAACGAACTTGTATTAAATTTTGCGTAAAAAACGGATTTAGTGGCGCACGGACGTTGGAAATGTTGGAAAAGTGTTTCGGCAACGATTCTCTAAAAAAAACGGTCGTTTACCAGTGGCACGAGCGGTTCAGAAGTGGTCGTGAGTCAATCGAAGATGATGAACGCAGTGGCAGACCATCGACATCGAAAGTCGGTGAAAAAATTGATAAAGTAAAAGAAATGTTGGTCAATAACCGCAAATTAACCATCAGAGAAATAGCGGAGGACTTGAACATTGCCTGTGGATCCGCCCAAGACATTGTGGTTAATGATTTGGGTTTCCGTCGTGTAGCAGCAAAGTTGGTGCCAAAAGACCTCAATTTCATGCAAAAAAGAGACCGTGTTGACGTCGCAAAAGACATGATTTGCGAGGCTGAATCCGATCCCACATTCATCAAAAGGATCATTACTGGAGACGAGACGTGGGTTTATGAGTACGACACGCAATCCAGACATCAGGCAAGTGAATGGCGTTCACCAAATGAGCCGAGACCAAAAAAACCACGTCGTTTTCAGTCAAAAAAGAAGGCAATGCTGACGGTTTTCATGGATTACAACGGTGTAGTGCATCATGAATTTTTGCCAGAAGGCCAGACAGTAAACAAAGAGTATTATTTGGGCGTTATGAGACGTTTGCGTGAAGCAATTCGCCGAAAGAGACCAGAGACCGTCGCACAGTGCTATCATTATTCGTAATTTTTTTGACGAAAAATGCAACAAATACCATCCAACAGCCACCGAATTCACCTGATTTGGCTCCCTGTGACTTCTTTATGTTCAATCGAGT
The DNA here is from genome assembly GCA_037158775.1 of Hetaerina titia. NCBI lineage: Eukaryota > Metazoa > Arthropoda > Insecta > Odonata > Calopterygidae > Hetaerina > Hetaerina titia. Next base: position 67,508,860 of record CM073776.1, on the reverse strand, counting down.
TAAAAAACCATTACGGGGAACGCGTTTTAGCAGCCGAGAGGAAGTAATGGAAAAATCGCAGGAAGCACTGATGGACATACCGAAAACCGAATATAAAAAATGTCTCGAGGATTGGATCAAGCGCTGGCATAAGTGTGTTGCAGTCGATGGGGATTACTTTGAAGGGGACAATATAGATTTAGATGAATAAACTTGTATTTTTAATTTTCTGAATAAATTCCGGGAACTTTTTGATCAATGTAGTATGCATGTTTGTATTATGTATATATAAGTACACACATTTGGTCTGCCAGGATTTACAATGGTAAGATACCGATCTAGGTGTACAGCGTATGTGTCATATTGAAAGTCATTTTCAAGGATTCAGTCGCTAATCAATTCGAAAGGTATAAAAGTAGCCTACCTATTGCAATAAATCTCTTAATGTTCCAATCGAAAATATTCCATCTTGTCAGTTTCCCGGTAAAATTCATCCAAGTAACCCGTATCTCTAAGTTGGACAACAAAAACCCGCCACTTCTCCTCTGCCTTTCAATTGTCCCGTCGTCAGCAATACGTGCCTTACTCCATCATAGCACCTGACGACTCACCCTCACTTGATTTCATCCGCACTCGAAAAGAACTCCCCCGAACGTGATTAAAGGCGACAGCTAGCGGGAACGGTTCCAGGATTTAGATCACCGTCCACATCCTCACGAAAGGATACAAGAACCCGGAAAACGCGGAGAGGTGAGGGAGAGAATCTTTCTTGAAATTGGCACGAAAGGTTTTCACCCTCGTCACCTCCCAATCGCGAACTTTCTCACTCTGTGATCGGTCATTGATTATTCCAGCTTTTATCCTTTCAAATAAGGACTCAAGGAATATACATCAATGTCACCAGGTTCAGGAACAAAAATCTTGTATGTTCAACAATAACCCTTAGTTTCGTTATCATTAGGATTTATAAGGTATGTTGTTACCGTCTTTTTGAGCTGAGCGAGATATTTATAAAGTATAGCATTTTATACAGTCAATTTTTTTCTCATTAATAAGGCACTCATCGTTATTTATTCAAGGCATTCTTCCTAGAAAAGGTAGCTTTCGGACAATCTCTAACCTCTATTATCTACGTATCGCGAGAGTCCCCTTCCGGTTCACCCTCATTACTTCCTTTTTCATGTCTTCGTAATTGCTGCCAGCCTTTACCCTGTCAATTTTCTGTCTACCCTGCCAGCAAAACATCCTCCCTTCTATCCCAGCCTTCAACATTCCACAACCTCTCCATATTTCATACACTATCCACTTTTATTATAATTGCCCTTAAATTATTTTCGTGACTATAATCCGTCACACTACCGTCATATTTCACGCTCATTTTTTTGCGATAAATTCTTTCAGAGAGAAAAGTCCTCCAGTTCACAATGCAAAAATTCTGAAAGTAATATTTATATACACGTATTTAACCTTTAAGGCCATACGCGTAACTGTTGTGATGCAAAAGAATGTTGAAAAATAAATAGAATAGACATAATATCAAATGAGTGGGTAGGAAGGAAATTTACAGAAGGCATTTACAAGAAGGAGAGGGAAACATTCTAAGGCACGACAGCATTCTAAAGATCATAACCGAAGTAAGCGGTAGAGGGCAAGAATTACAGGCGAAGGCCAGGGATGAATTATGAGATGCGGGTGACGCAAAATGTCAAGGAGTGCATGGTACAAGCTATGAGAAAATAAAAAGATTGCATAGAAGGGACAGCACACCTTCAAGAGCTATCGCATACCAATTCACGAATTGATAAACTGTGATTCGCCGATATATATATTGGCTTCCCAAGTTTAAATTAGTTATTTATCTATCCCAGAGCATGAAAAAGGGTTACAGGATGAATGAGACTCAATAAGGTATTAATGATAAAAATGAAGACGTTTACTAATGATAAATTTTATGAATTGCCCCTGATTTGTTATAATATAGCTGACGCATTCAAGAGGAGGAAACTTCTGTTTCAGAAAATCGGAGGATGGGTATTTTGTCGATAGGCCAGGCACCGATCGTTTAAAATTACATCACGACCGTTTTAGTATTTTCACCTTCCATCCCCAGATGGATACCGTGCCGGAATGCCAATGCCAAAATGAACATGATGTCACGCCGAACTCGGCAAAGTTCGACGTTTTTACAGTATCACAAAATTGCTTCCTCTGAAGGTCGTAGAGAGAAAATCTTCGCAATTTATATTACGCGCTAAAGCCACACCTAAGCTACATTCTTTGTGAATCATGGATGAACATGATGAGGGAGGAATGGGAGCATTCATATGATCTTGTACAAGCATTACCGTGGGAAATTCTTTCCTTACAACAGCGGGTTTGGCCCGGAAGTGTATTTTTACATTTTAGATTGTTTCCGCATTCGAAAAAAAATTAAAATAAGTTTCAAAGCTCATGCGCTGAAACAATTTGCAAATGAAGAATATTTTGGTGGAAAATTGCACATAAACATGCCCATTTCGTTAACATTAACATCGAAGTAGTTGAGCCTCAAAACCAACGAAAAAAAAAAGCCTTTCTTTTTTTTTTGGGTTGCGTCTTCCGACATTCCGCATTAAGGCTATTCATCGATAGGCTGGGATAGGTTTTAACCTATGCTAGCATCGATGACAGCGATGATTTGGAATGTCTGAGACGCAACCCAAAAAAATGGAAAGGTTTTCTTTGATGGTTTCAAATGAAAAAAAATATATATTATATAAATACTATTTAAATATATTTTTTCTTCTACTTTTTGACGGATCCGACCGGGTCATATTTGGGTCAAATTAGTCTTGCGCGTATTCACCCCCTGCCACACACTCGAGGATGGCTTGGAGGGCACTAAAATAAATAAACAGTCATAATAAATACTCCTCAATATCTCATCCGGGGTCTCCCTCTGTACCTCATCCCTTCGGTTTCTTCTATCGTTAAACAGATCATCGTCAGTTAAGGCTATTCCTACTTCTTAAGAGTTTTCATTAAGTAACTTTCATCTCTTTCAAGGTCCTCTGGTTTGGCAAATAGAATCTCTTCATTGCTTATTTCTTCCGCCCATATGATTTTCATCATTCTCCTTTAGCACTACATGTCCTATAACAGATGAAATACTACCGCCGATTCGGGTTAATTTCACATCGAAATTGTAGCGTTATCTCAGTATTATCCTGAATAAAGTAACCAGTTATTACATCCTTACCCGGGATTAGCACCATTATTCCTCTAAGTTGCCACTTCAAAATGCATTGATTTATTCTCGAACATATTGCTTTGTTTTACGAACAAACTCAGACAGCAAAAACTGGCACAAAATTCTAGATGGCACTTAACCCGCGCAAACAAAATAATTTTTCGTTAAGAGACTCATTCATTTTTTAATAAACAAATTTTTCTTGTTAAATACATAACTAACGACCTATATGTATACAATTCTCGGCCACATGAGGAAAATTTCGCGTTTTGCAAACGATTACATTACGTCTCCCGGACGTGGGACTCTATCCCACTTGTGAATTTCCTCCAATCACATTTTATTCAATAATATTTTTTTCTTGTTCTTGTTTTTTTGACTTGAAGTCAGTGAATGGTTTTAAAACGAAAGACAGAATGTACGGAGGTGTTGATACTGTTTTCCAGTAACAAGACGAATGCATGACTTTTTTGGACGGCCAAAGGTTCATTATCAAACAACGGCTTCGTAATTTCCATTATTTTAGCAAAGAAAACGGCGAAACGTATTTCATTACCCTGTAGCGTAAGTACGTGTGCATCATCACATTGTGAGGAATCCTCAGGCAACGGGGAGGGAGAGGAGGAGTTGGAGGAAGGCGTAAGGTTGAAGGGGTGGTTGGAATGTAAGGAGGACAGGTTTAATTCGCTCATCACAACAAAATGCGTAGCGTCGCTGTCTTAATTAAACTTATGGCCACTACAAAGTTGCTTTAATTATGGATGGATATCAATTCCACGAAATACGGCTGACTCAATTAGTTTGAAACAATGTTTCCCTACGCATTTATAATGTGGAGTAGATCACTTGGTATTCCACCAAGTAAGCACTGATACAGTAAGCGATCCGGGGTTTCTCCACTCCATGATACCGTTGCTGCAACGCAGCTGCACTTCTCAGCTGCATTGGAACGAAATTCCGTCTGTATTGAAGAATTTAAATCGGCTTTCCAAGCGAAATATACAACCTGATGTAGTTCCACCGGATTCAGCATGAAACTATTGACTTGAAAAGTATAGTTTTTCAAATCCCTGAAATTTATATCACTTATGTAATACCGCCAATAATTGAGTTTCACAATCTAGCTTATAACTGTAAAATCTGTGAAAACCTGAATAATACTCGCTTCGCTGATGTCGTTGGGCAATAAGTTACAGAAACGTTCGAGCTAAAAGGCACCGTCGATTCCCTATGCTGTGAAAGTACTAATAATAAAATGGGGTATTCAAAGGAAAATAAAAATAATAGTATAGTACATTTATGCTAATAGTATAGAGTATTATGATAATATAGCATAAAAATAATATAGTTCCGTCGAGAATTAATATATGTTCCCTAACAGTAAGTCTTCACTAATATAAAATGCAAAGGATATCCTATTAGGACGAAACCAATCTTCATTTCTATGCGACTGCCTACGGTATATATACAGTCGGATACAAATGGAGAATGGCTTCGCCCAATACATTCGCACATATTGTTTAAATTTACAGTCGTTGCCGTGAATGGGCAGAGGGCCTGCGTTTGTTTCAAAATGATTCTCAGGTCACGCACGCGGTTCGATCAGCTTCAAATTCATCCTCAATTATGTTATAAATACTTTAGATTATTACTTTGAAGCATTATTAACACATTCAATTGGTGAATTTAAATTGTACCAGAATAAAATATTTGAATTTAAGATAAACACAAGAAATACCTATGAAATTACAATTTCTCTAAATAAACGACGAGTACATGGGGACTTTATGCGTAAAAAAATCCATTAAGACGATAAGAAAGAATTCCAAGGTACACAAAAGGTACATATATATAATGGAATGTGATGCAATATGGTCACACAGGTGCACACACTGAGCTCATCAACAGATACGTGATTTATAGTAGAAAGACTAAAAAAAAGTCAGCGATAACGATGCACCTACGTATAAGATAAGGACGACACAGTTTATAGGAACCAGCTGTGTGCACTTGAAGTAATTGACTTTTATATCTGAACTTCCGAGGCGATATGTTAATGTCTAAATCAGATGAACAAGTCAAGGAAATGGATCACGAGAATAAACTTTGATTCTCCTCCAATCTCTCTGTACAAACGCCGACGTATCTTAGGCGTGAGGTAATCATGAGAACAATTATTAGCCACACACTAATTGGAGACACCGGTGAGAAGACAGTCGGAAAATATTTCTATTGGTGTCAATTCTTTCTATGCATTCAAAAACTCACGAATATTCCGTATGTCCGACGTGGTAAAGTAATCATAGTTTGGACCCCTTGAATTCTACTCGAAAGACCACTGAAGCCTATCTTTTTTTCTACAGATTGTCACATCAGCGAATAATTTGAATCCAAATAAAAATGTACTCGCATACTCTGAATGAACTGATTACATTGATGAGAAAGGCTGAAGAGAAGACTTGGATTGTCATAAAGTAATACAGATTTTAATCGACGCCATCTTATAATCATGATATTACGAATAAAAAACAAAAGTTATTAATTGTGGCTGCATAGCATTTCCAAGAGATAAGCATGGTGCCGAAATCGGACCTAAAAAGAACAATATCCGAAATTGTTGAATGAGGAAAATATTATATCGAATGAAATTTTAATTACCCTTGAGCAAGGTTTACTTTTACCAGTAATGGAATCACTGGCATTCAGATTTATTGACGAGTACAATACTTCATCCAATTCCATTGGCATAGTTAAGCAATTACGATAAGGCCAGTCCATACGGTTAAAATCGATGCCATTCGCGCTACAAACAGTGCCAAATTACTTCCATATACTACAACATAGAGTGGGGGAAAATACTCCCCCACGGGGAGTCAAGGTAGATAATATTATGCATGATTAAAATCCTGGCTATTCTTAAAAACAATGAATGCCTGCACTCCACTTGCCTATGAAATTAATACAGGCTAATGCTTAAGTTTTATCTTTTTTCTGGTATTTATCTTTATGGGCGTGGAGGTATTAAACATCTTCGGTATGTTTATAGTTATTGTTGCAGTAAAATGAACGTTAAAATTTAATATATTTTAATTTTAATGCTAAGATCATCTTTCATGGGTGTTTGACTTATCAGGAATATATTTCTGGGTTTTTGGAATCAATTAATAATTTAACAACAGTATTTTTTCCATAGTCCAATATTCTCTTTCTTCGTATCCATGAGAGCATTTCCTAGCACGCACACTACTTTGATTTTTCCGTCACAAGGTAATGTGAACTTGTGTAGGTGATTTCTTCATATTTCATTCTGCCCTATATTTCTGAAATGAGGGCTGATTGGATCTTCGATAACTTAGCATCCCATCTGCCCTTCTTCGGTTTACGTATTTCTGTGTTTTTTTTCATCCTCAAATAGATTTAATACTGCCTCTATGATACGTGACTTCCTTCCTTTTAAATACTTTCCTCCTTCCCACTTTCTCTTCTGTTTCTTTCATTACTCCGTTTCTATGCGTTGCCATCTGTCTCACATACTAGATCCATCAATATTTTCATTTTCCAGGGCGTCGTCTATTATCCTTTCAAAGAGAAACATGTGTTATGTATCTTTGAGCTTCTCTATCCGCCACTGATTATGTTCATTATGACATAATTACTGCTTCCGCTTATACTTTTTAGACCATCATGACCTTCACTTCTACTCCAAAGTGCTGTAGATTAGTTAGGCGGCGTGGCATTTCAGTGGGTAGAGATTTCGACAGGTCATCAGAAGTTGGATACCATTATGAGAATGTTTTTCTCACAATGACGAACTTCCGCTGTATCTCACCTGAATCTGATGAATATACGAGATATTGGATACCATTTTAGACAAAATGGAGATATCTCCGCAAGTTAGCTAAGCCTTAGAGCCTTAGTCTCTATGCACGATGCCTGTCCGGAAACTATCCAGCCATGCAATATTTTGAGAAAAATGCCTACCTAGAACAATAAGGTCTTAGCCCCCTTCGAAGTACTCCCCTTGGGACCTCACACACTTATCCCAGCGTCTCTTACACTTTTCAAAACGATTGGCAAAATTCTTTTCTGGAATGGTCATCCAATGCCTCGTCGCGTTCTCCTTTGTCTCGTCAACATATTGTTGGGAACTTGGTCTTTTACTTCACAGCCATAGCCGTAGATCCATGACTTAAATCTCCAGTTACGACCTTTTTAAGAAAACCTGGGTCGTCGTTTGCGGCTAGGAGCGAGTCCATTGCGACTGCAGTACGAAATTCTTAACGTTGACGTGATAACAAGAGAATGCGAGGAGGTAGCTTACGACCTTTCTGAAGAAGGACTTTGCTGATTGTTTTAAAAGTGGAAAAGACGCTGGGTAAGGCGTGAGAGGTCCAAAGGGGAGTAAATCGAAGGGTACCAAGGCCTCACCGTTCTGGGTAGGCTATTTTTCCCCAAAATATTTCATGGCTGGATACTTTCCGGACAGACCTCGTAATCTAAACGTATTCTAGACGTTTCAGCGAGTTTGCAATATTATTCTGAAAACATGTATTGAGCCTAATGTGGTGAATGTATAAAACAACACTCCAGATGTATTTCAAAACCGAAGATCATGAACCCAGGGATTTGGTACGATAACACCTTTGAGTCCCGACTGACATTACCCTGAATACTCTCACACCCAACTTAAAAGAACGTATTTTTCGGCTCCGAGTACTTTCAAATTCACTTCATTCCGTCCGAAATGCCTTATATTTTCCTACCTATCTCCTCTCACGCAACATTCTTCCTTCCATAGCATTCCATTGCTAATCATAATTCCTTGCATCCAGTTTGCCAGTATTATTCGAATATATCCCATCAACCTTTTCTCTTCCACTACGATGCCTAGCACATTTTCGACTTTTTTCTTTTCCTCCCATCTTCTTCGATTCTTTACACTTCTCAAAAGATCCCGATCCACCCTTACGATTGTTTTCATACACCATTAGTATTTACCCTATTTGCTGTTGTCGTATTCCTATGATAACTTTAAGAAATGCATTTTTCGCTCCAGCATAGAGTGCATAAACCGTAAAAACCATAAACATAGTATTCAACCCGAAGATCTATTTGGTAGGTAATGGTAGAGTTCACCCAGTACTAAGCCCGACGGCGTGCGAAATTCACACATCAGGGTAGGGGGGCCAGTTCCTTTCCCAGGAAGATCTGGTACCCGAAAAATCACATCGCTTGGGTGAAGCTGCAGGTGCCTAGAGTGCCTTGCCCAGGATTCCAACCCGGCCCCTCTGGTCAGTAGTCCAACGCTCTACTCCCTGGACTACCGCGACCCACAGAGTGCATAATCATATGCATAAATATCAAAGATTTATTTTGTCCCTTAATTCAAGAACCTAAGAGACCTATGAAGATCTCAGGGAACTGCAGCGCACTCGAAATACGTATCCCGAAAATCAGACCTTCTATCATATCATGCAGTTGCAACTACTTCGAAGTACGTTATCGATACCACTTGTTAGATCGTTGAATCCCAAGCGAAGTTGAGAGCACTTCGCTCTAATGACCGTTCATTGGGGGAACACGGAAGTGCGTATCATCCAAGTGAAAATTCCTTTTTAAAAAGTCGATAATAGTACCTATGGATCTCGAGCATATTCACTGATCAGCTCTCAGTATGTGCGCACCATTGTCCTCGAAAATTTCATGCCGAGCGGCAATTTCATCGAACAAGAACGAGATTTGGTCCAATCTGGATATATCCGGCGTTTTATCACGAGCCCATACGTCACTACGTGTTTGTTTCGCCAGCTGCGAAGTCACGAAACGCTTCGCGAGGACACGTGGGATTCAAATCGCCTTTGACTGAGTTAACGCCTTCTGGCCTATGTTTTCTCATTTGTTTCCATAATGAATTTCAAGTGATACCAGAACGTGCGAGACGGGGATGGCTTTGAAAACATGGCTAGACGTGGGCTAGTCCGTTCCCTCAAAAGGAAAAAAAGTCATAAAAGTCGTAAAGGCCCTAAGAAACATCACCAAATTCCTCATATAAAATAAATTAAGCATCTGGGGTGAAATACCTGCACTTTGAGACTAGGACTTCCGAGTAAAGTTGTTAGATACTTGATTTTCTGATGCGACGAGAACATTGATTTAGGCCCTAAGCTCACCTACTTCTAGGGGAGATAATTTTAATAGCAATAAAAATTAACTTTAACACGAAAATCCATCTTTATGATGAGATTTGGACCATGGATCTTTGGATAAATTCTAGAGCACTCTAACCATACAATCTATCATGCATTCACTATTATTAGCAATAATATGTCGAGTGAGAGTAGGTTTTCGATGAACCTCGACACACTGCTGTACTCTAAATCCAAACTTACAAGACACTGAATATCCTTAATCCTCATACTTCATATCACAATAACTCCTTCTTTAGCTCGGTATACTTTCTACCATCCTTAAATTTACCCAAAACGCTTTTTCCATCCTTTCTATACCTCACTTCCCCAGAATTCTCCCTTCTAATACTGATTATAATATCCCTTTGCATCTCACTATCCCTTGAATCTACTTGTCCTACCTTTAAATTTCTCTCAACACCCGTGTCTCTTCTACTATGGTCCCTAGAACTACAACGTTTGTTTTCCTTTCTGTCCATTTTATTTTTTTCATTCTTCTGCACACACTAATCTCGAACGCATCTGCGTTCATCTTGTCTAAACGATTATCCGAGTATTTTCGATCAAAACAAATCTCGAATCTTTTCTTTCATTACAACAACATTTGAACATGCCGTGTGTGTCTCTTTCATGCTCGGAGAAAGGGCTAAATTAGCAAGCAGTTGAATAAGTACCAGTTGAAAGCTAAGCTTCGTGAGCATTTTGGAGAAATCAGTCTGAAGCAAAGGACTCGTGATAAATACTATAAAAGGACCCTATTACGACAGAAATCTCGTTCCATTCAAATTCTTTGTTTCCTAGAATAAATAATGATCGTGGCATTCCACAAGGTTTTCGTGCTTGACGACGAAAACACCAATGGGAAAATTGATAGTAGAACAAGATCAGATTTTCGAGCTAATTTTTACACAAGGGGCCTCAGGTCATTTGAGCATTCAGTTTTCTTGCGTAGGGAAACTTTCAAACATTTAAATGTCATCAAAAAATTCATACTTCTCGCAAATAAAGCTGTAAATCTTGAGATATGGTAATGCTACGCGATTGCCTTTGATCAGATTTCATACCAGTATCGAAAATTGCACAAGCTCTCATGCAGGTTCTCTTTGCTGTGAAAGGTTCCACTTATCTAGTACCTGTTTTATTCGCAGTAATTACAATGCTCTAATGCTCACAAAATCTCAGACAAAAAATTTAATACATAAATTATTCTGATGAAATAATGACGGTATAATTTGGTAATAACTTTCGGCTAAGTGATTTTGAAAATGATATAACTTGGTGAAAACAGTTTTAAATCGTTTGAGGATAAGTGCTGATATTTAATTATTAACCTGAATCTTTATCTACAGGTATACTTTCAATACAATGAATAAACTCAATGATTTTGTTATTAGAGTGCTAGGTTATATGATTAGGCATTATTGCAGGACACTATTGAATGATGTTATAACACATTACTCAAAATACTAAAATACAAACTCATTCCCTTTCAGTGACTACACTGCTATTTTTTAGCGAAACAATCCAATTTTCTGCGTTCAAATGTCGACTTGTTTTTATTCAAGTGTCATCACTGTCAATTCTACGTCAAATATTATTTTCAAGTTAAACATGACGATCCCATTTCCACAGAAACCTATTTATTTGGTTTTATTATGATTGATCTTGGATGATCATACTGCATCCTGGGGTGCCATTGTTTGTTGGATGATGGTGTATGTGTTTGCATGCAAGTGGGATGAGGGAATTTTTGCATGAGTGTACACGCCACTGTGGGTATATTTTTCCATGTACGTGTTGATTTTGCATGTGGTTTTGTTCCTTTTTACGGGTGGTGACCTCACAACGCCCACCACACGCCCTTGCGGCGGTTTTCGGGGTATTATGTAGATGTAGATTATCATCCCACACCTAACTCTGTAAAACGATCGATATTGACTTCGATCTCTTTACTAATTGATTAACTAAAGATTTTCCATCACAAATGTAGCTAAATTAATCATCTTTTCTGCTATTTTCATTCCTACCTATCGCTCTTCCTTTATGACTGTTTTGTCAATTCCTCGTCGTATAAGTTAATGAATACGGAAGATAACGAACTGTTATTACTCCTCAAACCTATAAAACTGTAAACTCTGCATTCACTAATCTTACGTAAGTGTTACGTTAGGTTTTGAATAAGCTCGCCTTTGTCTGGAGCAGATTGCATTCTGCAATCCATTATCTTTGCCTTCTACACAACGCCCTCTCGAACCCAAGGTGTTTTTCCTCTGAATTTAGGAGCAAGGTCAGCGATAAAAAAAATGACGTACGCAGCATTCAAGCATTCATTTGTTATTTTTACCCTTTCTCCCATCCTTAAATATCCAGCACGCTACCGGGAGGGATGCGAGAGAATTCGCTCGCAGCGATGAAGCACGCTATCCGACTGCAACGGAATAAATCAGCCACACCTCTCGCATTCATTTTTTTTCGGAATGAAAACCGACGGCGAGCTATTGTTACCGAAAGCGAGCGCGTAAATAAAGGAGCATTCAATCTGGAGCTCGGGCCCCCGGGAAACCAAAACAAAAGAAGAATGGAAGAGCGCTGTCATTCTTTCGCGCCTACATGGAGCAGAGGGAACCATCACAAGGACGAGAGCCACGTGCGAAAACAACCTCGGGCGACCGCGCGAGGTGACCCGACTGTTGATTCTCGCGCGTAGGAAATTTCGGACCGGGTGTTACTGCCCTGCTGGAGGGAGGGGTTGGGATATGTAAGGGCGCTGGACGGCGGTGAACTGTCGAGGTCGAGCGTGGGTGGGACAGCCCTCCGTTGCGTGGCTTGCTTTTTCCATGCCACCGTTTTTCAGAAAGGGATTTTTCCGTACGCCGACCTAGAATCTCAATTCACCCCAATATATACAAAGAGTCATGCATCCTGAAAGTCTTAAAAGCAGCGTGTCATCAGGAAAATAGCATCATCCCATTGTGATGTAGTCCCACGGAGCATACAGACTCGATGGCCTTCATTGATCGTTGATGCAAACAAGTGGCTTTTCAGGGACTCCCGCAATATATGCATACGTACATTGAATTAATGGGTATTCTGTATCAAGCGGTAGAATTTCCTGAGTTACGCAAGTGCAGTCAGAAGTACTTAATTTTCACCATAAAAAATATGCGCCGGGGCACTCTAAATTTAAAAATGGTGACACGAGTTGCCATGTTAATTCGTTATAAAATACGCTCCTTAGGTAAGTTCCATTTTCTTGAGACACACGAGTGTCTTTTTCGAATCTAGTGTTTTCTTCGTAGAAGGTTTCACTGGGACTACCTCCAAATCCAAAATTTCTTTGAAGCATGAGCGACTTCTTTAGGAGCCCGATTATAATATTAACCATAAAAATACAAAAGATCTTATCCTCATTCCTCTCTTACCTGGCTTCAACACAGCCCAAACCATAGCTTATTTATTTGCTGTGAATAATGAACAACTAACATCAAATTGTAGACTTCCAGGCTTTTTTGGATCAACTTATTTTCGTCCTTGCAATTGGAGAATAGGAATTCGGAATTAGAAAATAATGCCTCATTTAAGAACAGGAGGTATATGGGACAATTCTTACTTTTTCATAAGATAATTAATTCAGGGTAATGCTATAGCTATTAGTGACGTTTGCAACTGAGTGAATAAAGCGTTTGGACTCTTGAGAGGTGGGTCCCAAGTTCAAGGGCTATTAAATTACGATGGACAAGGACTGGATGCCAAAAGGAAAAATTACTGACGGCTGAGAGCAACGGAATAAAAATACACAATCAAAAACCGAAGATTTTCAAGTAAATTGTTGGAGACTCGGCGTTCTTTATTACCGTTTCTTCAAAATGTTTAACACCAACCTCATCAATAATTATTTCCACTAAAAGTTTGATACCCTTCGCACCAACTGATAATGATTTCTGTTATTGATTGCTGTGAGAGAACTATGGCATGATAAAGAATGGCAAGGGGTGGAAAAAACACTCTCCAACCCCCTTAAAGTACAATTTCAGATAAATATATATAAATCTACATCCACACAACACCCTGCAAACTTCTGTGGGGGTGAATGGCGGTGGAGAGTGTTATGACACCGACCACATATGCAGAAATATTAATCTTTTCATGCATTAGAGTATCCAATATAGCTATTAAACAAAAACACAAGTGCTCATGGATATCCATATACATTTTTCAAAAATTGGTGTGTTTGCTTGCATAATTCAATCATTAAACTTTCGTCTTTCATTTAATACCCGGGGGCGACTGGTTTTCAATTTTGCAATGCTTCCTTTTCGCGAGAGGGAAAAACGAGTTCTTGAATTCGATCTTATTTTTATCTCGGTAGTCGAAGCTACCAATATAATATAAATAGATTAATGAGGCATATATCAAAATTAGACTAAAATTGAGAGGAAAAATGGAAGTCTAAGCTATGCATGAGTAATGTGAGAATATTCCTTCACTTAAGAAAATTACGGTTCAATATATACAAAGAGAAAACAAATGAGGAAGTACTAGAAATGGTGGGGGAGGAGAGGGGTTTGTTGAGAGAAATCCTATGGAGGCAGGAAAAATGGATGAAAGGCGTATTGAGCGGTAGTGGAATGTTGAAGAGGGTAATAGAGGGTAGAATGTTGGGCAAGCGAGGTAAGGGTAGGGACAGGATAGGGATGTTGGACGGGATGAAGGGAGGAAAGAAGTACACCGAGATGAAGAGGGACCTGATATAGATTAGTTTGCTAGGTGGGGAGTCACAAAATGTTTATTTGATAGTTGTGTCCATCCAAAAAACCTACCTTAACCGGTAGATTACCTAAAAAAAATATACAAAGATAAGGGGGAAGACACAACGAGAAATTAACTTTAGGTCAAGGTTGGAATTAAAAGAAAACTAACAAGGCTCCACCAAGTCATGAGCAACCCCTCCTTTTGGTTCATTATCGTTCGAGTTTTTCTTTACTGATTCGTCAAAGGATTGATTTTAACCATCCGATGAGTGATGCATGTGTATGCAATCGCGGGGGAGCCGAGGAGAAAAATGGCCAAGTCAGGATGAAGACGCGAGGAAAATCAAACACCGGAGACGAAAACACCCCCGCCATGCCTCCATCAATCAACCAGCTACTGGATAACAGGCAGCCGCTACGGCGAGCTTCTGAAAGCGGAGTAACGGAGAGGGAGAGGAGATGCAAAGGAGATGGATATCTCCCATCTCGCAAAGCAGGCGAGAGATCTCTTTCAAAAGACTCACTCCTTCTCTTTCACTCCAGTCCCCTCTCCGGGGGAAAAAAAACTGGCCGGGTGGGCGGGAATGCTGTTTCCTAAAGGCGTTTGTTTGGGACCTCTCCCTTCATCGTTAAACTCACTCAAGAGCCGAGAACGATTCACGCACGGTTCGAGCTATCTGGTCGACTGTGAAAATTAGTATTCCGAAGGAGATCAAGGAAATGCCATGGGGCTGAGACTTGAGAGTTAATTGTGATGCCGTGTTTAGTGTGATATATGGAATATCGATACCATGCCGACATTCCACTTTCGACTGGAAAATCTGAAGGAATCCCTCTCTCAAGGTTCAAGATCCATGGATTCAAGGAATGGAGGCAAAGCTTATAATCATCCCCACTAATGCAGCCCTATATCCGTGACATATCTTATACTTACTCTTATACATGACTCTTATACATACCGCCTCTCGTATTCCTGCGCAAGAGGACCATAACAAAAAACTGTAAAAGTTGAGTACGCGTGAAATGATCGGTCCGAAATAGATTTTAAGATTTGGCTACCAGAATAGGTCAAACGTGGATCAATAAATATAGCAGATATTTATTTTACATCGTATTTCCAGTTGAAGCCATGGTGGTCCATTGGGTAGAGCGCCGGGGTGCTGAACGCATGGCTCGAGTTCCATTCCGGGCGATGTCTCTGAGGACCTCTCCTTTACCCAATCCGTGTAATCATCATTAGAATTCCCAGATATCCATGAGAAATGACAGGCGGAATAGGGAAAGGAACTCTACTCTGATGAGTGAATTTCACACAGGCTTTTTTGCAAAGTGGACTTTACCCTGACCTATCAAACCGTCCGTCGTGTTGTTTACCCACATTTATTTCAATTTCATCTTTTACATTTGAGAAATTACCTAATTCTAGCAAATTCAAGTAAATGAGTGGATTAGCACTGGGGCAGGCGCACTGTATGTAATACACAAATTCAACATTGGCATCACTCTACAAATTAATTTTAAAGAAAAGAAGTTTCGTTATGAAAAAAAGATTCTCTCGTTCTCTTTTCCCAGCAGTTCAACTTCAGAGGACACAAGCTACGGACACTTTCTTCAGTTGATATTTTCATACACCACTTCATTCGATGCAAGGTGCAACTTATGGTATAAAACCAGGTGAAAATACTAATGTCACTGATTACTGATGTGAAAATATTGTTGATATTATTCACCATACCCTATCTTTATCGCCATATTGCTATCACTTGGATAATACTTTTCCCTCGTTGGTCTGTTTGGAATATCGCTCAGCCCTAAGAGAGAAGAATCTGTCTCTTCATGTGACTCCTTTCGATTTAGACAGTGAACTGCAATGTTCACACTGGTAGTACCTCTATGGGCATGGCTTTGAAGTGAAGGAGGAATTTTGGCGGCCGATTCGTACTTGAGCCCAGTAATATCTCAATAAGTCCGGTTTATGGTGAAAATGTATTGAATTATTTTGAAAATGACTTCTAGGTCTCAAGCTGAACATTAAGTACCCCCCAAACGAAATTTCACCAAGAAATTATGAAAGGAAGAAGAAAATTCAAGGAAAGCAAAAAAGTCGAAAATATTCATTAATAAATTTAACGATGCTCTAAGTGCATCTTATAATTTTTTGTTAATGAAATACCCTGATTACTTAAAGAGAGAAATTGCATGCTTACAAAAGGAACACTTTAATAAAACGACTGCATACAGATCTACAATATGAAACTTTTAAATCTTCAGGACGGATATCGTCGTATCGAGGGTCAACGGGCTCGAGAAATTGTTCATTGAGCGATATTTTTTTTCGTCTGAAAAGATATATAACTATAAGAGGTAAGCATCAGCTCCAAAGTGCACAGTAAAATCTATTGCAGATGTGGATAAACCATATTAAATATAAGGACCAAATTTATTTCAGCGACTTGGCTGTTCTCAATAATGTAACTAATGTGTTAGCGCAGCTTTGCAGGGATCTCGAGGACGAGGAGGTTGTCGCATCTGATTTCAACCCTGGCAGTGACTCTGATGCGAAAGAGAGCTCTCAATTTCGGACAGTGTCTCTGCAACTTCTCTGCGACCGACCGACTTCACACATTCACCAACTGGCTCTGAAATGGTCCCCTGTCTGCGGGGGGGGGTGGTCGCCGGAGACCACAGGAAGACAAGTTACAATCGAAAACTAGAAGGACTTGAGTGGACAGAGACACAAGAGGTCGACAGACAAGGGCGGAAGAGGGAGGACACCGGGGAGGAAGGTCGTAGGGGGGCTTGGGGAGAGGGAAGAAGTGAGGCAAAAAATACCACATCCACTCCTCACATAAAATGTGAACAACAAAAATCCATTCACACACAAACACGCACAGGCCCATATCTATGGGCATGGCAGATGGAGAGTTTAAAACTTACGAGGGAGGGGAAAAAACTGACGGATGGACACGTGTAAAAGAAACCCCTTGCTCTTAAGTCCAAGAGAAACGATCCACGGAAAACAAACCGGGAGGACACCCAGGAAAAAAGCCGGTGGTCCAGAAAGATGATTGAAGAAAGACACTGGGATGGGTAGCAGAATTTCAAATGCGTACGTATGAAGTTCAGACGTAAGAGAAACTCTCCAGAACCTTACATTCGAGTCACTTGCACTGACTGCAGATAATTTATAGGTAATAAAAGATAATATTTCAACTCAAAAGAATGGGGAAGTAGATTTAAACATCTGTTTAACTAACTGTGAATGAAGAAAACAAGCGATACATTTCGTACACTCAGAAGATGAGCCTTGCAATCAAATCATCTTTTCCTATTAGACGCGTCAATCATGTGGCGAATGTTGATGTTTTAATTAAATTTTTGCTTGTTGTTTAATTAATTCAGTGAACCAAGCGTCCCTATTAGATAATTTAGAAGGGACTCAAGCCGAATAATTCTCAAACGACTTTAAATCCGTTACTTACGGCAGCTTAGTGTAAGTCAGAGCGACGTAGACAGGCATAGGGAGGAAGGTGAATAGACAGAATGAGTAGGTCTTTGCATTAGACTTGCGGTTGATGAGATAGAGTGAAGTTGTACAGAAAAAATAAAGAATGGAGAAAAAGTAAGGAAGTGGTGCTATGGAAAGAAGAGAGGTTGGAGTGGAGTGGGTAATTAAGAATGGAAACAAGAAACAAGGACTTGTTTTTCGAATTCCTATTTTTCATTATCATGCAATTCAATTAGTGCTCGGTTCATTATGTTTTTTCCTCTGAATAGAAATGCAGCCTTGACCGGTTTGGCGGAGTAGTGGTCGGGTCTTCGCTTCCCCAGAAAATAATGAGTGGGATGGCATGGATTTTTCATCAGGGAGGACATTAGCCGAGAACCTACTCTAAATACAACACTTGTTATTTTCCCTTCAGCAGGCGGTGTATAATTTACCTTGTCGTACCTACGTGATCTCATCAATTTTAATTGAATGCTAAATTTCCTTGGCGGGAAATTAAGCTTATTCTCACTGATATAAAAACCTTGGTGGAAAATTGTATCTCGTGCATATTACATTGGAAACTGTGCAAGAAAACGTCGCCATGCGTAGCAATTAGTGGATTTTTGTGATTTTTATGACTAAATTTACCGCTCCGAAGCTTGAAGGTTGTTTTTAAAGCAGAAAATACGAGTCTCTACACTGGTTTTCCAATGATTCATAAATATCAATAGCATGCATGTGAAAGCAAGGTCTCATTAAAAAATTATTCATCATTCTAGTATTTTTATTAAGGAGTATCTAAAGACTTGTGTAATTAAATAAGGAGAAATTTCAGAAAACACCTGTCAAATACTAAATAGTTCAGAAATTCAGATTCTTAATCGTTACTATCATTTAAATTTAGACACGGAAAATATTTACTTTGAATATTTCACCAACAGATTTGCAGTTTATTTATCATCTCCTCTGGAATTAATAATTATGAACTGATCGTAATGGTTAAATTAAAATAATTAAAAGAAATTAACTCATGATTTGAAAATAGAATAGAACTTTGGTACCGTGCTAATTTTAGTAACGGCGAAAATAAAAGATACGTGTAAGAATTCACAACACATAAATAAGGGAGGATAAACGAGTGACTTCCGCATATTCCGCGGATAGGGACTCTTCTTATTTACAAATTTCCTAACTTCTGACAACAGGAAAATTATAGAGACGAAGTGAGCATATTTTTTATCATTGAAAACAATAATATTTTTTAATATCTTCATTTACAGACACAAGAGGGGTCTTTCGTTTCCCTCCTCTATACACATTAGTCCGTTTTGTAGATTCCATTCAATTCGGTGACCGTATTTTAACTGTATTGCCCCCTTGATTCAAACTTTGTGAAAAAACAATGAAAACTCATGATACCTAGAAGAAGTCACGAAATTTTTTATCAGAGAACCCCCAGTCAGATTTTCTTCACATGTTTCCCCGGATTAATAGCCTTTGTTTTTATTTTTTCCACCATGATGCATACTGTTTTTATGCATATTAAGACGGAGGGCTGAAAAGGACCCCTAATAAGTTCCCCATTTCGCCCGAATAAACCCGTTCACCCATCACGTCTATCCACACCTACCACCACGCCGGGTAGTGGGAGGATATGAACCCTTTTAAAAGGATGACCGAAGATGGGATTCCACTATGTCCTATGAGTCGCAGCTAAAAGAAAGGAATACTTTACGGGAGGAGAAGGAGAACGGGGAAATAAAAAGAAAAGAAAAAAACTGGAGTTGTGGGAGCCTTGAGAGAAGGGAGGAGGCACTTGCAGGGTGGTCCATCTCACTCAAGGAATTGAGAATGAGTTTGGGCGAGAGGAAAGACAGCGAGGGGAAGGAAGAGGCCTGAGAGTGTGGTGTGAACGCGGGCGTGTGTGTGTAGCAGAGAGAGAGTGGGGAAGGGAGTGAAGAGGGGAAAGGGGGGAGGCGGAGAGGAAGAAGGAGAGAAGAGTTGATAATAACCACATGGTCAGCTGCGCGGAGTCGAAGGCAGAGAGGTTGAGGGTGGCTGTTGGGTGGAGCTCGGCGATGCTAAGATTTTAAAATCCGCGTTTCGATATTTCTTTAACGTGTGCTCATAGAAAATATTCCGATTTCTCAACATCTAGATTCCACATCGACTAAACAGCTGACCGGTATCGGTAACCTCGAGCTTTGGCGCGAGTGACTCAGGTGCTGGTAAAATTTCGTCAACCATTACCACCACATCCCTGAAGACGTGAAACATCGAAAAAATTGACGCCTGTCTATTTCCGGTTTATCGACCATCTCCAAATTTTTATTTCAATATCGGCGAAAGGCGTGTGCATTGTTACTAATTTCGTTCTTAACTAATATCGACAGCATTAACTAGGGATTGTCGATATATTCGTCGACTTGGTCACTGCGCACATAGGAATTCAATGCATGTGATTCATTTATTTTGTAGAGTATTTAGGTACTTTGTTAAGATATTAGAGGGTCTGTTAGTAGCTTCGGAATAAATGCTAGTAAAAAAATGTAACTGTATTCATTTAGCGCTCTAAAACTTATTTCACTGGATGATTTTTTTCCATAATTTCACAAAAAAATTTGCATCAGTAAGAAAGGTGAATAATTATTTATCCCTTTATTCGTAGGTTTTCTATTTCTATCATGTTCTGATCAAACTTATTTTAGATTTTTGAAATTTCATCTCCGCTAAAATCTGGAACTTGTGAAATCTTTTGATCAAGTTGTGATCGATGGTTAGATACCCTCATATCCAACCATCAACATATTATGTACCTCGGAATATTCCACAGCGGCGGCATGGAGAAGAGGGTGATACAAGGGAGAGGGAGGACGGAAACGATAAGGTTGAGTGAAGTCGCAATGCTGAAACATATGCGCGAAAAAAATTGCATACTGTGTCCGCCGATGCGTTAATATTAGGTTGAGAGTCAAGCTTTGCTGCAGATGCCAAGGTTGCATTTCTGACATCGAAAGCGTTTTGCGATTACCACACAATCATCAACCTTTTTTTTACAGACGCTCCCTTTTCGCCAGATGCAAAACGCTATTCTTCTCTTTCAGGTTCTTCAACGAACATACAGTACCTATTCGTCAAACCCATCAAGGGTTCAAAGGACCGAGAGTTCTAAGGGACCTGAGCTCCAAATGTTTCTCAATATGACACTCATTCCTTCTTTTTTACCTAGACAGAGTAACAAATAATAGTGAAAGTCAAAGAGAAAATGTACAGTTAAAATGTCAGAAACATCCACGCTTCCTCGAAGGTGACTTTGAATTATCAGCGTGATCACATCAGTGTCCTATCGATATCATAGTCTTCCAACCTGACAATTGTCATTTGAAGGAACGTGATTTATATTCACGCCAAAAATCTCCTAATGTAATCAGCTCATTTTTAAATTTTGCAAAGTTGATTTTGTGAGATACGCATGAAACAATGCCGAAATATACGACCCCCAAAGTTTAGTTTGACGGACGATTTGCCTTTATACTTTCCAACAGTTAGAATTATTATTATTAGGTAATCTACCGGTTAAGGTAGGTTTTTGGATGGACACAACTATCAAATAAATATTTTATCTCGAAAAAATATAAATCTAGCACATCAACATGATGGTTTACAAAATTATTTGGTAATGCATGCATCAATTCCATCAGTAAATTACATTGCAGTATAAAATTGTAAATGCCATTTGTAAAAATGGAAATGCCAACCTCCATTTTCGTAGTTTTCATCATAATTGGTCAAAATTAATAACGGTTCATTGAAAACGAGTGGGAAATATTGTTAGAATTAAGAAAAATTTCAGGTATTCAGCATTACAATAAATAGCAGCATGTTGTAACATAGCACGTTGATAATATTTATTTTATGAAAAATATTATTTCGACGTGGACGTCCATTGGACAGAGCGCTTTGCTACTGACCGTAGGGCCCGGTTTCAATTCCGGATGACGCCTCTGCGCTTCCCCAAATCTGTGTGATTTTACGGTTACCAGATCTTCATAGGAAACCACAGGTGGTACAGGGACAGCAACTGGCACCCTTAGGCTGTTATATGTGAAGTTCACCCGCTGTGCCATAGTATTAGGTGAGCTCCATCCTCATTTCTTAAACCGATCTTGTGTTTATTGGTGTAAATGTAAATAGAATTCAGGAAAGCTTACGATTTCACCAAAATAATTAGGATCATTATTTTGGTGAATTAATGTTAACATTAATGTATATATATCCTCTCCAAATTTGACAGTTCGTTTCGAATAGGATAACATCGACCATAGAAGGAATTTTATCCATCTCCCCGACGCGGGATTGTTTCTAAGACGCTGAGTATGAGCGAAATTCGAAGTTTCCGTTAATAAATGGATCCAATCTCGAATCCGTTCGTTCGACAGGGTTTGACCAATACCTTGGATCATTCTTCAATATAAAGTGTAGATATAACATTTTGACCTGGAGGTTAGCAGCATTTACGGGAAAGCTGTGCTGTTTCATAAAGATCGCGTAAATCTGGTGTTCGCGGATTCAAATTCACCTAAAAATTTTTTTCTTAGCATAGCCGCCAGTGTCTATAATGGCCCTTACTAAAAATCATATACTTATACATTTCTTAGTTCTACACTTAGATATGAATATAATAAATAATATATCATCCATGACCAGACGCCCATCTCACGTGAGTATGTACATGAATTTCGCCCATTAAGAATTGAATGAAGGGGGAGGGGAACGTTGGCTCTCTTTGTACAAATTTTTCAAAGCAAAAAGTCAATTTCAAAGCCTAGATAACTGTCTAAAATACACACTTAAATTTTCTAATGACGATGAATCATATCTAACATTCATCTCGCCTACTTTCCACTGATGCCATTTCAGTGTTTTATATTGGATTCATGATTGCTTTTAAAACACTGTCGACTTGTCAATTTGAAAAACGGATCCCGTGAATGGATGTACTCTCGGGCTAATTCAATTTCCGTGGCAATAACGTCCTCCGTTGTCCACCGACGTTCACGTTGCGAACTGCACGGAGGTCACAACGCGCTGAATTCCATTGGCCGTTGTAAATGTCTATGCAACGTGTGGACTTCTCGTGAACATCGCTAGCCGGAGACGTGAACGCATTGCACATGGCTTTGGGGGAGAGCATTTGGTTGGATACAACCAACCGCGGAAAACAAAATGCTCTCGACTCGCTTCCCCCACCCCCTGTCCAACCTCCTTTCCACCTCTTCCATCCCGGTGAGTGTCATCGTGGCTATCCAAGCCAAAAGCTAAAAAAAGAAACGTCTTGAAGGCGAAAGAAAGCTTGGGGAAGGGGGTGGAAGGAGAAACATGAGGAGGGTGGGGGTGGAAAGCAGTCGGGAGAGGCGCAGGGTGAGAGAGAAGGGGATTGACGAAGAACTGATGGAATAAGAGCGCGCGGGGCGTTGAGGAATGTTACTTTAAAGGGTGTCGCCCAATGAGTTGGTTTTTGAGAAGGGAAACATTGGGATTGGTTTGGCTCTAGACTCTCCCTTGAGCTGGCTGGGAGTGGAGGGAATTGAGGGTGAGGAGGCGGGTGGAGGGGAAGAAAGGGGAAGGAAGGAATGAGAGGAAAAGAGAAAGAGAGGGACGGAGAGAGGAGGGCGCCTCATCCGACTTGGACCAACTGCGACTCGAAAGGCCGACTCATGCAATTAACGCTAAATTAAAGCTTTTGGAAGACGGCTGCAGCCGGGGGAAAAACCTACTCCCTCTCTTATTCAGACTAATACCATTTGCGAGGGCGTAGAAAACTTCTTTATCCGCAACTGAAGCCCCCAGGCACGGCGCCAATGAACCAGGAGCGAGTGTGGGGTCTTGGTCAGAGCATCACAACAGCGCTGCGGGGTGACGAATGCACACAAAGATACTCGTATATTAATGAAAGGAAAAAGATTTGTTTTTTTTTCACATGGAGGAAACTTTGATTTCTTGCTGAATTAGGACGAGAATGGTTTTTTTCCCAAGTGTTTGCTAAATCATAGTTAGATGTCAAATAATACAGATTTTTTCGAACGAAAGAGAAAAAAACAGTGTTACGCTAATGGTTATGAGTGCATATGAACAGGGAATGAGCTATGCCGATAAACTGACGCAAATTTTATTCTAGATATACGTTTATCTAAACGTAAATCTATACGTTTTCCAGCAAAATCGTGTCAATATAATTGAGGTGCACCAGAGAAAATGAAGGATAGATGAAGCCTCTAATATTACTAAAAACTGTTTTATTTGAAACAGAAAATAACTTTACTTTCAGGTATTATATGCCCGAAAAATGTACAAAGAGGTGGTGGAAGAGTGAAATTCTGCGATACAGTTTCCTTCTAGTTCTTCAATTCCATTTCATTTTAATACCACTTCATCATAACTTCCGTTATTTTCTTGTTCATTCAAACTTCAATGTCCGGTCACAATTTCCCTGGGCGAAGAAATATAGATAGCCCTTGGTAAATCTATACGCCACATTTAGTAGAGGCAGTCTCAATTGATATTTTGATTATTGATTGGTCTCACGTTATGAAATTATATGAAACGAAAGCCATATAGTATGTGAAGGTCGAATCAGCGATAGATATTCATGTACAATTCTTTCATGGGCCTTCCGTTCGTAAGAGTAGTTTGGTAGTGTTGAAGAAAAGGTTTCTGGATAATGTGAATATAGTTCAATTTTAATTATTTCGTTCGCATTAATTTAAATCGGTGAGGCAAAGAAAACTGTCACGTAGTACATCACAAAATTCAATAACTTATGAAGAGGGAAAATGTAAGGAGAAAACCGCGGTATATTATGCGGTGTAATTACCGTGAGTGATTCCAATTCTTACAACTTGAAACCCTATGGAAATGTACACGTCAAACTCGTAAATTAATTTAAGAACCTTGTATAGGGCGGTTTTCATTTATTACCCTTAATGCTGTAAACAATATTCCCAACTTTGTAACAACCGATCGAAATAAAATCTTTAACAAATGCATTTCAATAAAATAAAAAAAACCTATGGCAGAGGCCTAAAAATAATTTTTTTCCCAAAAGATTGAGTACATTTTTTGAAGCTATTTTGTTCATATGAGGGTAGTAAACATTAGTTTAGCGCTTACATCATGCCACGCGAATACATACTTAGTGGTAGTAAGATCATTAAAATCAAATAACCTAAATATCAAGATGAAATATTACAAAATTTTAGACAGATTAGTTGGAGAATACGCACGTGCCTTAGTTAAAGATGAATGATTATAGTATTTCAATTAGGTTTTTATATGTGAGCATAACATGAATTATTATAATTGTGCCTTTGGATCCACCGTATTCTCGGAACAAAAAATAAAGCCGTTGCTTCCTAGTAGTACCATTTAGTTTCTTAGGGTGCACATATGGTTGACGTCAGATGGTATTAAACCCCTAAATATGAAACTGCATGTCCGAGGAGAAACTTCGGCTAGCAAGTGACTTGCAAACTATACGGCTTGAGTTGCGTAAGTTTCGTTGAAAACAAACGCATTCTGGGTGAATTAAACCTCTCCAAGGACTGCCATGGACATTACGCCACATGTTGTTAGACATGTATGCCCCACTTTGCCCCTGAATTTTATTCCGTCCAAAAATTACGCAGCATAAACGTTTACTGTGTGAAAAAAATATAATATTTAAAATAATATTTTAATAATTATAGTTTAATATCGGTCAATGAAAAAAATATAAGGAAAAATAAACTAAGCGTTTCCGGCCAAATTTACTTTAAAAATCGATCTTTTTGCGATACGTTATAGTACCTCTTTCCTGTTTAATACTTTTTCAGAATCCTACAGTACAGACTTCCCTACCCTCCAGATATATGTGCTGATGTTACACAAGGATCTGAATCTATTAGAAATCAGCAAATTAAGATGTGATCAACAGTATTGTAAGACAGTTATTGGGCCGCAATTATGTAAAAAATAAACTGCTGCGACACTACACAAGGTTAATAACCATTCTACTTGCGGTCGTCCTTTTTTGGAGGCACCAATTGGCGTCGCACCATAACAACTTTAAAGAGCCAAGCCGATCGCCGAAATCGCCTGTTTCCGTCTCCGAGCCGTCTCTTTCAACGTCCAAGCTCAAATTAGATCGGGGATAACACCAAAAGATTTGCCACTTCAATGTGTGGTAACAATCAGGGGGTTAGGAATTCGAACCAGATGAAACCAATTTTCACATCGATAGCAATTAGTAAATTCCGAGACACAGCCACCTAAACTGGAGCCAGAAATTAGAGAGTATGCGACGTTGTCAAATTAGTTTCTCCCTCCGCTACGATAATGACGCGGACACTTTTTAGCAAAACTATTTAATGGGGGCAACCGAAGCATTTTTCGCACCGAATTTTTTTTAAACTTAATACACACTTTCTAAACGAGTCTGAAGTTCATCTCTAATTTTTCATGCCTTGAACGATTGTTTAAAGAATGAAAGAGATGAAAAAAACTAATTCATAATGTACGAGCGCAATGGTGATTGCTGATTTGAATCGTGAATTCCAAACAGGCGAGTCGAGGGAGGTCAAATCCAGTTCGTGAAATCTATTTCGACAGCACCACCAATACTTGGGGAATTCCTACTTGAAATTATACTGCAATAATTATGTTCAATTCTAAAACAAAATGTGCGCTTATTTATAGCTACGTTGTTTATTTATTTTTATTGAACTCAACATTAACTTCCTTTTAGATGGATCGTCCTCGGAAACTTCGCGCTGACCAAGCATTTTTCATAGGCAACAAAAGTTATCATCATACTAGTATATTGCATTTTAGAACAAAAATTAAAATCACACAGTAATCATCAAAAATTTCAAGTATACGTAATTGGCGCAGGAATCTATGAAAACAGTGATGCAACCAGCCGTGACTTTATGGAAACGCTGGATATAAAAAATAAAAGTGCAACTTTAAAGTTTTTTTTTCAAATTTAATTCAGATGGATCTTAAATAGAAGAAGGAAAAAATAACGGACGTCCATCGATGATTGTGTATCAATCAGGAAGTACCAAATGGAATCCATTATCTTTATCATTGGGTATTGGAAAGGTTATTATTATTTGGCAGTCTACTATTTAAGGCTGGTTTTGGATGGACACGAACTGTACGATCCTATCTTTCTCACCTTTCATAACCCTACCTCGCTTGCCTAACGTCATCGTCTCCATCATGGTCTTTAGCATTCCATCACCAATCAAAACGCTCAATTACCTTATCAAACTTTCACATCATTTTCTCTTACTATGGTCATGGATTAAAAAAAATGTTTTGTTTTTCAAGCATAAAATATTTTTGAGGAGATGAAACACTTTGGTCACATTTTATCTGAACTTTTGGCATCAATTAAATAAGTGAATAACAGCGTGCGTTCATTTGTACGAACGAACCGTAGTAAACGTAGTAGTTTGTTTTAACGAACGTAGTAAAGTCCTAAGAAAAACGGGATTGGAGAAAAAATGAACTTTGATTTTTGAGACCTTTAAAAAGCCTTTTCAACCCTGAAAAATCGTTTAGCAAGTAGTCTCTCAACCCTAAGACACTTCAATTATTCCTTATCCAATGTTCATTATCTTCCTATGTTCCCTTATACTAGTATTCTATTCTTCCTCTATCAGCTTGAACGTGTGGCCGCATGATTCTCCTCTGAAAAGAGCTGAAAAGTCGTCCTCGACTACTACTTTTTATGCTACCGCATCTAAATCTTCATCCACAACCAGTTTTCGAAGGTACCTATTTTCATGAGTTATGCTTTTCCAACAGGCCTTCTATCTGATCAATAGTTCCATTGTTCGTAACTATATGCTTATTGGAACAAGAAGGTGTCACTGCATAATAAAGATCTGATAATACGAATGTATCTTTGCTGAGCCTAACGGTTTTTTTTTTGTTTTCAGAACACCCTCAAGGTCCAAAAACAGCAAAAAGGAAAAGGGTAAACGTCCTCTGATGTAAGCACCAACGACCGTGACGCGCATTGGCATGAAATAGTTCGACTGCGTATTCAATTTCCTCGGTGAGTTTCAATGTCAAACCGCGTACTTCACCTCCTTGCTTTCGCAAGTGGGAAAGTAGCTCACGTCAGCTAAAAACAAAAATATGAGGATAACGGGAGAGGGGAGCGGTACAATGGGGAGTGGAGAAACAAGGAAAGTTGAGAAATACGTCGTTCAAAGAAAAAATCGTCATGTAAACGAGTGGACGTCTTAAGATGTCTGCATCCTCCCCCCCTTCACCTTATCTTTTTTTTCGACCAGGCGCCATTTCCACGGCACCTTGTGAAAGAATAACTACAGATAAAAGGGAATCCCGTGATGAAGCAAATAAGAGAATGAATATTTGGGTTGACCATAGAGATTGGAGAGGGGAGGAAAGGAGGGGCAAAGGGGTTTTATACGACCCCCTACTCTCTTGCTTGCAAATTTTGAGCAGTGCGCGCGGGATATGGCGGGATCATTGTTTACCCAATTGCCGTGATTTATCCTTTCGTTCCACTCCTCCCTCCCAAGTGAGCCGACCGACGCCGAGTCCAGCTAATGCAATACCCTCCCCGCCCATTTACGACCGTTCCGCCTAGAGGGAATTTATTTATATGTGGGCTCATATCATTTTCTTTTTTTTTTGCCCCGCCAGCCCTAAATGGGTGCTCCCTCTTTGCGCGGATGAATAGTGTTCGTTCTTTCGGAAGCCCGGAAAAAAGACCCTCCTCTCTCCTCGGGAATGTTTTCATAAGCGCGTTCGGGATCTGGGTTTATTAAGATCAGGCCAGCTCCCATGCATGCAGAATGATGAAGGCGTCAATTTTTATTTTAGGATTTCACGGATGGCGCGCCGCAAGATAATTGAAAACTCACCACCGGAAAGGGGGGCCTCCGCACGTGTTCGCCATTCTTTCTCCTCATTGCCCAACGGAAGTCCGAAATTTAATGCTGGCAAGAACAGAACAGGACGAACACATATTCTCGTGCCCAGTGGGCGTAGATTAACACCAGCCTTGAGCTAAAAAAAAATACCGATTTACTTTTGCTGTCCTCACTGGCTACACTCGTTAACAAAACGTATGGTGCCGCAGAAGACGTTGAGTACATATATAATGCAATAAATAAGAATTTTATATTTCCTCTGGCTTATCTGTTTGGCAATTCGACTCTCATACATTCTAGCAACATGACAAAACGAGTGTAGCGCACCTTTTTCATACTTGTCTATTCCCAATGCATCATCGAATCCACATTCTTTTATTACTCAAGCATTCATTCCTTAGATCTACAACCATTCCCCTCTAGATGTTACCAAATACTCCCTCAATAACCCCATACCCAACGCATTTAGTTGGCATTGATGCTTATCATGGCATACTCATGTTCTACATCCTTACAAGAACATGGGGAGGAGTACGCTATTATAAACAGCCATTTTCGCTGCCTTCAACATATACATTGACTTTCTATGCACAGCACATATTCCCAACAGCCTTTCTGCAGGAGCTCGCTATTAATTCTCCTCCTCTATCCCACAATTTTTCGCAAGCAATCCTTTAGAATGTGAATTACTACCTTGATAGGTAACTTTTTTAAAAGTATTTTTAGTACCCTGCAAGCCATCGCTAGGGGTGTGTGGCAGGGGGTGAATAGACATCAGACTAATGGTTGAAAAAATGACATCTTAACTCTATCTGTTCTACACTTAATCTCTCTAAATCTTAGCTTTGCCCTCATCCCACCACCAAATGCAGTATTCTGGTACACCAGGGCGCATAGAATAAATAAGTGCTGAATTAACGAAATTCGAAAGACTAAGCAATACATGTTGGGATTCATTATTCAACTTGACGCAGTGGTTATATATATTTGTCATTAAATAAGGGGCTTGGTAGTCCAGTGGTCTACCCACTGGGCTATTGACCAACAGCGCCCCGGTTCGATTTCGAGTGACGCCTCTGGGCACCCTCAATTTTATTCTAAATCCTATCGGTACCCTGCAAGCTACCACTAGGGTGTGTGGCACGGGGTGATTGATTCTTCACCAGGCATGGAATATGAAAATTCAGTTTTGCTTAGTAGCCGGTTAGCAGTACGTAAATCTGTAAAATATCTCAAATAATGGACATGATGAGTCACGACAGGTACATACGCTTAGTGATCAAACAGATGAGTAAAATACTTCTCTAGCCCAGTCGAGGCGTGCTGCTTGTTCAAACGTATTGCGTCGAGTAAATTCACAATTCCATCTTTTAAAAATAACCCCCAAGTGAAACCACACACGAACGAGTTCGATATAATCAAAGCAAATGCAAGCACACAATAATGCCACACACCCTAGTGGTGGCTTGCAGGGTACTAAAACAAATGAATAAAATAAATAAATATATACATCAAAAAATTAACTTAAACTAGAATTGGATACGGAACAGTCTCCTCCCATAGCTTATAATAGCACGTCACTCATAATGGGGAGATGGTAGAAAAGTCTAGGAGGGAATGGGGCGGGAAAGGGGAACCGCAAAACTCACCTATCATTTTCCTCAAAAACTTCACCAAAACTGTGAGATATTTCGAGTGTCGGATCTTTCTGGGAAACCACAAGGAAAACAGAAAAAGGAAGTGATACCCGACCCTGATGTGTGAATGCCACATGTCGTTTAGAGATTATTATTGGGGGAGCCCTGCCTATCACATATAAAACCAACCTTAAGGATGATTTCAGTTTGGTAGTTATTATTAAATATGATATTATATATAAATAGTAATTTCTCTTTTATTAGGTTACTCCTGTACAATTAGCGGAGAGCGCAAAGGATTCCAAAATCTTGATTTCGTTTGCCACATTTCGAAATATCCTTATAGGAAAACAAATGCAGCCCCTAGAATGCAGTGGGGTTCTATAAAATGTCTTCGAGCTTTATCATTGTTTTTATGATGGTACTCACTACGTGTACTATGAGGTAATTACGAGGACAAGATAAAAAATTGGTCTGCAAACATTTTTATAACTAGGCACCAACTGTTTGAATATCAACACTGGCCCCTCCCGCGCACTAAAAATGGACCGTGCCACAAATGCTAGACGTCGCCAGTTTCTAACACTCTGGTGAGCTAAAAACGGTGCACGGAGGAAGAAATTTGTCAGGCGCATTTGAGTCACCGAGGAATGCTACAAATTTGCTCCGTCTGAAGTTCATTACATTCGGTGCGGTTCGGGCTGACGCCGTTGTCTTCCGTCTCTTTTGAGTTCTTGTCATGGCTGGAAAAATACCATTTGGGCACCCTTCTCTTCTCAGAAGTTCCCTCGGCCTTTGTCGACTCCAAGTGAATCCGATGTGACGAATTACTTGCCTCTTTTATGACGAGACTCAAGGCGATGGGCTTATTTCAGGCCTCGATGCTTCACAACTTCTCGAATTACTTTCCTCCGCGAGCGGACGGGGTCAACGGAGCCCAAGTTTGGTTCTCCACGCACCAGAAACACCCCCTTCCACTCTCCTCATCCTAACTCCCACAAGGCGCTGCGTAGAAATCCCGATTCAAAGAAGGCAGACTGAAGGAATTGTATGAAATCCATGTAGCACTCAAAAAATTGTAATTATCGGTGATGATTTTTAGATATTTTAGTATCCTGCAGACCGCCCCTAGGGTGTGTGGCAGAGGTAAATGTACACCAGACTAATTTTGACCCGAATGTGACCCCTAGCGCGATCAGACAATGTTATTCTGATCCCTTATCGTTCGTGGAAAAAATGACAATTAAACCTATCTGTCCTACACCTACTCTTTCAAATTTTATTGACATGAATTCTCCTACCGTATGACGATGGGAATAATTATACAGGCACATTTTCAACATTACTGGTGAAGAGACGTCCTTTCAATTTATGCAAGAGATTTAATCTGTAATTTAGTGTTCGCTCCGTGAGTGATTCTCGGCCTAGCTGCTCTAATATTTTTGATACGCAACTCAGTTTATCATGACGTTTTACAAATCTAGCTCGTCTACGCTGCACGCGATCCCATTCGGCAATCAATCCAACTTCGTGAGGATTCCATATACTAGCAGCACATTCTAAATGAGGGCTAACCAGCGAAAGATAACATTTCTCTTTGACCTTTTCATCACCTCTCCCGGGTGAAACACATACGGGGAATATGTGGACAAGCTAAAAATATTAGGATTTATTAGAAGAGTACCGGGTAGATAAGAAAAAGAGGGCCTTACCCACCTCTCCTGTTTTTGTCTTTTAAATGTGTTCATATCCCTTTTCCTTATGTCTATATCTATGTTAATGAATATATATATATTAATCCAGTCAGTTCTAACTAATCTTCTGAGGAAGATGGAGCTCGATTCCGTCGAAATTATCAAGAAATAATGTGTGAGTGTTCCTTTTGTGTGTTCTCATGTTGTGTGTGGTTGCACCACCGAAAATTCGAGACCCAGTGAGTCCCTCTTTTATGTGTTTCTATTTCTGTGTTTGTGTCGACTAGTCCATTTACATTATTGTGCACGTCAATGGAATTTTCAAAAAAGTGACAAAAGTGTAAAACATATATATGCACACACACAGCTCACCTCTTCTAATTCACATTTCATAGGAGAGCTCCGCTACCACTAGAATAAAAAAGTTTCACCTATGAATAAAATAATTTGTTTTTTCTGTGAATATAAATCCTTTCACTATTTAACCCAAAGATATTTCGCTGAAGGCTGCTGGTAATTCGGTAAATTGCCGTCCTTATCGACAATAAAGATGGAAATTTTCCGGCCCCGGTGGCGGGGGGTTAACGTCCTCGTCTGCCAACGACGCCGTGGGTTCGTTTCCCACAAAAATATAATATTATTAGTACGGCAGCGAATAACATATGAAAAATAAAACGCATAAATAAAAGCAACAGTTGCTGTGTGTGATGGTGATGACTAGAATATTAAATATTATGCAGGTGGACCTACAGGGTTCGTCCGGAAAATAAGTGTCTTGACAAATAAGTCTTTTTTGACAAAAGGGGAGTCGTCCACTACGAATTTGTACCTGAACGACAAACTGTAAATGCTGCATTTTACGTCCAAGTGCTCGACAGGCTTCGAAAACGAGTCGCCCGCGTCCGCAAAGCGATCAAAAACATCTGGCGGCTGCATCACGGCAATGCGCCGTCTCACACCGCGCTTGTCGTGTCGGACTTCTTGGACAAGCACGGCGTGGCAACGCTGCCGCACCCGCCCTACAGCCCGGAATTGGCACCACCGGACTTCTTTCTGTTCCCGAAGATAAAGAGGAGTTTGAAAGGAACGCGATACGGGACTTTGGACGCCGTCAAATAGGCCGTGACGACGTGTCTTCGAAAGGTTCCCGATGATGCCTTCGCGGGAGCGTTCCAGGAATGGGAACGCCGTTGGAACAAGTGTATCCACTCACAAGGGTCCTATTTTGAGGAATATTAGCTTAAGATATGCAAAAGTGTAATAATTTTTTTTTCCTGAGCTCAGTACACTTATTTACCGGACGAACCCTGTAAGTTACTATTCGTAATTTATTTTACAGACCGAGATACTGAAGAGACACTTTTCAGTCATGGAAAACATATTTTAGAAAAGGATTTGTATAAAAATATCAAACAATAAGCAATTTCACACCCGCATTACTCATTCACGTTTAGTAACGTCAACAAGTATTGAAAACAGACGGGAGCTAGAGAATAGTAATATATGAAGAAATGTAGAAAAGAGAGAAAGAAGTACAAATAAGAAAAGAGAAAATATCATATGTTTATTTTTTTTAGTTCTCCATAAACATAAGCCCGGGGTTTTGCCACATTTCCCACACCTAACATCCAGAAGCACTACTCACTACCATTCAATATATATATGCCCTGATTCTTTGTTTTCATTTCAGTGTTAGCTTCAACAAAGACTTATGTAAGGGCATCGTAGTTCAGTGTAAATATGAGAATTGATTGGACTCGACTGACGCAGGAGGGTGAAAGTTAAGGTACCCAGACAACTAGATTTGTAATTCCATCTTACTTTCACGTTTGAACCTATCCATAACTTATTATTCTAGAAGATAATGAATTTTTTCGTTGCGAGTATTATAGAAGGGAGGAGTGTAAAACATGTACGAAACGAAGGTACATGATTTAAGACACTACAGAAACAACGGAAACATTTAAATATTATTTTTATCAACTAAACCTTTGTTCAAAGAGGAAAAAATCATCTGTATTCTTTGATTCAAGGGCTTATTAATATTGTGAATAAGTATGCACGTTCATTTATGCTTCAGGTTTAAGACAACATCGTTTGGGAAATCATTAATCTTAAGTACTCACGATTCATTGTGATTCAAAATAATAATGGACCCATGTACGTTTTGGTGTAAATTTGAGAAAATTAAAAAAAAACATCACTAAACATACATATTATCCTTAAAAAAATAGAAAGAGGCTTTCCCTTTCACCATTGACCAGAAAAAACGAAATAAATGATAATAACAGGAGATGAAATATTTATGAACTCAAATCTTCGAGTAAATCAGATTAAAGTCAAGTCTAAGAATACAACTTGCTAAGCGTTCGCCACGTTCGCAAAAAATAATCTGCATTTCCTCCAATGACGGCTTGTGACCTCTTGACTAAAGTGATTCAGGACATTTTCCGGGTAACTTTGCAGCCTAAAAAAATGCTAGACCTTCATGAGGTAAGCACGGAGACCTTGTTCCCTTGGGTAATTCCACAGACACGCCACCCACAAATTTGACACTGGAACGACAAGCTGTGCCAAAAACCGAGAAAGCAGTAGCACGCACGCATGCATACTTGTATGAAGCTAGCACGCACCCTGTCATCCATTCCCAAACGATTTCAGTCGCCCATCCCCCCCTAACCCCTCACGCACACCCCCAACCAGCCCGTCACTCCAGCACCGTCCACCACCACTCCTCCCCTCCCTCCTCCTCCTTCACTCCGGTCCCGATTCCTTTTGTCTCTGGGGAAACCTCCGTCGCCCATAAGGCGTCCTTATGTCGCCGCGAGCCACCGCACCACCTCCCTTCTGTAAGCGCTCCCGATCTCTTCCGGGTTTCTTGTGGGAGGAGGAGCAGAGAGGGGGAGGACGGGTGGCAAGAGAGAAACACAAGTCAGCTGACATCTCTCCATAAGAGAAAAGAGAGCGAGAGAGAGAAAAACTTTTTTTTTATTGTAAGGGGTTTGAACTGGCTGGTATTTCACGAGATTACGGCGGGAGAAGAGGGTCTCCGGAGCATTTAATTTTCGGAAAAGCGAGCCCGTTCCCTTTCGCGCCATCTGTAGCACCTACTTGCGCACACGCAGCCGCCCGATAGGACTTAACATGTTGCCACCGCCAGCAATCCTCCCACGCGAACACAAGGGAAACCACATGTCGGACACCATTCGAGATTTTGCCTAAGACCAGCTGAACTGACAATATAAGAGATTTGGTGCCGAAAATTTTGTGAGAATCAAAATGGATTGTAATTGAAATTTTTAGAGCGTAGGAAGAATACAAGTATGATTTGGAAGGAGGTTTAAAGCTTAATTATTATCGTGACTTTTCTTTGAACATTCAAACGCAATATAACTGTGACGCCTGAATGCGAAAAAAAGCTACGTGAGAGATGGTAAACAAAAACACGAGTGTCATTAGGATTAGAAACATCGTTATTTCACGATTATCGGCAATGTCGTGAAGCGTAAGGCACCTCTGTGAAAGAAATGATTTTTCAATTCATCTTAGTGTTTCACTTTCAAAATTCAATTATGTTTCTGTTAATGTTGAAATCACGGGGGAATTTGGCACTTAGAAAAGATTTTCGTCCATTATGAGACAGCGAATGTTTTCAAACATCTGTGCTGTAGGGATGGATGCATCTCTCCTCTAAAATGAGGTTATAATGATGAATTTTTATACCAGATAAAAAAACGAACTCTATTCAGCGATGACACAAATATACATGTAAAAATAAATTCTAGTTAAAAGCTTAGCTAAACATAGAAACACTAGAAAGTACCACCTTTTTCCATGGAAAGAAGAAGGCTGATAAAAATTCTTCCGTTTCATAATACGTGTATGTATGTACATATGATGAATGCACAGATTTTGATTGGAGCTCAATTGAACCATCAATTCTAAAAAAAATGACGCGCAAGTCGAAGGC
The DNA here is from genome assembly GCA_037158775.1 of Hetaerina titia. Taxonomy (NCBI): domain Eukaryota; kingdom Metazoa; phylum Arthropoda; class Insecta; order Odonata; family Calopterygidae; genus Hetaerina; species Hetaerina titia. The sequence continues at coordinate 67,472,970 of CM073776.1, read as the reverse complement.
AAATATGGGATGCTGAAATTTCCGGAGGTAAATTTTAAATTTGCTTTCCGGGATGTTATTACCCCTTTTCACCTCGCCAAGAAGGATTTTCATAGAAGTCACGTCTTGTGCGATTTCAGAGTTATTCTCTTCGGATGTTGGAGGGGAGTGGGGGGAAAGAAAGGGTGGCGGGGAGGGAAAGGATGGCGGGGAGGGAAAGGATGGCGTAAAAGAAATTTTCACGAAGCAGAATGAATCGGATTTTTTGTGTGCACAATTTATTTTACTTTTATCCCCCCCTCTCTCCTTTGAATCCTTAATGCGGAACCTAATCGATTTAGGAGTGCTATTTGTTGACGGAGAAGGAACAGCATGTGGTGTCCAGAATCCCTCGCCTGCTCCACCTCTCTTCAAGAGAACGCGCTTTGATTGTCGACTCGAGCGCCGTCGGCGAGTGACGCGGGCGGGAGGCGGGGCGTGACCAATCGGTGCTCGATGCGGCGTGAGCACCACCACCACCACCTCCGACACCAACCACTCCGTGCCGTCGGCGGTTGATTGTGGGGGAGTGCTAGGAGGGGAGTATGGGAGAGGGGGGGGGGAACAGGAGAGAAGTTTGCCAGTGGATTAGTGATGGGGAAATAGGCACGATCGCCACGCCGGCCATATGCCGCGCCGTTCGTCGGGCGAGATTTTTGTCTCCTCCGCCTCGCATGCAACAAAGAAAGACTCGGGGCGGTCCTCGATCAGGAGGTTCGTGTCAGCGACTCTCGAGAGTGGACGACAGTAAACATCACGCCCGTCGACTAAGGTGATCGGGCATTTTTTTCTCGGCAAACCCGCCTGGTCCGTTTGAGTGACTTTACGATATTGTGAGACATGAAACTATTAAAAAAGAGAGAACGAAGAGGGAAATGTTATGCATTTCGAAAAATATACATAAAAAACAAACCGGAAGGCTGGAGATGACGAGAGCTTTTATGGAATACTGTAAGCAATAGAGGTTCAGAAGAGATTTTAACGCGTATCGTATGTATCGTCACACCATAAGATTGAATTACTGAAGAAGAAGTTGCAATAAAGTGTTTAGATGTAAATGAAATTCAAACAACAGCAAAGATTCTTTACAGAGAGTGATGGCTCTCATCCAGGAAATTCTCCATCGAAGGGAATCCTTTATTTGAATCAACCAAAAAATTAGACAAACCAACAAAAGCCATACGCTACATTCGCTTCGTCCAAAGAAATTAGTTTACCTTATTATTTCACTTTTTTAACACAACATATTAAAAGAAATTTGAGTTGATATTTCCAATAGTTGATGTTAAATATATAGCTGTTAATCTTACACTTCCTTTTGGGCGTTAAGACACATGAAATGACAGATTTTTCAACATTATTTATCATTTTCCTCAACCACATTTGAAATTATTACAAAAATAATCAGAATTAATTGGATTTTTAAAAAATGTTTCTCTCGTTGTATTGACATGATATCTCCTACCGTAGTACTATGGAAATAATATAACATTCTCAACAACACTAAAGACGTCCTTCAAATGAATGCAAGAGATTTCATCCGTAATTTAACCTTCGCTTCTTGAGTGATTCCCAGCCTAGCTCCTCTAATATTTTGGACCCCCAACTAAGTTTATCAGAACAACGTTTTACAAATCTGCCTCAACTAAGCTGAACGCGACCCGATTCGGCAATTAATCCAACTTCGTGAGGATTCCATTTGCTTGCAGCATATTCCAATTGAGGCCTGACCAACGACAGATAACATTTCGCTTTGATCTTTTCATCACAATAATTTAGTCTGTTTCAATGTAAAACCGACCTTGAAGCGTCGTTAAACAAATAATAATATGGTTTAAAAAAGCCATAAAAGTTAAAGTTAATTCAGGAATAGGAATAAAAATATTAGTACGCGGTTGGGCAGTTGGATTAAAATAATTTACATCCTTTTCGGTTTCATCGGTGGGGAATGTAGTACACGGAATACAATGTGCTAAGCGTAAAGCAAGATCCGAATTAAAACTTGATATCATTATAATAAATTATTGAGGTTAGGGTTGACTTAACAAGTGAACCTTTACCAGAACTACGCCTTACGGTGCATGAAATCACGTACCACGGGGACCAGTTTCTTTGCCTACCCCACCTGTCATTTTCCGATCAAATCTGATAATTAACCAACAGAATGCACCCCTAAGTTTTTTCTGAAGCATCATTCAGGTTTGAACCTTTGACCACACCTGTCGGCTCTCATTAATTGACCCTGTAAGCCACCATGCCACTAAAATTTAACATATTATAAATATTTACCTAGTCCATCATCTCTTCCAGCACATATCTCGCTTGTCGGTTGTGAATTTAGTGCAGAATGTGAATGTTTGCATGTCCTTTCCAGTTACCGTACAAGAGATAAAACAGGTGAAACAAACTCGTTCCTCAGCGTGAAAACTCACGATTCAGTTTTAAATCAGCCAGGCACAAGAGAATATTGAAACATTCCTCAAGGAAATAATGAATGCTCAGGAAGACTGAGTTCAAACAATGTAGCATGCACAATGACGGATTTAGAAAACGCAGCCTCACACTGGAAATTTCCTGGGCATTTATTTCAAAATTGAATTGCTGGATGTAAGTAGTGGACAAAGAAAGACCAATTAGAACCATTCCAGTATACATTAGTCACGTCCATGAGAAGACTTGTACTACACGTGCTTCCTATGATGCGATCTCCGCGTTCAAGCGGGACGTTAATTTTTTTTCTCGTTGCACATGACGCGCGGATCAAGCTTTTACCCGAGTCATCCAACCTTTGTTTCATCATCCTAACCACACTTTCACTCTCCCTTATTGCTTTTAAGTTTGCTAATGCGGATGCTTCGGAATGAACTATGGAGCACTTCAATGGTGCCTCAAAACACACACATCCCGGTTACACGTTCCCATGGAATAAAATTCCCCAACCCATGAACACCTCCTCCATGATATGTAGTTAATATTAACATCGACATATGAGGATAGGCATCTTGAATTGAATAATGGGAGGTAGAAGCTATGTAGAATTGAGGAATAGCCGAATGTAAAGGGGGATGTTAGGTTGCCGTCTTCTTATACGAAGCTTAGAAGTGTAGAGTTGTTCAGTATTTGTCAATGAAAAACTTACCATAACTTATTAAACTTAACTTATTAAAAACTTAATTACTTAAACTTACTTAAGCGGCAGACTACCATGCTAAAATCGACACTTGACAGCTGCCTCCGTAAAATACGAATACATGATTCATTAGCAGAACTTTTTTTCAGTTGTTCAAGAGAGTGACACTTTAGGTTACCAGTTGTCCAAGACTATCATTTTAATTTGGTAAACTTTCTTCAGTTTTCAACATTCGCCAGGATAAGAATCTAGCTCTAACGACGGGGAGTCCGAAATACGCGGAATATTTTCGATGCAGTTTTAAGCTTGGTATAATTAAAAAAAAAATTTATCCGTTGACAGTCGTCAAACAGGACTCACTTCAACGGCGCAATTTATTCAGGAAAGGTAGAAGTCGGTAAAGTATAAGTTTCCTTTCAGTTAACTTTGGAAAATGAATCTGTTCTTGACATTATTTGTTTTCTCTTCATTATTGTTTATTGCTTTTACTCGTTCTTTTTCTTAGTGCATATTATATGTCAATGCGGGTCGCGGTGGTCTAGTGGGTAGAGCGTTGGACTACTGACCGGAGGGTCCCGGGTTCGATTCCCGGGCAAGGCACTTTGGGCACCTGCAGCTCCACCCAAGCTATTTGATTTTTCGGGTGCCAGGTCTTCCTGGGAAACCACAACCGGCTGAATATTCACACGCCGTCGGGCTTGGTACATGGGTGAACTCTACCATCACCTACTAAACCGACCTTCGGGTTGATTACTGTGTTTATGGTTTATTATATGTCAGTCAATGTAAAAGCTTTTGTGTCGTTTTTGGCTGCTTTGTTAAATAAATGAATAACTCTATCCCTCAAGAGATGAAATTTTGGCAGCTTTGTTTAAAAAATAAGTCATTTAAATACTAATAAACTTAAAACTAGTCTACATATAAATCTTTCACGATAATCACTGTCTAAAATCCTAAGAGTGTTTCGAGAATTTGTAGAGCACATAATATCCGTAGAATAAGCGAGTTAAATTACTATAATCGGATTCAAGATGATAAAAGGAAACATTGTATTTAACAATTGCGTAAAATACAGTAAGCCGGTGTTTACTAACCCTACATGGCACCTGGCTCCAATTAAGAGCATAAGTTGAAAATCAAGCGCTCACAAATACAGTTGCTCATCCAAGGCATTGTTCTAAGTTTCCTTCCCTTCGATTGTTGAGCAATCGTTGTTCTCCTGACGTAACATCCGTCATTAGACCTATTGCATTGTCCGGATCCAATTTTTGCCAAAGCGGAATAAACACGCAACAGTCGACTTGAATACAAGGGATTTCAACGGAAACAAGAGATTAGACAGGCCAGGATGGAAGGCTGAGCGACACCAACACTAATTTTTCAAAGAGCAGCTGCTTCTGATAAGAATGGTCTGTGGTTACTATACAGGGTACAAAAGTCCGGGAAAAAATTCCAGATTTCGAATTGAAAAATATTCGATAATATGAATCAGGAGTTTTGTCAATCTGAAATGAAAAGCTAACGTCACTAGACTAATATTTAAACAGAGATTTGATCTTCCTAATTCTATCAAAATATATTTCTTTATTATTCATTTTTGCCTTTATTATCCCTAATCACCATTAGTAATAGCTATTACTATAGTTTTTATTCAAGATTCCCTTTTCCTTACACTCAATGACTGCAGTATGGGCACCCATTTATATTTGTAACGGGTTTCAGATCTTATTTTATGTATATCTCACGTCAAGCAAGACAATGTCTTGTTTATAAGGCTTTTGCAAATAGGCCCAGGAACCTTAAAGAGACACTTCACGAGTTAAGGATTCAGAAAGTAATTTTAGACTACGAATCAGGCAGAAAAATAGGTACGTCTTTGGCTACACACCCTTAAATTATTTCTCACAGTTTCATGATAAAATGAAACATGGAAGTTCAGTGGTTTTGTCTGCAAACCAGAAGATTTCAGGAATTCCCTAGGGTAAAGCAAAAACATCCATGCGACTTTTGGTCATTAGAATTTGCGAAAAACTTATATTTCTAAAGATACGTCACATCCACAAAGACCTATCCAAAATGGAACTCTGAAAACTCTCCATCTAACGGCTAACATATAAAGCATCCAATGATTAAACATGGCTATTTATTTGCATTCGATCGTTTAAACTATCGAATGAATGCTTCTTTTTTACAAAATGATCGCTGCATATAGGAAGACGAACAGATCGCGCGCAAGCGGAAGTGAAAGGAAACTTAAATTCACTAATTGATAGCAAACTTGGAAACAAGAATATTCTCTGCTTTCCTTGACATCAAAATGAAAACAAGAAGCTTGGCAAAATTAATTGATAATGGGAAGTCAGTGGAATGATATTACGTCTTAAAAGAACCGGCCCATAGTATCGAATATTTGGGTAAGCATGATTAGGAACTAAATCAGGCAAAAATACCTTGACTTAAATCATTCCGACAATTCATTGATTCCGAAATTTCTTGATAAATCGATAGGGGTCGACATCAGTAGACATCAATGTACATTTAAAAGACTCCAATTTCACAATCCTGGGGTAATAGACCCGCTGTTACTATCGCAAAACCCGTCGGCAAAAAAAAGGCCATTTGACAGATGACAGACCAGCTCCTACACGAGTCGAACACACGGACAGACAGACGGTCGGCATGGACTTCGCTCTCACGGACCTCGAATCCACAGACATCTGCACGGGGTTGAGCGCCGAACGCAGCCGAATGTCCCTTATTCACGGCAACAAAGAGGACCGTCGGACATTGGAGACTGCACCGAGCGAAAAAGGGTTTTCGGAAGGCTTTTATTTTTTAATTCGATTGCTCCTTAAGGGTCGCGGCAGCCGAAGGGTAGAAATAGATGGGGGGGCAGGGGGAGGGGAGGTTTCGGGAGCATAAGGGGTAGGGGTAGGCGAGAGGAAAGGGGGTGGGTGTTCCTCCCTTTTAGTTTCGTGAAATTAACAGATGTGGTGTTGAAGAGTTGGCCTACGAGGACAGTGTCCGACGCCCCTTCCAATATGTCATCGAAAGCTGACATTTATTTCCCCTTTCCCGCTCCCACCAGCATGGCAGTCACGAATTAATCTGCACTAATTAATTGGGACCCTGGCGTTTCAGGAAGATAAGACACGCGAGGGTAATTTTAAAGGCCAATGTCACTCCAGTTACGTGCACATCGCCTGTGAATTTCAATAACTACCACCTTTCCATCTCTTTAAATATCTTGACCTCCGATGCCGCTGTTAACTTTGTGGTACTGTGGAGACTAGGTTAGATGACAGTTCTTTATAATCACTAACACTAAATGTCTAGGTTTGAATTCCGCTTTCGACGTAGCATAAGTGTTATGATGGTTATGTCTGTAGTACGGAATGACTTGAGATAAAAACAAACGTGCCATAATTTTTTCCCTAATGTGTTCGAGGATATACAGGTCATATTGAGGTAAGATAAGAAAATGGAGGGTAGGTACAGGTTACTGTATGTTACCTAAGGGTGTTGGGGGGAGAAAATATCAAGAGACAAGACTGCACCTTGTAACTCATTAGTTAATAACGATCATTGCAAATACAACCTTTTTAGGATTGAAGTTTTACAATGGGTAAATAGTAAGCTACTATTAGAATAGTATGCTAAGAACGTTTGGCCATTTTATATATGAACTAACTGAAAGAAATTCACATCGAACGAAGGTGATTGGACACATTTTGTCAATATTTTTGTACCCATTTCTCTTTCGATATCTCTATGAGTCCAACCTTTGATTACCACTTCCATTTAATAAAAATTGGCAATTTTCCACAAAATAAAAATATTAATCATGATATTCCACCATATCACGCCTGAAACGTCTCTTTTTATTTTTTCACCACTTCCATGGTGAGGGAGAAGAACAGTAATAAATAATTGATTGCTTGCTGATGATAGCCTTAATCACGAAAATTTTGGTGATTCACGGTCAGTTATCAAGATAAATCTTAATGCATATTTAGAAAAATACAAGTATATACTGGCTTTACTGGACCTGGGTTTATTCAAGTCAATGTAATATAGGCCCTTAGATAAAGTCAAAAATGTTGAACAAACGTATGTTAGAACCTGGAGTCAGATCATTACAGAAAATGTACACACTTGAAAAAGCAAATCAAAATTCACCAGTATTGGAGCTTGTGCCAAATAAATGTGTGAATTTATGTGAAGTCTCGATTGATTTAAAGTATTCCAGAGAAGTGATCATGCTATGCGAAAAAGTAAATCTCTGATCCATAGACCACATACAAATGTTTATGAAATTAAGCATGTTCAAGTTGTCCCTCATCGTTCTTCTGAAAGTTTGTTAATTAATGATAAAGAAGTCTTCAACTCACCAAAGAATGACATCCTTATGAAATGGATCAATTTTTTTTAACGGCTAAAACAGTTCCTTTTCACACCAGGAGCATCTCCCGCACTGCTTACTGAGGGGTGTGGCTAGATCACATTGTCAGAGCACGTTTGGTACTCCAGGCATTTCAGATCGCTTTAGCGTAATTTATTTTCTGATCCAAATCAAACACACTCGATGTAGACCTAATGAACAAGGAAATAGACAATTTAAATTAGTTCATTCCACTTTCTTGTTTTCTGGATAGCACATTTCAACCAATTTACTTAAGATTTATCACATAACATGAAAAAAAAAACAAATAATGATGCTGATAAACATGGACTGAAATTCGCAGCATATTCTCAAGCACACCAGGCAGAACATAGGCAAAACTGAATTTTTTACGAAGAAATGAAATTTTGTCATCTTCGTGGATTACGGCGTCTTCACATTTTGGGAATACACTTAATAGACATCGTGTACTTGAGATTATTGAGCATGTCCATTCGAATGTGACTCTGGGTATAATTGAAAAAAGCACTAGTAGTACAATAAATGAAACTTATGTATTTCAAATCAATTTCTAAATGAGACCAAAATGTACGACAACAATGACATTGAATATGTTACGACGAATAGTAATAGCCATTCACCAATCTTTCAATTGGAAAGCTAATTGACTGAATAGTTAAAATATGTTCCTCATGTAGGTATATCTAATAGGCTTACTTCTTGATAGCTCTTTCTTACACACTTATCTCTTTAATAGGTCTGTGATACTTCTCGAGGAACTTATTATTCTGGTATTTTCCCAAAGAATCCATTGCATTGATTCTACGTTCAATTTTTCTTTTCCTCGTGGTGGGCTTTCATTCCTGTCTGTTCTCCCTCGTCTCTCTTTGTCAAATTGGTATTCAATATCAACCTCCCGCTTCATACTTCATTGGATGCCAATTCTCACGAAGTCAGTGATCATGTATCCGAACCATAGAATATAACACTCAACATGAATGTTTTCACTGACTCCTTTAAGATATTAAACCGAATTTTATTTGAACCAAGAATTCGCCTCTGGACCATGAGCGCCCTCTTAGCTTGGAATTTATCACGGCTTATTTCCATCCAATTTGTTATCATGACCCAATGGTGAGTAAAATATTTAATTTGCTTTCATCTCTCTCCTCACAGTTTAGTTTCGTGATAAATAATTTACACTTGGTTAGAGATATTGAGGATATTGTATACAGGCACTATACTCAATTCTAAGACTCGAGGTTTATTTGATCCAAACAGAATCTCACGGACTCAAGGACCGAATTTATCGAGGAAAAATCAGAACTCTTACAGAGTATTCATAAACTAGCATGGATCTCAAAAGGAGCATAATTGCTCGATGGAAGAATCGGCATATAGGGTCTCTGTATGTATGCATGTATGGTGCCATTCCTTGCGCCTATCCGAAAGCTGAATCCTTCAGGAAAGGCAGGGTTATGTTAAATTAATTAAGGTATCTCTTTTGCCACTGTGAAGCAAAATTGTTATCAATGAATTTAATGGCAAATGCGGAAAACTATATCATCGGCACCCTGTTTCCAATTTTGAAAATACCTGATTTAGGAGTACTCCGTTTTAATTGACTTTGCGCTTAACCTTAATCCCCATATCTTCTACAAAAAAATTGATTGAGAAGACGACGGTATAAATAACAGAGATATGAAACATGTTAGCGAAAGAGTCTAAAACATAATCATTGTATCTATTAATCTCATTAAAACACCAAATGATGAACAGGTTTAATTGAAATGAATGATTATGAAATATTTAAGATTACGGAAGTTGATTCATCACTTTCGAATCATTAGAATAAGACAGGTATTCAAATAAAAAAGAGACTCTTAAGCTACGACGGGTCGGCTAATTTATTATTTTCAAATTATACGAGGAGAAGGTGTTTCGTTAAAATGAACAACACATTCTACTCAAATAATTAACGAACGAAATATTAAGGTTTTTCTTTTTTTCCGACACTATCCCCTGGCGCCTACGCAAGCCTTCGTGACGCGTGATTGGGGTAATTACTCCCAGAATCTATTATTTTTCTCGTTCCCTCGCTACTACGTTGCAGGTTTTTAAGATGAATGCTTTTTTCGACCACACACTCGGTCCAGTGCAGAAAGAAGGGACCCACTCACTCGACGGACGTGGAGGCAGACTGGCGCCGTGCGCCCTCGGGCAGACATTCGAGGGAGCAAGTGGTCCAGCGTGAAAATCCCCCGAGGGCGGATGGAGAGGGCGAGTGCGTGGGCGAGAGGGCTGATAATCTGGGGAGAAGAGAATGAGAGACCGGGAGAGGGAAATAGAGAGAGGGCAGGCTGACCGTTACCACACGAGTGTTTACGCTGGGAAGTCATGTGCGGGAGATTGGGAATGGGAGGAGGAGTGATGAAGGCTTGCAGAAGGGCGGAGGAGCTTTAGAGGGGGGGGGGGACGGAGTTGGACAGACACCCGGGCGGGCTGGAGGGGGAGTGGACTTATGGCGTTGGAAAGGAGAGGGGTGACGGGACCACTGCGGGGGTTAAGGGCGAGGGGGTGCGACCGGGTGTGGGGGATGCGGCGGCGACGAGAGGAGATGAGGGAACAGGGAGGAGGGATGGAACTTTCTGGTGGCGGTGGTGTGGGAAATAGGAGAGGAGGGGAAGGGTGGAAGGGGGAGGGAGAGAGATAGGGAGGAGAGGGGTGGAAATTGGGACCAAATGTGGTGTATGAAAGAGGGACATCTGCCATAATCCTTAACCCCCTCTTCTAACTTCCCATTCTTTCCTCCTCCCCTCGCCCAATAAGCCCCACACCACCCTCCCAGAGATTGCACTTAGCCGTCCGCACCCGACACGCCGTGGCCCGTATATATATATATATATATATATATATATATATATATATACATCAGGGCACGCACGTGTCCGTGCAACTGCTTGATCAACGGAACCTTTAAGCGGAGGAACACATGTCTCCCTATAAGCCATCCCAGAGAGGACCGAGCGAGTGGGCGGGGGATATCCGACACACTCCTCTCATCTCCACCATCCCTATTTCCTACTCCCTGTTAATTATTTTTATTTTAACGGGATGACCAAAGTGTGGTCACTTTCCTGGTCTTATAACAAACAGCCAAGGGTGTGGGAACCATGAAGTGATATCCTAAACGACCGCCCAGCCCGGGAAAGTAGGTGCATTCTACATCAGACGAGATAGTGGCATTGATTTGGCCGCTCATCGAAGGTGGAGGATTAAAAAGAATGATGAAGCAGGTGAGATCAACCCGTCGAAGTCGACAGATTATTGAATTGATTGCCCGCGGTGGGAAGATGCACCCAACAACGGCATCTAACTCGTTTCTGTTGGTCCAAATTGAACGGTGTAATTCACTCAATCACAGACGATACGCTTGTTATTACTGCAGGTAATGAAGTGACTTTTGGCCTGCTGTAAACTCTAAGTTACGCTTTTCTAAAACAAAGATTTAGCTATTTTTTCAAAATAGAGAACAGTAACCTCAATCCCTATTCTTCAATCAACGTGCCCATATACAGATATTACTAAAAAATTAAGACAATCAATTGTTTCAGACTCAATTTCGTGGAAGTTCACGATGATGACGCCTAAGCATTGAAACTAGTTGTACGAAAATAAAGAACAGCGGAAATATACATTGCGTTCTTCATTTAATGAATTAATACACTATTATTTTTGGTAGCCTACCGTTTAAGGTAGGCTTTGGATGTATGCAAACTTAACATTGCTACGTTGTTTAGCTTAGCCTAACAAGACAACCTGATGCCCTAAACTACAGTTAACCGCTCATCAATTTCGCATACACATATGTCTTTTTCCTTCCTTTTTTGTCTAACTTTCTCCCCGATCAGTCGTCAACATTCCATCGCCAATTAAAATTCTCCGCATTCAACTTTCCTCCCTCCTTTGCATTTCTCCCAACAACCCTCACTTCTCGCCCACTATGCCTAGTACTTCTTTGTTAAGATACTATTAACTTAATATTGGGTAAATTTTGGTCTATGGCAACTGAAATGCATGAATAAAAGCGTCCTTACTCCTCTCCAATCAAACGTTTGCAAGTTAAACTCAGGTACGCCTCCCAGGATAAATGATAACTAATAGCTGTAGGTACGGGTTTTAGGTTTGCTTGTGGGTTTGAAGAATATTTGTGGTAACAATGGAAGCAAAAGGCTGAGGAAATAGTGGGCTACGTATGAGAGCATTACATAGACAACCATGTATACATATATTTTATATATAAACTTGGACTACAACAAACAATATAAGAACACATAAAAAGAACACTCACACGTTATTTCTAATAATTTCCACGGAATTTAACTCCGTCTTCCTCAGAAGAAACGATGGTACTGCCTGATGGCAGCAAACAGTACTATCCAAGTTTTCAATAAAATTTTTTCATGCATTCAAATTTTATATATATATATATATATATATATAAACACACAAACACTAACACAAAAAACACTACACACATAGAAACATTATGTTTCTATGTGTGTAGTGTTTTTTGTGTTAGTGTTTGTGTGTTTGTGCGTCGCCGGAGAGCGTCTTTTCCAAGTTTATATATATATATATATATATATATATATATATATATATATATATATATATATATATATATATATATATATATATATATCGATGATGCGGAAGTACTCACGAGAGCAATATAACTTTTGGACGGCACAGAATAAAGCAGATAACACGTAAAAGACACCCACACTGTAGATGATTTGAGCTTTCGGCCTACTCCGAGGCCTTCCTCAGGTCAGACCTGAAGAAGGCCTCGGAGTAGGCCGAAAGCTCAAATCATCTACAGTGTGAGTGTCCTTTTACGTGTTATCTGTTTTATTCTGTGTTATATTGTGCCGTCCAAAAGTTATATATATATATATATTTACCCACACACATAAAAGAGGGAATGGTTTGAAGAGGAGGACTTTGGACTGAGAAAGTCACGGGTGGACGTACTAGTAGTTGAAAAAAACTCTCATGACCAAGACTATTGGGACATTTATGCAATGATGTGTCAGAAGCGAAGGTAGTATTCTAGGACAGGGAGGCATGTAGAAATTAGGGAATCAGTCCCAAGAATAACTTGTAATTAGGACTTCGCTTACCCTGAAATGGAACGGAGTGAAGGATATGATGACGATGATGTGGAGTGAGTTGTCACTATGCGGTTAATTTTTTTTACTAGCAATAAAATAAAAGATTGTTGATGACAGTAACAAATCGTGAGTAAGCTAAGGAGCTAAACGACGGTATGCCATATTGTGTTTTCGATGTGACACGTGCGTGCCATTTGCCAAACAATTTTGATGAAGCATCTATTTTTGACCACTTAATTTTGGTGTGTAGCACACATTGGAGAAAGTGTTAACAGCTTTCACAAACGAAGTTGCACAGTAATCATCCGACTAAAGTTAATTTGTTGAACATACAAGCTCACGGAGAAAAGTACACTGAGTTACTCATTTTGAAGGCTAATGTGACTTGCAACTCTGGTGCCCAATCTTTCTTTGGCTCATCTCAACGCCACGTTATCTAAGGCTAACTAAAAAGAAGCAACCTAGAGTGGCAGTAATTTTCTCGAGGGGTGTTTTATTACCAGAAGAACGAAACCCCAAAACAATGAACATGCGTGGGTTGCGGCTTACTCGCAAGCGTGAGCAGCATATGATATTTCAATGACGACCGGGAATCCACAATCGTTGTCATGCCCATAATTGAGTGAGGTCATTGTGATAAATGGTCAATGATTGTTACAAAACATTCGAATGTTAACTCAAAAAATCAACATGAAGAATAAAAGCAAAAATCCAGTATGAACAAACGAAAAGTGACTGTTTTATTATTCAGTTTTCCTGACACTCGATTGATTTATACTGAAATACAGTACCATTTTAAAACATGTTCATTTCGCAATTCTATACTGGGTCGCGGTAGTCCAGGGGGTAGAGCGTTGGACTACTGACCGGAGGGTCCCGGGCTCGATTCCCCGGCAAGGCACCTGCAGCTTCACCCAAGCCATTGTGTGATTATTCGGGTGCCTGGAAAACCATAACCGGCATAGGGAAGGGAACTGCCCCCCTATCCTACCGTGTGAATTTCACACGTCGTTGGGCTTAGTACTGAGTGAACTCTACCATCACCTACCAAACCGACCTTCGGGTTGAATACTGTGTCTTTTTAATTCAATACTAGTCAAAAAATATTCAACGGTTTCGATTGTGAATGGCTGTGCTAAGTAAATTCAAGGAAAGAGAAGAGAAAACGGAAAGCGGGGTTGCAATATTTTGACGGTGTTTTGCACATTGAACTGCTGTCATGATTTTCTGATGAACTCCTGTCATGATTCTAGTTCTCGAGGTCTCAATGTTGGACAAACCCTTTTTAAACATAACGGATAAATCTAAGGAAACATTTCGTTTGTCTCCTTTGGGTGCATATAGTAGGTAACTCGGACAAAAAATTTCATGAAATAATATTATCTTTGTAACAAATGCAAAAGGGAAAATAAATTACACTTTTAAAGAATGACGGAGTATTTGAGTGGTAGACATTTTCATCTGGATGCATAACTATTCGTTGTAGGTGCCGAGACCAATTAATATGTTCAATCGTATGGAGGTTGCGGAAGACAGAAAACCCCAGTGTTTCAAAACTAAATCTTATTTCTTCGAATTTTGTGGTGATCTAAAAAAAGTAAGTGGAACTTCGCCTACACTATGTAACTTGCTCGCGCAAAGCATCTTCCGTTTCAGAATTACGATTTGGATGTTCCCTAGTTCAAACCTCCCGGGAATCCTCAGAATCCTCTATAAATTCTCATCTGTGTCTGAACCTATCTGATTCTTTCATGAGGATTAGTTCGCTGCGGGTTAATGTAATGGAAACCCATCTCGCCATTGTCTCCCTTTGAATAGGCTGATGAGATTTTCCTCCCAGTCCTCCAAAATCCTCCGTAACTCCAAAAGAATCGAAATAATTAATTAGTCTACTTGTAGTAGACACTCTCTTTAAGGAAACACTTGTCACTGCACGGTGAAACTGACCTCGGATCTGAAAGAAGTCGGATCCGAGATCTAATGTAATCGCGAAGGTAAGAGTGAATGAATCGTTCATCGAGCTCCCCTGCCAATCGAATAAATGGAGAAACTACAGAAGGGAGAGAGATGGATTGGCGCATCGTGTTTACGGCAGTCAGGGCAACCTTCCCATTCCTCCCAGAAGGGAACTCGCTCCTCTCCCAACCTCCGCTAGTCAAGAAATCCAATCGCATTCAACCCATTCCAATTTACTTGCCTCCCCGGCCTCCCGCCGATTTTCCTCATCCCCAGCGATCTCTGGCCATCAAGAGGTCGACGGCGACCCTTTGGCCATTTTATAGCCCTGAGGCCGTCAAATCGCGAGGGACATCACGGTGTCGTCTGGGCGTGAAATCGATTCCGACAGGCGAGTCTCGTCGCATTGAATCAAAGGGGTCGATGGAACGAGTAAGAGAAGTACGAAGCGGAGCTTGACGAGAAGAGATCAAACGTTGGAATGAGTCAAAAAAGTTTTGTTTTAAATCTTTCGACGAAAATTTTTCATTCATAAGGGCTACTATCGGCCAGGTGTTTACGGAAGGAATAAAAAAATGCCAACAATAAAATATCATGTGAAATATTTGTTTTTTATATCCTGCAAGCCACCGCTAGGGTGTGTGGCAGGTGATAAATACACACCAGACTAATTTTGACCCGAATATCTTCATCCCTACTGCGGTCGGACAATGTTTTTCTAAGTTGTTTTAGAGCGCTTCAATAATTAATAATCGTTTTTCGGATGGTAATGTGAAAAAAAATTCCCGTAACTTTTCCTGATGTCATAAAAGATCTCACCTGTCAAAATAAAAGTTCACCTGTCAAATTGATGGAGAATTTTTCAGAGGCTGGATCATTAGGTTTTTGGATCTTATTAATATGGCATTTGATTGGCCCTTTCATTACTACAGGCAGAATTGTTTTTCTGATGCATGTCGACGGAAATGTTTGCTACTCAATAATCTAATGTCTGGCTGGTGTGAAAATTGTTTCAGGGGAAAAATGGACGAGATGAGGGCGAACACATGTCTCGCATTCACCCCGTTGTAAGGTAATTAACAGGGAAAGAGAGTGGTTTAAACGGTCAGTTCGAATACCTATTTGGTTATTACGGGTCTGATTACAACATGAACAGGAAATAATGAGAGAATACGTAACCAATATCAGACATACTACCTTGATCAAAAAGTTCCCGGAATTTATTCAGAAAATTAAAAATACAAGTTTATTCATCTAAATCTATATTGTCCCCTTCAAAGTAATCCCCATCGACTGCAACACACTTATGCCAGCGCTTGATCCAATCCTCGAGACATTTTTTATATTCGGTTTTCGGTATGTCCATCAGTGCTTCCTGCGATTTTTCCATTACTTCCTCTCGGCTGCTAAAACGCGTTCCCCGTAATGGTTTTTTAACTCGATTGAACATAAAGAAGTCACAGGGAGCCAAATCAGGTGAATTCGGTGGCTGTTGGATGGTATTTGTTGCATTTTTCGTCAAAAAATTACGAATAATGATAGCACTGTGCGACGGTCTCTGGTCTCTTTCGGCGAATTGCTTCACGCAAACGTCTCATAACGCCCAAATAATACTCTTTGTTTACTGTCTGGCCTTCTGGCAAAAATTCATGATGCACTACACCGTTGTAATCCATGAAAACCGTCAGCATTGCCTTCTTTTTTGACTGAAAACGACGTGGTTTTTTTGGTCTCGGCTCATTTGGTGAACGCCATTCACTTGCCTGATGTCTGGATTGCGTGTCGTACTCATAAACCCACGTCTCGTCTCCAGTAATGATCCTTTTGATGAATGTGGGATCGGATTCAGCCTCGCAAATCATGTCTTTTGCGACGTCAACACGGTCTCTTTTTTGCATGAAATTGAGGTCTTTTGGCACCAACTTTGCTGCTACACGACGGAAACCCAAATCATTAACCAAAATGTCTTGGGCGGATCCACAGGCAATGTTCAAGTCCTACGCTATTTCTCTGATGGTTAATTTGCGGTTATTGACCAACATTTCTTTTACTTTATCAATTTTTTCACCGACTTTCGATGTCGATGGTCTGCCACTGCGTTCATCATCTTCGATTGACTCACGACCACTTCTGAACCGCTCGTGCCACTGGTAAACGACCGTTTTTTTTAGAGAATCGTTGCCGAAACACTTTTCCAACATTTCCAACGTCCGTGCGCCACTAAATCCGTTTTTTACGCAAAATTTAATACAAGTTCGTTGTTGCAAATTTAAATCCATTTCTGCAATTGTAAAAAATCGCCAACACACACAGAGATAGATGTACTCTTGGCTACGTAACTTTTGCAAATGTCAAGTTATGACACTAAGATTTAAAGGAAAAATATCAACAACAGATGTACCAATTTAACAAAAAAAACAGAACTCAAATCGGAACGATGGGAGCGCCACACGGTGGTTATTCCGGGAACTTTTTGTTCAAGGTAGTATACGATATCAAACTGCTAGAAAAATTTGCTTGTGTATAAAAATCCCGGTGAAATTCTACAAGGAATAACATTGTCCCAACATTGTGTGCCTAGGACGAAGACGCGGAGAAACGAGCCCTTGAGGACAATAGTCAAATGTCCATTCCTGGTGCAAAGGAGAAACTTACCGTAAACAAGACGAAAGCTCAGATTTGCATAATTTGCCCTGTTGCTTTGATAACTTATATCGAAATAGTCAAATCGTACATTGTATGCCATCGTGTTCATGGACAATCAAACAATACTTTAGTTTCTCCACCAAGAAGCAATTCGTGCTCATTGACGGTTGATAAACTATACAGTAGTAGAATTCTTAAATGGGGAATCTGTATAGGAGAATGTATTAATATACCATTTTATCAAACAATTACGTACAAAATAAGGACACTTTTAAGCATAATTCTTCCTGGCATTTCCTCCATGAAAATTCAAATTAGTTGTTTTATACACAAGTAACGTGACAAATAAAATGAGGATAGGATCAAATTAATAATCAATCAAGGCCAAAGAACTTTCAAAAATTTTCCTCTTAGTCTCAAAACACAATCATTAGTGAAGGTCGTGTCAAATCTTGGTGCTAACTAAAAACCTAGTCAAGGACGGCGTGGAAGGGATCTATTACGTTCAACCACACGTGCATTTCGTGAACCAAGGAAATTTTTTCCCGGTAGAGTTCGGAGGAAATGGAAAATGCGTTGTAAACTTCACTATGGTAAAATTTATCCCACTTCCCATAATGAGCGAAATTACAAGGTCACTAGGTATCGCACGTATAGGAAGTAACGCTTTGATGGTTATGCGATGCTCACGACTTTGTAACTTCGCACGCATGTGTGATGAAACTGCTTTTCCCACCCATTTACGGAACCGTTTGCCGTGTCGGAAATTATCGACGCACGGAAATAATGATGCCCATTTGGGCAGCAAAAGTTTTATCCCTACTCCAAGCCCTCTCATCACACAGTGTGCCTTTTCCTGAAAACTGATCATCCTTTTCTCTCATTCTGAGAGGCTTGATAATTTTTTAACAATATTTGGTATTTTTTTGAGAGATAGTTAAGGCCGATACTTTGTACTCGCAGAATTCCTTTGTAATGCACAAGGAAGAACCAAATAATTCTGCCAGTCCAGATTATGTGTACTACAGTGTAGCGAAACTAGTCGGCAGTAAAATTTTTATTCAGAGGAAATGCAAAGTTATTTGATTCTTCATTGTGTATTAATATTTTTGTTTATTAATTTAAATTAATATAACATTGTATATTAATAATAATTATGTCAAATATGGTATTCGTCTCTTAGATTAAAATAAACAAGTAAGAAGGATAACGTAAACTACAAATGGGAACGATATGATGAACACCAGGCCACACAAATGAACACCATCTTTACCACAGATGATTTTAGTACGAAAACCCTGGAGAGTTTCTAAATACATGCATGGATCACTATTAAGCTTTTTTTAAACGTTGAATGCTCACATCAATTTGAAATGTCCATCATTGTACAGGTGGACGAAAATAAATATAAACCTCGTGTAGTGCGAATCTAAAGTTGACGAAGAGGAGAGATATGAATTGAAGGGTCCTGGATGTGTGTCTACAAAAGTACACTGCAGGCTCCTTTATTTACCCAGATTTCTCCCTCATCGAAGCAGATAAATATTTCCTGTTTTTAGACTAATGGAAAAATATCGAACCTTGCAGTACGACTGTGAATGTAACATTTTTCTAGCATTTCTACGGTGTTTCACAAAAAGTACAACCGCCAGCGGATGCAGCATCCAGCTATATTCCATAGGAGTAAACTCAAGGTCATATGTACCAGTGTCGTAGCGGGGGGCACACGGGGACAGGGACGTCGGGCGAGTCCACCCCGGTCTCTAACTCTCAGGCCCCGCCCTGCTACGACATCGAAGGATGTCTAGATCCGCCCTTTGAATCCTTGAAGGGGGGAAATAAGCGTAGCAGTATCGATGCTCGGGGAGTCCGATCCTAACTGTACCCTCGTTGCGTCTGCGACTTAGCAAGCCTTGGCCTCCCAGGACTTCCACCGTTTTGCTGTTTCGTCGGTCTCGTCCCATTACCATGCAAGCTGTCACTAAACTAAATTTCGACCTATGTACTGCCTTGCCTTCTCCCTTACTACCACGAAGACACCAGAATTTTAAAGCCGCATGAACGTTGAAAATTCCCTTTAGTACACGGAAATCAAAGGTTTTGATGGATTTCCGGAATTTCATAAAATTTAGTCAACATTTACGAGAAACTCAAAAATAATTTTCATTCCTTAGAAACAGGAACGAGCCGAAAAATGTTCCCCAGACAAATCGAATTTTTTTTACATGAAGGTGAAAGCACCACGTCTTTCGAAGAGAAAAACTTTAGCCGTTGCATTGCTACATAGAAGCTCTCTGTCATAAAGGGTAGTTTATGTGATAAGCAATGAATATGGTTTTAACGAGCACGTTCGTGCGAAGAGAAGAGATCTGAGAGGGGGCACGCGACATCTGAGGGGCGTACGACGAGGAAGATGGCACTGTAAAAACCGCGTGCGGCCAACCACTGCACCTGCGGTGCATAACACATCTCGATGGCAGTAAAAAAAGGGAGTCCCCCCCCTAACTTGGTTGGACTTGACAGTTGACCTTTCCGTACATCTTCAATTAGTAGCTTCGTCGACTTTGGACACGTGCTTCGACCAGACGCTTATCCTACGCTTCGCCTCCCCCTCCTTCCCACAATTCCCTCAATATCTTGCGATTAAGGAGTGAAAACGCCTTTCATTAGTCTGGGAATAGCGGATCCGTAAATCACGTCTCTTGGCAGTCATTGTCCGTGGCCGCGCTCACACTGCATCGCCGGCCAACCATCGGCAGAAAACAGTTACTCTTGGCTCTCAAGGATGGACGAATAAAAGGGCGAATCCGTGCGCTACATTTCCTCCCAAGGAAGAAGTAATTGCACTTGACGGAGTGCGCTCGCAGACACAAATTCTGCATCACTTAAAGATTTCCCAGAAGGAGTCAGCAGTTTCTCCGGGTGGCGATATATGAATGATACAAGACTATAATTCACACGGGGCTTCATTTGAGTCGAGGATCTTGTTGCTTTCGCGCTGCATTAGCCGCGCCAAGACGTTTGAATTGCCTCCATTGGAGAACAGGAGTGGAAAGGTGCGATTAGATTGTCACGCATATTCATAGGCTCTATTCCCCCGCGCCCCGTACTTGAAGAGTTCAAGAGTCCGGCTGTCTCAGAGTTTATGATATCTCGTTTCGTAGCTGTCCCGCGTTTTGAGATCGTTAAAAAAATTGTAGCCGAGTATTAGGCAATAAGTCATTGAATTGATACGCCATAATGTGAAGTAAATTATTCTAGGCCCGGTATCTGAAAACAAAGAGCTGGAGGTGGGAGTGAAAGTCGGAGGGGAGTTCGTAAAATCAGGTAGGTTTGCTGATGACCAAGCTCCAGTTTGTCAGTCATCCAAGGTATTGCAAGCATTACTGAGTGAATTGTAAAGTCTGTGCGATAAATATGAAATGAGAATGAATATAAATAAAACAAAGGTTATACGATTTTCCAGAAAGAAAAGATCTACGCTAAACATTACAATAGGAGAGGAAAAAATAGAGCAGGTGGAACAATTTACGTATCTCGGAAGTGTTTTGGACCAATACGGCAAGGTAGAAGGGACGTAAGGAGAAGAATTGCGCTAGACAAGGAGGCTTTCTCAAGGAGGGGGAAGTTGATGACGGGGACGTTGTGTGGGGAGGTAAATACAAGACTCGTAAAAACTTTGATATGGAGGGTAACTACCTACGGCGCGGAAACGTGGTCATAGCATAGACGTAGATTGGAGGCTTTTGAAATATGGGTGTGGAGAAGAATGGAGATAATGAAATGGACCGAAATGAAAACAAATGAGGAAGTACTAGGCATGGAGGGCGAGGTTGGGAGAAATCCTATGGAGGCAGGAAAAATGGATGAAAGGCGTATTGAGCGGCAGTGGGATGTTGAAGACGGTAATAGAGGGGAGAATGTTGGGCAAGCGAGGTAAGGGCAGGAGCAGGATAGGGATGTTGGACGGGATGAAAGGAGGAAGGAAATACATAGGGATAAAGAGGGACTTGATGCTGAGTATGTTGCTCGACTGTGTTTTGTTTGGAGTTGCAAGATATTTATTTAATTGATAGTTGTGTCTATCCAAAAACCTACCTTAACCGGTAGATTACCTTTTATAATAATCTGAAAGCAGCACGTCCATTTACGTTTTCTGAGAGCAGTTTGTTCTGGGCCAAAAATGTTCTCAATCATTCACTCCCTTTGAATTCCAAAGAAATGATGAGGGTTGTAAATAGAGTGTTCTAAACAGCGCTTCTCCATTTCTCATATTTACCCACAAGTCTTGTGGATTTCCGGTTTTAAATCTTCTTATTTCATAAGAAAATAAGTAAATATCAAGTTTCAGGGATAAAATCCGTTGAAACCCAATAGGAAATGTGATGATGGAGTTATGGAAAAGTTTTAACAGAATACTTGAAGAGAATCCATTGCTGTCATATTTGATCATAAATCCAACATTTTAAGTGATGCATTAATTCCTTAGACTCCTTTCTCCTATGGAAATAAAGTGCCCTCACGTGTTTTCCCTATTTCACAACAGATTTTGCTGTTGGCTGTTTATCGAGTAGAAAGAGCCTTGTTTGAAGTCGCTCCTGACTCACTCCCATGAGATGCGAATCCTTGTCGCCATTGGATCAATGAAAACGGTTGAGTCGTGACAGAACGATTGGTCTCGATGGTCTTCCAAGTCCTTCTCACATTTCCTACGACTTCTGTGCGGTCCCCGCTTTGAATAGGACGGCCATACGCAACGCACTAATAAGTCTTCGTGCTAGACGAACCTGTGAAGAATAGCGGTAGGGTAACGCGGGCGTAAACATTCTCTCTCCAAAGGGAAGCGAATGGGTGCGAAATATGGTGACGGGAGGAGAAGGGTAGTATAGATAGGGGTTCTGTTGAGGAAGACTTCGGAAACGGTAGATACCGTTAAAAAAAAACCTCACGGTTGAGCCTCAAACTTCAAATGAACTCCACCGAACATGTGCTTCTTTTGTGAAACGATTAGCTTCGGCTGTTTCGGATATTGCGCGGGCGTCGAGGCAAACGAACAAAATAAAAAAAAAGGAAAAAGAATTACAAAAAAAATCTCTCAAGATCCATCTGTGGGATACGATTTCCGCGGCGCATGCGCGGAGCGGGGAGGTCGTCACGGCACTATTATTACGTCCGGACGTAACAAGCGGAAATGAAGAAATCCGCGGCGGAACATAACGAGCCGCGACGACGGCGATTTCTCCTCCGCAGCGCGGCGGCTGGTGAACGCGCGGAGATTTCCGCATTTTATAATGCCGCGCCTCGGGTAAAAAGGTAGGAAAGAGAACGCGGCAGTGGGGGAGGGAAGGCGAGAGGTCCACTGTTGTGTGGGGAAGGGAAAGAAGAGGTATGGAAGCCCAGAAAAGGTCGAAAATGACAGCTTGCCCGACCATTCGAAAGAATCGAGCTCTACTATATGCAGAAGTTAACCAAACGATTTTTTTTCTATCATGTTACATGTGCAGCAAGTAGCAGAGTGCAGTGCAGTGCAAGTACAATGCAAGCGAGTAGCAGTATAGAGTCATACGAGGAGGAATATCCACCGTCTAGAAGACAAGGTTCTGTGCCTTGCGACCCGCCACGTTTGCATGTTGTAGTAGGAAAGTAATGGCCGATGACAATTAGGCTTTTCGAGCATAATCGAAAGGGTATTTAATTTTGTTGTCTCCGGCGACATTTTATGGAATTTGCATAATATATTGAAATGAAATTTAATATTAAAAATATCAATAGATCGCATTAGGCTTGACTTGGTACAATTATTTCGCCTTGAAAGTACACAGGGAACTGTGAAATTTCCACATGACAAATTATTGAACACCACCATGATTCCGCCGCAATGCAGCGTCATGAAACATATCACCTGACGATACTGCACGGCCGCGAAACCATGGCCATGTTGTGCTATGTGGAAATTGCAGTGTGGCTCTCCTCCATTCTTTCAAGACTCCCGCAAAGACTCCCATCGTTTAGTTTCCTCAATAGCACCGTAACACCCAATTTCTTCAAGTCAATTGTATTTTACGTTGTGGAGGATCTCCTGGTTATACTTTTAGAACCAAACATTTGCCGCATTTTCCTGATGTGGCCTCACCGTAGTCAAATAATGTCCTCATTCACTTCGTCACTGCATTTCCTTACAACCCATCCATAGAGGCGTAGTTCCTCAATAGTGCAAAGCATATTCTTCCACGTGTGACCCCAATCGTAATGTAGGCAAGAGTGACGCCAAAGTTTTTGAATGATTTCGACTTATTTGTTTTCTAGTTTGACTGACGATACCGCGTAGTCACAAAATGCTATAGTTTTGTGTGAAAAGATACAATTAAATAATATATATGACAATATTTCCAGCCATTTATTGATGATGTGCTCGGTTCAAAGAGCAAATAATGAGAGTATTTAAATCTGCTTCACAGTGGAAAACGAAAGCGACTTCAACAAATGTATAAATTTATCGCTGCGATAACCATAGTCTTCTACGTTACATAAGTTTTGGTTCATTATCTTATGATTTTTTGTTGTCAAACGAAGACAGCAAAAACAATTAATGTAAGACTGGGAATAGTTGTTCAATACCACTAACTCATTGTGAATATTAAGTGGGTAAAGCTACTGCCATTGAATAAGTCCTGAAAATAGTCTAACGAGAATGGTACTGGCAACCTTATGAAGAGCATATAAAGCCTTATCTCATTTTGCAAAACGAATGAATCCAGACGACAACGGCATACGTATAAATGGATAGAAATCACTACAGAGGGGGTGCAAGAACAGAACAAGCCATTCAGATAGTGAGAGATGCAAATGTAGGAGGTTAAGAGGAGACAAGGAGTGAACGACACGAAGGGCAGTAACAAGCTAACCTTCAAAACTGTTCATTTGAATTATATCACAAAAATTATTTCGTGGTCAACGCATATGTTGGTATTCAAAGCAGTCACAGACACCGAAACGTCAACTTATCCAGAATTTTCCATCATTTCCAACTAGTATTTTATAATTGTGGAACAAGATCATTTTAAATTGATAATTCTTAAATGTGAATGTATCGTCCCGGATTTGAACTGAAAATGATTTTCTTGACAGGCCTTTCCTAACATGCAATAATAGGAAAATATATTAAATTTTGGGAAACTGACACAAATTCGTGGATAACACAGGCCTACAAAAAATATTTTTTTTGGTGGCGGGAATCTTTGTGATGATTTTAACTATATTTGTAGAGCTGAATCCAAATATGAAATCCGTTTTTATTTAACAGCTCTACTTTTTTAGATATGGCAAATCTTACGATTAGTTGTTTTAATATTTGATATATTCCGGAAAATAATTTTCAAAGTTAAATAAATCTATAAGAATACTCATTTATAACCACTCTGCGGTGTTCCTTTTATTTTCAATAAACTGTCAATAAGTTTTATGTATATTTCTATATTGTAGGCCAATGAGATAATTATTAATATAATATTCCCATATCATCATGTAGAAGATTTTTTTACGTAAGTAACAACATGTCTACATCTTGAAAACTATAACTGATAGGAAAAAACTAGTGTCATAATTGGATTCAGCACCCCAATTGTTCTTTAAATCAACATTAAAAGCTCCAGCACCAAAAACACTGTTGGCCTGTGTAATTATTGAAGTCCTATTCACAAAATGGCAATTTTAACATAGCGACAACAAATGAAACCTATTATGGACGCTCATATTACATCTAGATAACAGTTGATTTGATGAGATTTATTTTGTCTAGAAAATAGACCCACAGAAATTCCACAATTAATATTATTTCCGACCATGGTTTCGCCACTGTGCCATCATCAGGTGGCATTACCACTTGATTCAAAGCAGGCCATTCAAAAGCTGGCATTGGCTTTGGCACAAACCATTGGCTTTCCAAATGTGTGCAGATTAAAGATAGAGCTTCCATTAGACATATGGTCGTATCTAATTTTTCCCTTTGAAACATTTGAACTTACACCACAACGAAGAATTACAGTTACAACAGGAACGATAAAAAAAAATTGCTAATCATTGACCGCATTTGCACATCTTCCCTCAGTTGCTTTCCTATTGTCTGATTCAAAATTTTCCAATCCAAATTAACACTGAGCCTTTCTTCGACGAATATTTACACGACAAAAACTAATTAAAAATTAAATTCAATTGGTGAGATCGCTTTGCAATCACATGCCCAAAGTTAATTCCATATTTTCAAATGCAAAAGACAATTTTCGCTGTGAAGAGTGTAAGTGTTATGTGAAACGAGAGGTGATTGAGTAAAGCACCAACTGGGCTGCAGATAATGGCTCCACCTTTTGGTACAAAGGTTGACCAAAAAATAAAGAAAACGAGATCAAAACAAGTCATGATATGGGGAAATAAACATTATCGTATGGTCAAATTTGCTAAACGAGAAATTCAAACCTTTAAGGGGCCCTTGAAATTTTCAGGCTAGTAAAACGATTAAGAATCTACCTGTATACGAAAACGGCATATTTTTACTACGCATTCATTCCCTATATGTTTTGGGACGGCTGATAATACCTTTTGTAAGATGGGAAACGATATAGAAGGAAGACAAAACGGCTGGGAGGTTTTTTAGGGGGTGGGGGAGAGGATTTTAAGCAAGATAACCACCTCAATCGATAACACTAGATTTCCCCCTCCCTCCCTCCCGCCTTACTTCATACATCCAGTTCCTTATGTTTTCTCCATTGTCTGAGGATTTAATACGCAAGAAGGGTTTGGCGCTCTGGATGCGTTGCCATTGTTATCCATATCTCTTTCTTCAAGCCTTTCACGCCGTCGTCGGTAAGGACAATATAGATACGCCCTCCTGGTCCTGCGTGAGGTATTCTGATCGCGTCTACACAATGCCGCACTCCGTTCTCCGAGAAGACGATTGTTTCGCACTGTGTACTTTCCGATGGACGTCAGAGACAGCTGAATATCAAATTGGGTCACCTTTTTGTTGCTTGGGGTCGGTGACACGAAATAGAAGAACTTGCAATGATTCATCACTCGGGTAAATAATACCGTTACCGAAAACCTTACCGGAATGAGTTTCTTCGCTTGAGGGATAGATGGCTATTGCGAATTACAATATTGCATACAATTAGCATTTTTAGTTTTAAAAATCTGCCACAAAAGATTTTCGGTTGGTGATACTGATTTTGGGCGCTACTTTAACTATCCTTCTTACCTTATGCAATAACATAATGCAAACATAACACGATCCTCAAATAACACAGTCCTGAAAAGTACGTCTGCAACTGCTTCTGCACTTTGGACACATAACGTATGCAATGCCATGTAGCACCAACACATTGGAAATGTACCTACCAACTTTTACAAGAAAAGAATAATACGTATTTTTCAATTAAGAGTCGTTTCAAATAAGCCAGAATCTGGTTTTAAGATGCTCGTACACTCATCAAAAACTCAGATTACACTAATGAAATACAGACACCAGTTCAACATCATTGCCATAGGTGGAATTCAAATCTCTGAACTTCGAGAGAGGTCAGACCTTTGCCTTCAGGTCAACCCTAAAACTAAATGAAATATACAGATTATATGGCTATTTATTCCAAGTTTTCGAACATAATCATCATTATCTTATGGAATACAATAATTGCAAGTATTACACGGTCCTCAAATAACACAGCTGAATTAATATGTATTACTTTGCATGGAAACAAAATTTACAGAACTCATCAAAATCTTAAAACGCAGACATTCGATATTAAGTAGGTATCTACCTATATTATCAACTTAATTCTCATAAATGACGTATACTCAATAGGTGGACTGTCTATTACCCGAAAAATGCCTTTTTAACGTGCAGCAATTTCAAAGTATAAAAATAGATGGCCTTCCAATGTTGTTGTGGTTGCCGAGTGGGTAGTGTTTGGCTACGTGTCCTGAAACTGGAGGTACCCCGGTTCAAATCCTTGCAATGGACGTTTTTAATAATCTTAAGTGATGTTGTGAATTAAGTTAAGAAGCGTGGATTTCTAGGTACAGGAAAGTCTAGAGAACCAACTGGTTGGACGTGGAAAGAAAAAGTCACTCTTGCCCTTAAATTGTGTATTATCTCAGGGGGTTATCATCCTCTTCCTAGCAATCTATTTTCACTCGCATCCATTTTGTCTGTGATCTCCTCTTATGGTCCACTCTTCGAAACTTCTTTCTCTGACTCCTTCTCTAGTCTCCTCAGCTTTCACCTCCTTCTCCATTCCTAAAATTAAACAAATCTGCGATAGTCCTTCATTCTCTAAGGTAGCATTTCTGAGCTATGCAATTCCACGGTCTACATTTAGGTCTTCAATATGCTTTATTATAAAGCCTATTCTCTCCATCGCAGATCACAGTTTTCTTTATTTACTTATTATTAAAGAATACTTTATTTAATCACGATTATTCTTCAGATTTCCAAACAATAAAGTCAAATTTCATCCCCAGTCATATGCAATTGGATCTGTTACGCCCTCTCTAATGTGTAAGTAAATATATGTATCCTCTTACTATAATGACTGTATTAGTTTTCCTATTTTACGAGAAATTTGTTACCATTGTTTTCTTATGAATGCACCATAGTATAACTTACATTTTTAGTATGTAAATGATAACATTGCTGACAATTTATATGCCCAAGTTATGAGGGAATTGTCTAATAAGCAGTGAAAGTCATTATTTTACGTTATCACGGCCTCAGATTTAGTATGCTTCCATTGCAGGTGATCCGGACATATGTAGAAATTGTTCGCGAAATGCTGTAAGCGGCTATATTACCGAACATTTTCTAATCTACGCTGAGATTTCGATTAATGTGGAAAAGCTGTAGGGAATAAGTAGGGATGCTAAGTTAAAACATCTGTAAAACCTTTGTACCGTGATTTTCAAACCGTGGACCGTCTATTCCTTCGGGTATTTTATAAAGTGGTGCGGCTGGTCTAGATAGAAAAAAATTATATAAATTTATTTTTGCAGTGGCATCCTATTCTGTTCTTCGGACTGGCCATGATTTGGTCCGAAATACTATAGTCTTAATTAAGAGACCCTACTTGCGGTGATATCATATCCCTCATATCTTCTTTATTCCCCTCAATGAATTTCCTTTTTTCTGTTACTTCGGGCGTTGAACTATGTTACCACATACGACATCCTTAGTAGAGTTAGACATAAAACGGCATACAAAAAGTCTGTTTCAACTACTCGCCAAACTAAGCTCAATTATTCTTCATATATTAAATTCACTGTTCTCATCATTTGTTTTATTGCAATATTTTTCCGCCATAACTTTTAATACGGATTTCATATTTTATAAAGCATTTCAGAAGCAGCCTTTAGTAATACATTTAAGAAGTGAGGAATATTTTGGGTGAAATAAAAGGACCAGGGGAATTTAAATGAGGAATATTACTGAATGCGATTTAATGTATCTCATAATTTGCTTAATATTTACCCGTTTTCTAGTTGTTAGGACTATGAACGCTCGAACATATGTGTTTTAAATATTTGCTGCTAAAACTGAAACTTGAATATATATAAATATCCAAATATGAAATCCCGCCATAGGGCGAACAAATATTCATTCACACATAGAAATAGATCTAAGGAAAGGGGATAGGAAAACATAAAAGACGAACACAGGACATGTGTGTGATCTGCTCAAATCCGCCTTCCCCACATGTCCTGTGTTCGTCTTTTATGTGTTTTCCTATCCCCTTTCCTTATCTATTTCTATGTGTGAATGAATATATATAAATATATATTATATATATACATATATATTATATATACATATATATATATTATTAAGTAATCTACCGTTTAAGGTAGGTTTTTGGATGGACACAACTATCAAATAAACATTTTGTGACTCCCCACCTATCAAACTAATCTATATCAGGTCCATCTTCATCTTATATATATGTATATATATATACACACACACACACACACACATATATATATATATATTCAAACTTGAAAATCCCGCCATACGGCGCACAAATATTCATTATATATATATATATATATATATATATATATATATATATATATATATATATATATATATATATGATTTCTTCGAAGTAACACAGTGTTGAATAAAAAAACTTAGACAGCAACACACAACATGAGAACACATAAAAGGAACACTGTGAACATTCAGTGTGAGTGTTCCTTTTATGTGTTCTCATATTATGTGTTGCTATCTAAGTCATATAAAAATATACATGTATATATGTACATATATTTATATTATATACATATATTTTTTTTTATACCATGCAGTTGTTCTTTTAGCTTCTCAGGCTCCGTATCCAGAGGAAATCGCACGCCCAATCTTAATCAGATAACAAGCATAATTCTTAGAAAAAACTTAATTGGAGAGTAAATAAGTTTTGAGTAATACTCGCAAACTTTTCAAGGTTTGGTAAATTCCTTCGGAATAATTTAACGCAAGCTGCTGAATTAAATGTTTGATCCCTAAATATATGAGAGCCTTTTGATCAATCTGATTATAAAAAAATACATTGAAGATGCTAATACGTTACGCCTTGAATGACTGGAAACATTGCTGGCATAAGGCATAAAAGGCTCTACTGAATTTATCTTGTATCTTTCACGGTAGCGCATGGAAGTCGATTTGAATTACTTTAATATGCGTTGGCTATCGGGAAAGATAAATTAATTGCGTTATTCAATAAAAAAACTTCTGCGTGGCATAAATTACATGCATATAGAATAAAACCTTGTCCCGGGAAGGTGCACCAATGCAACTGAAAAAAGTGACACCATAATTAATTGAGTTCGGGGGATTGGAACGGACATAGGGGACGTGATGAAATGTGTTCGAGCGACTTTTTTTTCAATGCTTAACAGCTTCCCGTAACGCATCGTTAAAATCCTTCCAATGAGCCCGCAAATCGGCACTGACAGGTGTGGATGATCACGAACTCTGGAGTTTTTCTCTGGAGCGTATCGACGCCTGAGATAGGATTCCCGTCCAGCTGAGGTTCTAATGGATATTCGTAATCCCTAGTCCGCGTTCTACGTGTATTCTGTTATCCTTCTAGTATGCAGCATTATTTACACTTCTGCAAGCCTTCTTTCCAAAATAAATTGGATTAGCAAACAGGAGAATAGGGACGTTTTCACTATCTCCAATTCCTCCCAAATATTTGAAAGAATTTAATGGTATTCAGATCACCAATTCCCAATTTTTTTTTTTAGCAGCCTCGACACCCTTACTACGGAAATCTAATTTATTATCAAAGCTCAAGGAATGGCTAGGCATTATCCTCACAATAGATTTAACCGTCACCAATTATTGATGACATAATGTCCAACTGTGCTGTAAGTCAATAAACTAGGCACAACCCCCGATGAATTTGCGCTGTTGATGATCCTTTTGCACACAAAAATCGAATCCCGATCTTCGTAACTGGGGAGGGTAATGATTTTCGCGGAGATTGTTATCTTCCTTCACCGACAGGCAAACGAGTACTGAATCAAAAAGATGTCTTCATTAGCTTCGAAAACAATCAATAGATGCATTTGGAGAAGTACAACTTTCTTCTGACCAGCTAATATTTAAATATCAATCAATCTATCAATATCAATCTATTTAAATATCAGTCACAGCTTTCACCTCCTTCCTTAAACGCCAGATAGTAACTTAGCTCTCTCTGGTTGCATATGTGCTCTACTGCCATCTTATAGCTGTTCTTGACATTTATTTTGTTAACTTTTCATTATTCTTTAATGCTTTTACCCGTTTTTTTTAAATGTATATTATATGTATCCCTCCCATGGACTACAACCTTGTCGTGGTGGAAGGGCTTGTGTGTTCCGATGACCCCTAGAGCTGTGCTGGCGGGAGTAATAATAATTACTCCTGGAAGGGTCACCCATGCCAGATAGGTCGAAGGTTAGGAGCCAGACGAAAGGTAGTCCACGCAGCGTCTGTTCCTCAGTGAGGCGGCTGCAATGGCGTCTGACCCCAGTGGGGCGGCCATTAAGTGATGGTGTCACGTTAAAAACACTATTGAGGAAGGCAACGGGAAACCACCTCAATTATGATTCCCAAGAATATTATGATGGGCACTATAGATAATATGAGTCCTGGCAACTACGGGACTCGGCCCAAGAGGCCGTGTGTCGTGCCCGGCAGCGGGAGAGGCAAGGCTTCCGCGGTCGTCATCCCACGAAACCCTTGCAGGGAAGAAATAACTTCAGCAGGACAGAAGACTCAGAAGAAGGTGAAAGTAGTTAGAATAGGAACCTGGAACGTCAGGACAATGTTGAGGAGAGGCAAATTAGAAAATATTAAGCGAGAGATGGAAAGAGGTAACATAGATGTTTTAGGCCTCTGCGAGGTGAGATGGAAGGATAGCGGGGATTACTGGAGTGACAATTATAGAGTAATATACAGCGGCGGGGACGAGAGCCAACGAGGGGTTGCCGTAATTTTAAATAAAGGGGTAGGAAGAAGCGTAGTCAACATAGAGCAAGCGACAGATAGAATTTTACTCGTAGAGATTAAAGCAGAGCCGACGAACTTGGTCATTATTCAGGTATACATGCCACCGAGCAACCACAAGGAGGAAGAAGTCGATAGGATGTATGATGAGTTAGAGGATATCATCGCGAGTGTTCCTGCAGGGAAACATTTAATAGTGATGGGGGATTGGAATGCGACGGTAGGCGAAGGAAGAGATGGTGGTGAGGTGGGGGACTATGGGTTAGGCACGAGGAATGAACGCGGAGAGAAAGCAATTGAATTCTGCAGGAGACAGGGGTTAGTCATCACCAACACATGGTTTAGACACCACAAAAGGCGTAGGTATACATGGAAAATGCCAGGTGACTCAGAAAGGTATCAGTTAGATTATATTATGGTTAGGCACAGGTTTAGGAACAGTGTGATAAATTCGCACAGTTTCCCAGGAGCGGATGCGGACTCTGACCACAATTTAGTTGTTATGAAATGTAATGTTCGTTTCAAGAAGATAAGGCAAGGGCGGCGGGTTAAAAAATGGAATTTAGAAGCAGTAAATGAATTAACGAAGAAGGAGTATCAGGAGGCTGTAGAGAAAATGATGGATGACGGTAAAGAACTGAGTGCTATCGAAGAAAAATGGGAATGTATCAAGAAAGGGATATTGGAAGCCGCTAAAGACACTATAGGAACCGTTAACGGGAAAAGGATAAGGAAACCATGGGTAACGGATGAGATGATTGCAAAGATGGATGAGAGAAGAAGATGGAAAAATGTAAACACAGAGTTAGGCAAAATGAAGTACAAAGAGTTAAACAATAAATTGAGAAGGGCCACAAATAAAGCAAAAGAAGAATGGTGGAAAACGCAATGCGAGGATATGGAAAGTCTACAGAAGAAGGGTGAAATTGGTGCTCTATACAGCAAGGTTAAGTTATTATCGGGAAGTAAGAAGGCAAGATCTGTGCTAACAGTTAAAGATAAATGGGGTAAGATAATAGTTGAACCAGGAAAAATCCAAGAGAGATGGAAGGAATATATAGAAACACTGTATGGTAAAGAACTTAGGCCGACAAGGTTAGACATAGAAAAGGAACATGAGGTAGAAGAAGATAGCTTAGGTCCAGGCATACTCGACGATGAAATAGAAAGGGCATTAAAGGAGATGAAAGCAAATAAGGCTGTGGGGGTGGACAATATTCCTGTAGAAATGTTGAAATGGTTAGGGAAAGGTGGGAAGAAGGCCATATATGGACTGATTCGTAGTATCTATGAGGAAGGAATCTGGCCGGAAGATTTTGTGAGATCGGTGTTAGTTCCTATTCCAAAAAAGGCAAAGGCCTCGTCATGTGAGGATTACAGAACAATAAGTTTGATATCCCACGCAGCTAAAGTTATTCTCAGGATCATCAACAAAAGGATAGAGAGTAAGGCAAATGATTACTTAGGGGATGATCAGTTTGGGTTCAGGAAAGGAAGAGGTACGCGTGATGCCATTGCAGTAATGAGATCACTAGTCGAGAGAAATATAGAGTACAATCAGGACGTTTTTGCCTGTTTTGTAGATTTCGAAAAAGCGTTTGATAGAGTGAATTGGGAAAAATTAATGCGTGTATTGCAAAAAATAGGAATGGATTGGAGGGACAGGAGACTGATCCGCAACCTGTACATGTCTCAGACTGCTCAGGTGCGAGTGGGGAACGGAGAGTCCGGATGGGCAGTGTTAGGAAGAGGTGTAAGGCAGGGTTGCCCATTGTCACCGGTACTGTTCAACGTATATGTAGAGGAAATGATTAAAGAGGCATGGGAAGAACTGGAGGTAGGAATGAAAGTCGGAGGGGAATTCGTAAAATCGGTTAGGTTTGCTGATGACCAAGCATTAGTTGCTCAGTCAGCCAAGGGGTTGCAAGCATTGTTGAGTGAATTGGAGGTTCAGTGCGATAAATATGGGATGAGAATCAATATTAATAAAACAAAGGTTATGCGATTTTCTAGAAAGAAAAAGGCTAAGCTAAATATTAAAATAGGCGGGGAAAGAATAGAGCAGGTAGAGCAGTTTACATATCTCGGAAGTGTTTTGGACCAACACGGTCAAAGTGGTAGGGACGTAAGGAGAAGAATTGCGCTAGGCAAGGAGGCTTTCTCAAAGAGGAGGGAGTTGATGACGGGGACGTTGAGTAGGCATGTTAAGACTAGACTCGTAAAAACTCTGATATGGAGCGTAGCTATGTACGGCGCGGAAACGTGGTCGCTGAAGCAGGAGGATAGACGTAGATTAGAGGCTTTTGAAATGTGGGTATGGAGAAGAATGGAGAAGGTGAAATGGACCGAAAGGAAAACAAATGAGGAAGTACTAGAAATGGTGGGGGAGGAGAGGGGTTTGTTGAGAGAAATCCTATGGAGGCAGGAAAAGTGGATGAAAGGCGTATTGAGCGGTAGTGGAATGTTGAAGAGGGTAATAGAGGGGAGAATGTTGGGCAAGCGTGGTAAGGGTAGGAACAGGATAGGGATGTTGGACGGGATGAAGGGAGGAAAGAAGTACACCGAGATGAAGAGGGACCTAATATAGATTAGTTTGCTAGGTGGGGAGTTACAAAATGTTTATTTGATAGTTGTGTCCATCCAAAAACCTACCTTAACCGGTAGATTACCTAATAATAATTATATGTATTTTCTGCCAGCCAATGCAAAAGCCTTTGTGTCGTTTTTGGCTGCTCTGTTAAATAAATAAATGAATATTAGAAAACGGTCCTTACTTTAAGGATATGTATCGTATTTTTGTATTGGATTGAACATTCGATCACGAAAAATTTTTTTTCTGCGCATCGTCCGTTAGGGGAGGAAGTGGGATTCCAATCTGGGCAATGCTCAAGTCGACGATTGAGAAACGTCGATCCAATAAACCGGAACGTCCACTCGGAAATGCACCGCGCGTCGCCCCCATTTGTACCGATCACTCGACCCTCCCCCTCGCTCCCATATATAATTTTATCTACCCCGCCGAGGCGGACCCCTCTACCTGCCGGAGGACTGAGGTCGCATCCCCTCGCGGACGCTATCTGATCGAATTGAAATACGCGTGCGCAAGCCCTCCGCGCCCGCCTCCTTCCTTCTCGCCGAGACCGGACCCCTCGCCCCACCACCTCCCTCTCGGTGTGACGCTGCTAAGCGGAGAGGACGGAAAGGGGAGGGGGGCTGTGGGCAGCCCGTCCGGGAGAAGGCACCTGCGGCGACGGGACCACCCGTGAGCGGGGATCTTCGAGCCTTTAAGGGATCGGGAAGAGCGGGGAAAGGGAAGGACAGAAAGGTGAGGGAAGACCCTTCCTTGGAATAGGGTTGTCCTGACTCTTATAATCTCCGAAGGGCACGTTCCAGGGGATTTGGAAGGGAAGGGCGATGAATATGATGATGATGAGAGGGTTTAAGTGGAACGAATACTTAGGTGAACATGACGTTCCGAGTTAGATACGGCGTGAAGATTTTTTTTTGTTATTCGGCAAGTCTGGCTTAGATGGAAAGGATTTTGGGCCGCATGAAAAGAGAGAGGGAAAGAATTTAACTATGTGTCATCAGTACCAATACAGCTGGAAATGCCAAGGCAGAAAGCGAACGAGTCAAGACAATACGAAGTTTTACCGACAAAAAAATATAAAAAGTACATATAAAAGACACTGAAGGAATGACATAAGTGCTTTTAGAAAGGAGTCGGAAATTGAGCCCTACAGTTGTTTCCCGGCATTGGATATTGAAAATAGTGATCACCATGAAATAGTATGACATAAATCTTAGGATAATATTCCAAACGTTAAAAATTATCTACCTTTTTGAGCCTAATCTTAATATCCTTAAAAATAACGAAAAATTTACAGCGAAGGAATTATAGGATATAAATACAACCTCATAAACGAGATTTACTTATAGAAAAATATTTAACCGGTATGTGTATTGCATATGCACATTGTTCATGGTATTCTAGCGCCTGAAGTAGTTTTTGGTTGGACGCAGATAATACAACGATACACGCTCTTGCCGCTCCAAACGAAACAGAACAACACATCCGAAACTACAATAAACCCTTCTTCAATTCTGTATAGTATCTTGTTCCTTCATTCCGTCCAACATGTCTATCCTATTCCTGCACATTCCTCGCTTGCCTAATGTTCCCCCTTCTAATACAGCCTTTAACATCCCACCAGCAATCAAAATTCTACGCAACCACCTACCCTGCTTCCTCTGGATCTCTCCCAAACAAACTTTCTCCTCCTACACCACTTCCTTATTTGATTTCCTTTCTTTCATTTCACCATTTTCTTTCTTTTATTTTCTTCCATTTAACCCTTTCCATCTTTCTCCACGCCCATATTGTATTGAAATGGGAAAGTTGCTACGATTATTGTCATAACATTTTTACCCAAATCTCCGTCATTAATTCCTTCCTCTCTGTGAAATCATCTTCTCCTAATGCAGTTCTTCCCCTTATGCTCCTACTTTGGCCATTTCGATCGAAAACACTTGCGAGTTGGGTACACTTCTTCACCTGCTCTAGTTTATGAGCTCCTATTTTAACATAACTTACTCTTCCTTAAAACCTTTCTTTAGTTTACATTGAACCTCTTCCCATACCGATCACACTGACTTTTCAATCCGGTTAGAAATTTTTGCAACCCCTTGGCTGAGTGAAAAATTACAGCTTGACCATCCGTAATCCGTATTGGTTTTATGAGTCGTAACTCATGAGTAGTCTGTCACATGTACAGGTTGAGGTTAAGTCACCTTTCTTTACATTAATCTCCTATTTTCTACGATATATTCATTAATTCTAACCAGTTTACTTCATCCAACGCCTACTCTAAATCTACAAAACAAACAAGTACCTCATGATATACCTCTTTATCGATGACCTCAGTCACTGTTATGGCATTATGTATGTCTCTCACCTTTCTGAACTGAAATGGATCATTCTACGAATTAGCCCATAAAAAATCTTCCCTCCACGTTTAAATGAAACCCTTAAGTGCGTTCCGCGGCAATGTTATATGCCCCCAAGGTCTTATATTGTTTCAATTGCCTTCATGCTATTTCTATCCTCTCATTACGTATGCTTAGGCTAGCTATCCCCGTTTACGTCACATTCTTCACGAATGAGCTTGCTGGGCTAATGTCTTTATCCTTTTTGAAACACGACTCATTCTTTCCATCTCACTTGAATTTTTCCTCGTTCAACTAATAATTTTACTGACATATCTTTGATCGATTATACAAATTTTCACTTCTTACTTCCTGAAAGTGCTTTCACCTTCTTGCCTAGCGCATTAAAATACAGATTGATTCTCTTGCGCAATTTGGGAGTCTCTTTAGAAGTGATGTTGAAAAGGTACTATTACCCCCATCATACCACATTAGGAGAGATCATGTTAATAGAATTAGAGAGATTAAGTGTAGAATAGATAGATTTAAGATATCATTTTTTCCACGAACGATAGGGAATCATAATAACATTGTCCGACCGCGGTAGGGTCATGTTCGGGTAAATATTATTTTGGTGTGCATTCACCCCCTACGACACACCCTAGCAGTGGCTTGCAGTATACATAAATAAATTAATTAATTTTACCTTTCCTTTGTAAACATCGCGCTGCGTCTTCCACCACTCTTCTTTCGCCTTATTAGTTTCCCTTCTGAGTTAATTATTCAACTGTTGGTAATTTATTCTTTCTTATTCTGTGTATACACTTTTCTATTACCTTCTTTAGGCTACCTCCCTAATTACCTCGTTAGTAATCCATGGTTTCCCGGCCCTTAACTTACTGTCCTTACGGTTCCAATAGCGTCGTTTGCAGCTTTCGATATCCCAATTTTAATAAGTTCTTTTTTTCTTTTGTACACCTTCCTGAATCATATCCTGAATTATAGTTTTTTTCTACAGCCTGTTGGTGCTTTTTCTTGTAGTTACGGTTAATTCTTTCTCATTCCATTTTTTCGTTTCACTTCATAACTACTAAATTGTGGTCAGAGTCCGCATACGCTCCCGTGAAGCTGTGCGAATTGATCACACTGCTCCTTCGCCTTTTGTGGCGTCTAAAACAATTCTTGGTGATGGCTAACCGCTATCTCCTGCAGAATTCAATTGATTTCTCCTCGCCGTCATTCCTCATGCCTAAATTGTAGGCCCCCCCCTCACTACCATCTCTTTCTTTGCCGACCGTCGCATTCCATTCCCCCATCACTACCAAATGTTTCCCTGCAGGAACACACGCGATTACCAAATGTTACCTCCAGTAACAGCCGCAATAATGCCCTCTAACTGACAGTATACCTAGTGGACTTCTATCTCCCTATGTTTGATTGGTGACCTGTTCGTATGTAGGTAGACCAAAGCAATGATATAATTCGTTTGTTCAATTATTCAACACTATTAGCCGTAAGAGCTCAATTCATTCATTATAATTAGTTTGTTCATTTTTTTACTTATACTAATGGATTTCACCCTCCCACGGACTACAACCTTGTCGTGGTGGAAGGGCTTGTGTGTTCCGATGACCCCTAGAGCTGTGCTGGCGGGAGTAATAATAATTACTCCTGGAAGGGTCACCCATGCCAGATAGGTCGAAGGTTAGGAGCCAGACGAAAGGTAGTCCACGCAGCGTCTGTTCCTCAGTGAGGCGGCTGCAATGGCGTCTGACCCCAGTGGGGCGGCCATTAAGTGATGGTGTCACGT
Organism: Hetaerina titia; assembly: GCA_037158775.1. Classification (NCBI taxonomy): domain Eukaryota; kingdom Metazoa; phylum Arthropoda; class Insecta; order Odonata; family Calopterygidae; genus Hetaerina; species Hetaerina titia. The sequence goes on along the minus strand of CM073776.1, from coordinate 67,434,363 downwards.
TAAAAACACTATTGAGGAAGGCAACGGGAAACCACCTCAATTATCATTCCCAAGAAAATATGATGGACGCAAAACAGAAATTGAGTCCTGGCAACTGCGGGACTCGGCCCAAGGGGCCGTGTGTCGTGCCCGGCAGCGGGGGAGGCAAGGCTTCCGCGGTCGTCATCCCACGAAATCCTTGCGGGGGAGAAATAACAGCAGCAGGACAGAAGATGCAGAAGAAGACGAAAGTAGTTAGAATAGGAACCTGGAACGTCAGGACAATGTTGAGGAGAGGCAAATTAGAAAATATTAAGCGAGAGATGGAAAGAGGTAACATAGATGTTTTAGGCCTCTGCGAGGTGAGATGGAAGGATAGCGGGGATTACTGGAGTGACAATTATAGAGTAATATACAGCGGCGGGGACGAGAGCCAACGAGGGGTTGCCGTAATTTTAAATAAAGGGGTAGGAAGAAGCGTAGTCAACATAGAGCAAGCGACAGATAGAATTTTACTCGTAGAGATTAAAGCAGAGCCGACGAACTTGGTCATTATTCAGGTATACATGCCACCGAGCAACCACAAGGAGGAAGAAGTCGATGGGATGTATGATGAGTTAGAGGATATCATCGCGAGTGTTCCTGCAGGGAAACATTTGATAGTGATGGGGGATTGGAATGCGACGGTAGGCGAAGGAAGAGATGGTGGTGAGGTGGGGGACTATGGGTTAGGCACGAGGAATGAACGCGGGGAGAAAGCAATTGAATTCTGCAGGAGACAGGGGTTAGTCATCACTAACACATGGTTTAGACACCACAAAAGGCGTAGGTATACATGGAAAATGCCAGGTGACTCAGAAAGGTATCAGTTAGATTATATTATGGTTAGGCACAGGTTTAGGAACAGTGTGATAAATTCGCACAGTTTCCCAGGAGCGGATGCGGACTCTGACCACAATTTAGTTGTTATGAAATGTAATGTTCGTTTCAAGAAGATAAGGCAAGGGCGGCGGGCTAAAAAATGGAATTTAGAAGCAGTAAATGAATTAACGAGGAAGGAGTATCAGGAGGCTGTAGAGAAAATGATGGATGGCGGTAAAGAACTGAGTACTATCGAAGAAAAATGGGAATGTATCAAGAAAGGGATATTGGAAGCCGCTAAAGACACTATAGGAACCGTTAACGGGAAAAGGATAAGGAAACCATGGGTAACGGATGAGATGATTGCAAAGATGGATGAGAGAAGAATATGGAAAAATGTAAACACAGAGTTAGGCAAAATGAATTACAAAGAGTTAAACAATAAATTGAGAAGGGCCACAAATAAAGCAAAAGAAGAATGGTGGAAAACGCAATGCGAGGATATGGAAAGTTTACAGAAGAAGGGTGAAATTGGTGCTCTATACAGCAAGGTTAAGTTATTATCGGCAAGTAAGAAGGCAAGATGTGTGCTAACAGTTAAAGATAAATGGGGTAAGATAATAGTTGAACCAGGAAAAATCCAAGAGAGATGGAAGGAATATATAGAAACACTGTATGGTAAAGAACTTAGGCCGACAAGGTTAGACATAGAAAAGGAACATGACGTAGAAGAAGATAGCTTAGGTCCAGGCATACTCGACGATGAAATAGAAAGGGCATTAAAGGAGATGAAAGCAAATAAGGCTGTGGGGGTGGACAATATTCCTGTAGAAATGTTGAAATGGTTAGGGAAAGGTGGGAAGAAGGCCATATATGGACTGATTCGTAGTATCTATGAGGAAGGAATCTGGCCGGAAGATTTTGTGAGATCGGTGTTAGTTCCTATTCCAAAAAAGGCAAAGGCTTCGTCATGTGAGGATTACAGAACAATAAGTTTGATATCCCACGCAGCTAAAGTTATTCTCAGGATCATCAACAAAAGGATAGAGAGTAAGGCAAATGATTACTTAGGGGATGATCAGTTTGGGTTCAGGAAAGGAAGAGGTACGCGTGATGCCATTGCAGTAATGAGATCACTAGTCGAGAGGAATATAGAATACAATCAGGACGTTTTTGCCTGTTTTGTAGATTTCGAAAAAGCGTTTGATAGAGTGAATTGGGAAAAATTAATGCGTGTATTGCAGAAAATAGGAATGGATTGGAGGGACAGGAGACTGATCCGCAACCTGTACATGTCTCAGACTGCTCAGGTGCGAGTGGGGAACGGAGAGTCCGGATGGGCAGTGTTAGGAAGAGGTGTAAGGCAGGGTTGCCCATTGTCACCGGTACTGTTCAACGTATATGTAGAGGAAATGATTAAAGAGGCATGGGAAGAACTGGAGGTAGGAATGAAAGTCGGAGGGGAATTCGTAAAATCGGTTAGGTTTGCTGATGACCAAGCATTAGTTGCTCAGTCAGCCAAGGGGTTGCAAGCATTGTTGAGTGAATTGGAGGTTCAGTACGATAAATATGGGATGAGAATAAATATTAATAAAACAAAGGTTATGCGATTTTCTAGAAAGAAAAAGGCTAAGCTAAATATTAAAATAGGCGGGGAAAAAATAGAGCAGGTAGAACAGTTTACATATCTCGGAAGTGTTTTGGACAACACGGTCAAAGTGGTAGGGACGTAAGGAGAAGAATTGCGCTAGGCAAGGAGGCTTTCTCAAGGAGGAGGGAGTTGATGACGGGGACGTTGAGTAGGGATGTTAAGACAAGACTCGTAAAAACTCTGATATGGAGCGTAGCTATGTACGGCGCGGAAACGTGGTCGCTGAAGCAGGAGGATAGACGTAGATTGGAGGCTTTTGAAATGTGGGTGTGGAGAAGAATGGAAAAGGTGAAATGGACCGAAAGGAAAACAAATGAGGAAGTACTAGAAATGGTGGGGGAGGAGAGGGGTTTGTTGAGAGAAATCCTATGGAGGCAGGAAAAATGGATGAAGGGCGTATTGAGCGGTAGTGGAATGTTGAAGAGGGTAATAGAGGGAAGAATGTTGGGCAAGCGAGGTAAGGGTAGGAACAGGATAGGGATGTTGGACGAGATGAAGGGAGGAAAGAAGTACACCGAGATGAAGAGGGACCTGATATAGATTAGTTTGCTAGGTGGGGAGTCACAAAATGTTTATTTGATAGTTGGGTCCATCCAAAAACCTACCTTAACCGGTAGATTACCTAAAAAAAAATGGATTTCACTACTGGGAGATATTATGCTGTTCCCACCGGCACAGTTCTAGGGGTCATCAGAACACACAAAAGCGAATGCAGGTATTAGAGATAAAATTTTAAGTACTGATATATCTACGCGTTAAATCTATGCTAAACATTTCAATAAAATATCTTGAGTGATTAAATGAGCTTATGCTTGATTTTGAATACATTATTAAAGTTAATACATAAAGTCACTTTCTTGAAAATTCCACGAACGTGCACAATAATGTAAATGGACTAACTAGTCGACACAAATACAGAAACTGAAATATATAAAAGAGGGACTCACTGGTTCTCGAATTTTCGGTGGCGCAACCACCTTTCTCAAGAGGAGGAGAAAGGTGGAAAGGTTCCGCTTGAGAAAGGTGGTTGCACCACCGAAAATTCGTGAACCAGTGAGTCCCTCTTTTATGAGTTTCAGTTTCTGTGTTTGTGTCGACTAGGTAGTCCATTTACATTATTAAAATTAATTATATATACAGGTAGTAATTATAGAATATCATCGTCATCTTTTGTTCAGTTAAGCATAAGTTTTATGCATAATATTCACGAATTGACAGAGAAAAGCGAGGCTAGTTCTTTATTTTCCGTGAAATCTAGGTTAATTAAGTTTTAAATAATAGATGATGAAATGAAAGGCTCAATTCAATAGTAAATTGTTATTTGTCGCCTAAAACATCTCTCCTTGAATTATAGCTGAGAATTTTTGGTTTTCGATCGTTGTACACATGTTTCCTACCACTTTCACAGCTAGACTGCGGAGAGCCTTCATCATCTCATTAACTGTATCAATATAGTGGTTCCTTTCTTTCTCTTTAGAAAAATTTGCATCCAAATTCTGTAAACAATACGGAGCCGGAAATGGCAGAATGGCAGAACTTAAGTTATCGATCACTTCATTGTAGTGACGTGAAAACGCTTAGTCAAGCAGGGGAGTCCGTCATATAGCTTTCAATGTTAAAACAAAGAAGTCACCTAAGGTTTTCGGATCAATCATTCAGACAGTCTCGAAAGTTCATGCACCCTCTTTCGAATTCAGTCATTGAGCATGTGACCACTGGCCGCTGCTTTCATTCACCAAAGCAATATTCTTCCTGCCATTAAAATCCTTAACCTCGGACGCGAAATCGAATTACGACTGTTTTTTCCGCCCTTTCATTCAATCGACGGAAATGAACGGGTCTCGCTTCCGGTTGCACGTGTTTGCTCAAACGGCCTCCGAGCTACGCGGACGCGGTTTTCCCCCCGCTCACCAATGCATTACGGCAATGCCAAGTAACAAAGTAATAGAAATTAGCAGTGGTTCAAAAAAGATTTCATTTAGTAAACCTTTCCCACGTTAAAAACAGCCGTTAGGTGCATTGTGATAAAGGAAACACTTTAATGTGTCGCTTTTCTCATCAATGAATTCGAAAGGAAACTTTAATAGATGCACTGAAAATGAAAGATTACATTTCCACGTTGAAATCGTGCGAATTCAATGATGCCATCAATGTGGTTGGAAAGGGCATACTTTTTCGGGAAAAATTATCGTGCGCCGAATAGTTCCATAAGAGAAAAGAACATATGCTAGAATTACAATGCAACAATTTCAGTGTGTTAAAATTGTTCGCCTTGACCCGGAATCGATCCCAGATCCCTCGATGGGTTGGAAGAGGACGCCTCGGTAGCTTAACTGGTTGAAGAACTCGGCCGGACATCGAGGAATCCGGGTTCGAATCCCGCTCAAGGCGAATGATTTTTACACTCTGAAATTGTTCCATTGTAATGCGAATTTAGCGGATGACACCGTTAAAATTTACTGTAGCGGCATCTCCCCTAGTTTCTTGGAGCACAGTAGGATAGGCAAAGCAGACTTGTATTTGAACTGTGAATACTTTTGGAGGTTATCCTAGGAATTATTTTGCCGATCAAACTTTCAAAGAGAGAAAAAATGTATGCTAACGCATTAAGGAAGCGGCTATTTTATGTTTTAGAAAGTAGGTATAAATCAGATTGTGATTTTATTAGGTAATACATGCGTCACTTTTGAGTAACGAGAATTTCAGAGTGAAATTTATTTTACTAATTGCTGATTAAAGGTGTTCTCTTAGTTTTAGTTAGTTCTCCTAGAAAAACGGACAGATATATTTGCCATTAAAATATCATTGGGTCGAACCTCTATTCATAATCTATATCTACATAATACCTCGCCACCCGCGGTAAGGGCATATGGCGGGGGTGTTAAGGCAACACCTATTCATGGACTTCATTCATGCATTTGAATATTTGTATTTTGAATGCACGTCATTTGCATATTAGCTAATATCAAGCAATTCGGCATATGCATACATGAACTCCTAGATACATAACGCAATATTTGGTGTTCTTAACTAAATCATTGAATTTTTAGTCTTTAAGCTAATATATTCGAGTGCTTGGGTTCGATTTTGTTGTAATTCCTTATCGAGGGAAGAAAGAACCAGTACTTAAATCTGTTGGTGACGGAGTTTATCTCCATTAGTTCATCTTGCTGGTCGAATATATCAACATAATTTGGTGTCATAATAATTTCCTCAGTGTGGCAAGGAAGCCCAGGAGTCCTGCACCTTTCTAAAAGACTAAGTCTTGCCTAATCTCTTCGAGAACCACCGTAACTCCTCCAGAGGTTCCCCACCTATCTCCTCCAGCAAACCCGTCACGCTCGCTCTCTTCTCCATAGTAATTCTAAACAAATCCATCAAATTCTCTCTGAACTTTTTCCAATAACTTAATTAAATATTTTCTCCAATGGATTCCAGGTACTTGCCACATTGTACAGATGTGTCCTAATTAAAGCGTAGTAACAGCTCTCCCTTATTTGTTCATTACATTTTCCTACCTTGAAAATTTTCAGAAAAACCTTGTTGTTTCCTTCTTGTGTGAGCCAGCTCTATGACAATGTCTACCTTTGTGATTTTGAACGCGTTCTATGTCGGATCTTTCATATTTTTAAGCGTCGGAAATTTGATGTGTGGGTAAATTATTCTGCCAAACACTTCATGTTTGTTGGCAGTGGGAATGGCATTGCGGATGCCGTTATAATTTTTTGACCGAAATCTGTTTCTCCATGCAGTATTAAGACGGTTTAGTTTTACATGTGTGGATTAACCAGGAAAAACTTTTCGTTTATATTTCAGCTCATAATTATCTGGTCGCGGATGTACCGTATCTAGCCTGAATGCTTATAAAAGATTTCGTATTTTATCATTCTTTAATTTCCCTAAATTTGACTCCGTCTAACCTACCACCTAAAAACTATGAACTTATTTTGTAATAAGATAATAGAATTTCGTAGCCAATTTAGTCTTTTTTTAATAATTCAGACTTCGACGGAAACAAGGTTATATTCCCTCTTTGATTCCAAATGTATACCGGTTCTAGAACCAAATCAACTAACCATGTGTTTTCAACCTTAAGGGAGACTTTACGTCGATTCCAATGCATACGATATGACAATAGAGAAGATTTACAGCCTGTAGGTTAATAAACAAATTAAAGTTAATAGGCTATGAAATGTGAAAAGAACCTATAAGATAATTTAATGTTGTCGATCGCTCTTGACTAAGATGGCAGAGAAGAGATCCATCATCGTATCAGTCAACATACAATAAGGAATTTAACAAACTGTTTAAAGAATTCCGTGGGTAGATTTTGACTTTCCCAGCAATATACGAGGATAAGACCAAAGGTACTGTGGTATATAGTATTAAGTACCTAGGTTGTGTATAGCTTTCATTTTAATCACATTTCCCAGAATATTGCCAATGAAGTATTCATTATAAGTCCTAAATAACCTGATATAAAAACTCCTTAAGCCACATGCTACATACATATTAAAATAACCCACTTTTTCCTGGCATACGTAATATCTCCCTAAATTGCATCAAAAATGCCTATTATTTTCCTCCCTCTACCTGGATTTCCCAGAATTCTCCCTTCTATTGTCGCTTTCGATATCTCATTACTACCAGAATTTCCGCATCCACTTGTCCTGCCTGCGAATTTTTCTAAACAGCCATCACTCTTCCCTTCCATGCCTAGAATTCATCGATCGACCCTTCCATTTCAATTGCACTATTCTTCTCCACACCCACAACTCGAAAACCTTCCATCTACGTTTATTCTTTTGTCTCGCACACCAAGTTCCTGTTTACCAACTGTCCAAAACTGTTGAAAATATTGACTAAAGGTTGAAATTCCATCACATGGAGCAGAGTAAAATGACAGACTAGCACGGAAGCAATGTCAATCGCTCTAATGATAAAGTGACGCGCCTTCACTTGAGTAATGTTCAAGTTCAACAGAGGGGGGAAAGATGAGAAATATTGGAAAGGAAAATGAATTACTACGACACTTTATTCGACTACAAAAGGTTTCCCGCTTATACGCCTTTAGAGAGAACTGCATCTTGGAAAATTTCTTACACTAAAAACATCAATGCACACCTACCTAAACTACTAATATTTTAAATTAAAACTAAAAATTCGAGATACGACGTCCACACGGAGATTTCGAGGGATTTCGTTCTTCCTTCAAAAATTGGGACATAAATTGGACCCTCCTATGAAATGAAATGCTACACACCCTACACCAATGAAATTGAATACTACCACGCCCCACACAACCCTAAAATTGTAGGTGCCAGTGCACCCAGTCCATAATTTTTTGTCAAAAGGTGCCGAACAAAAAATAGGCACGTTGTGGATACAAATGTTCTAAATCCATCTCTAACTTGCATATTTCATAAATTAATTTATAGCACCATGTCATGTAGGAATTGTTTCGTGACAAGTTTCCGTTGGCAATATATCAGAGTACATCAAGGTCGTGCTGGCACTAACGTCATGACGAACGCTTTCCATTCCCAATTGCGGCATTAATTATGCCTACAAGGCATGAAATTATGCCTGTATACGTACTCGTTTATTGTGAGATAGAAAATTTTTCGTAGAATATGTAAATTGTATGGTACAAAGACAGAGTATTAAAACAGAGCTTCATATTACTCATGTTGTAGTTGCATGCAAGTATTGAAACTCAAATATTCGACTCGAATCCGAATCTCAGAAATTCTCGAGTATCAGCCCGCCCTTTTTTCCGATATTATAGCCCATATGACCCTTATATCCGATAAAATCTTTTTTATTTTTGTCTAAATTCTACTTTAATGAATATAGATATCTGGTTCACCAGGATAAAGACAGCCCTCTCTAAGGACAGCTCTGCAACAGTTAGATATACTTCCTCATCTGATGATTTATTATCAATTTTTTGACTGAGGTACTATGAGAAAGAAGGATTTTAAATGCCAGATTCAAGGAATGCGATGCCACCATGGCAATTGCTAGGAAACTTCAAACTCTAGGACGTCCCCTATCTGTAATTATTTGTTTTTTTCTCTCATCCTATGTGCCTGCCTTACCTGGGGGTCAACGTTTCGGCAAAGAGACTTCCACAACCCCACATTTTACTAGCGTATATGTCTTAATCGTGGCCTGATGGCTACGCCTAGAGTGTATGGCAGAAGGCATCACACCAACCATGCATTATTGATATTAATTGTTTCTTACATTATAACTACAAATAGATAAACTAAATAATTCCAATTAGGGAAATAATTTTAATGCAATGCATGCACGATAGTATAAAAGTCTAGAATACTTATCTATGCATGCAAGACGAGCTGTTAGTAAGAAGAACAATATTATAAGGTAGAAATGATGTAATGACAATGTACTAGGCTGATAAGAATAATGTACGAGTCGTATTTCTTAAGGGCCATCTTTTGTAGTTATCTCAAATCACTAATACTCTGGCCTGAAAGCGTCCTGTGCCTCCAGATGCAGGATTGGGGCCAAATTAGATAACTTATTTTAAAACCAATGTCAATTTCTGTCCTTTATCTTTCTTCTCGGTAATCTCCTTCCCATTTACTCTTCAGCCAAGGTAACTTTCCTGCTGCCATAGTACACGCACATGGCCCAACAAATCAAGACGCTTATTCTGTCAGCTTATACACCACACTCTTGCAGTACGAATTGCACATGACAAAGCTTTACGCAAGATGTACAGGGTTCGTCCGGAAAATAAGTGTACTGATTTTTTCCCGCCGCTCCAGGAGCACCCAGCACCGCTCTGACGGGCTGCAAATTGGAGGGGGGTATGTTGGCAAGCGACGCTGAAAAAGGCAGTCGGCTCTGAGCTGTGGTGTAGTGAGGAGCTCTGTTAACACGAACCTCCACGCTCGACCCACGTCACGGAACGCGATGCCGAAGTTTTTGGAGCAGCGTTATTCCATCAAATTTGCGGTAAAGCTTGGGAAATTGTCTACCGAAACTGTCGGTATGATTAACCAGGCTTACGGGGAGTCAGCCATGTCCAGAAACATAATCTTTCGGTGGCACAAGATGTTCGTGGAGGGCAGAGAAGAGGCCGACGACGAATCACGGCCTGGACGCCCATCAACGACACTCACCGACGAAAATGTGCGAAAAGTTCGCGATGTACTGAACTCTGATCGTCGTCTTAGTGTTCGGATGATAGCAGAGCAGTGTAATGTGCCAAAAACAATAGTGCACCAGATTATTAGGGACCAATTACAGATGCGAAAAATTTGTACAAAGTTGGTGCCGAAAGTGCTCAGTGATGATCAAAGACTCAATCGTTTGGAAATCGCGACACAACTTGCGGATCACTGCAAAAATGATCCACATTTTTTAGAGAACGTTGTTTATGGTGACGAGACGTGGGTCTTTGAGTACGACCCGGAGTCGAAGAGACAAAGTGCGGAGTGGCACACCCCATCATCACCCATCAAATGAAAGCTCGCATGAGCAAATCTCGGATCAAGGCGATGCTCATTGTCTTTTTTGACAAAAGGGGAGTCGTCCACTACGAATTTGTACCTGAACGACAAACTGTAAATGCTGCATTTTACGTCCAAGTGCTCGACAGGCTTCGAAAACGAGTCGCCCGCGTCCGCCCAGCGATCAAAAACATCTGGCGGCTGCATCACGTCAATGCGCCGTCTCACACCGCGCTTGTCGTGTCGGACTTCTTGGCCAAGCACGGCGTGGCAACGCTGCCGCACCCGCCCTACAGCCCGGACTTATTTATGTTCCCGAAGATAAAGAGGAGTTTGACAGGAACGCGATACCGGACTTTGGACGCCGTCAAAGAGGCCGTGACGACGTGTCTTTGAGAGGTTCCCGATGATGCCTTCGCGGGAGCGTTCCAGGAATGGGAACGCCGCTGAAACAAGTGTATCGACTCACAAGGATCCTATTTTGAGGAATATTAGCTTAAGATATGTAAAAGTGTAATAAATTTTTTTTCCTGAGCTCAGTACACTTATTTTCCGGACGAACCCTGTATGCCGAGCTGTGGATCATAAATGCATTTGGACGACACTACCCAAACAGTACCTGGCGCGCTTCACGAAAAACGAGTGATTTCCTGCGTCCTGTGACAATGGATGAAACATGGTTTCGCCATTATACACCAGAATCGAAACAACAATTCATGCGGTGGATAGAGGCCGGTTCTTCAGCTCCAAAGAAGGCGAAGACGGTGCCATCGGCGGGAAAGGTCATGGCGTCAGTTTTTTGGGATGAGAAAAGATTTCTGTTGATTGATTATTTTAAAAAGCTAGAACAATGACTGGGGGGTTATATTCTAACCTTATGACGAAACTGGACACACAAATTCGTTAAGGCAGACTCAAAAGTTTCCTTCCTGGTCAAGATGAAAGAAAACACTGCCTTTTCACATAGAATTTTTTAATACGACCTAGGGTTCGTTAAACCGTGATATCTTCAGGTTCGAACCTGAAGATGTTACGCTGTAATGAAACCCAGGTCGTACTAAAAAAACTATGTGGGAAAGTAAAGTGTCTTCTTTCGTCATGAAGGATTTCCACCATGTTACGCCTGAAGCTGTGTAATTTTTCCCTGGTCAATCTTTTTCGACCAATCAACAAGTGATTGCGGTTTTAGACGAGTACTTTACTTCCGGAAGAACCCTATAGAAACAGAATGATGACACTGAGATACCGCAGGATGAAATATATTAATATTAAATGGGATTATGCTGAAATGGAAAACGTTTTTGGAACAATGAATTGTAATTTTCATCGTTAGACCGAAGAATTTTCAGTCTACCCTCGTAAAACCGTTGGAATCTATTAATTATGTAGAAAATCATGAAAATTTCGAAGTAAATAAAAGACAATTTATTCAATATCGCTATCTTTCACTCAAATTGGAACAGACGGTTTTACCTCCGCCCTCTGTTGCTGCATCGGTAAAATCGATGCATGATATAAAACGACATTTCACTACATACTACCCATTTCCCTCATCACCCACGACATTTCCTTTTCGACTTAATTCGTAGGCTGATATTCGTACTGAATCATTGTAAACGCAAAATTTACATATGCACGTCACATTGATATACGTCACGTTGCTTGGCGGCATGACAGCGCAAGGCGGTATCGCATGAGCATCGCGGGGTCCCACTCACGACCTGCAAATGGACTTCGTATAATTACCAGCTTGCGCTTTCGATCGTGTCTCAAGACGGGTAACGTCCTTTTTCCAGCTACGACTCCACCTCGCAAGGGTCGAGGGCTCGCGGAGGCACGCCCGCTTTTCGTGATGGACGAGAGAGATCGGTGCCCACGGCCGCGGATCACGACAAGATCCTTCCCCGGTCCGCTAACCCCCCCTCCCTACCACCAGCCGTTCAAATCCCCGACGAACCACACTGTCCATCACCGCGGTCGCCTAGACTTTCTCCCGACGATATCCGCGGCCGCCACGTCGTCGGAGCTACACGTCCATTTCTCCCACCAATCTCCAATTCTCCCCTTGACCCGATGCAGCAGAACGCGGCCGTCGCTTCCGTCGTCTCCACGCCCCTCTCTCCGGCCCTACGGCATAATGACTGAATTATCTCGCGAGAGAAATCGCAGAGGAACCGAGGAAGCTTCCATTCCCCGGTCGTCCGACCTGTTGCAAGGGACTTTTTTTTTCTTTTTTAGTCTTATCTCGACCTCACTTAATTATCGCCGCCTGATGCTTGCGTGAGTGAGTGCGAGTGATGGACTGGACATTTCGCGCGATTCCCGTTGTGGAATGAGTTACTTGATGGTAAAATTTTCTCTCCAGAACACAGCGAGTCAAACTCGTATTAAAAAAAAACACTCAGCAAAGAGTGTAATCGATAAATAATGAGAAGGAACCAATTTAAGAGAAAAAAGTTGTTTTCACCACTGCCCAAATGGAGTGGATCAGTAAATGTCCTCGACGTCGCATACTTCCTCGGAGTTTTCTCTGGTCATTTAGGTTTGACATACGTAGCCATATACTGGTTATTTTATCATGCCACTAAAGCCGTTAAGGATGTAACGGAGAAAATAAAGGAGAGTACAACAACAAAAAACAAATGTTGCGGTTGCTTTCATGGTAATTCCTTCATAAACATAAAATTTTATGATATTTCACATAAATAATTTAGAAAATGTTTGCCTTGGAAGCAACAACATCATAAAAAAAACCTTTAAAACCCAGAGTGGAAAGTGTAGATTTATCGAATCGACTCTTCACATTTGTAATTTTAGTTTTTCGTCGCGGAAAATTTCAATCTTGATAAACGAAAACATTCGAAGCTTTTTCTTCGATGATGTTAGCTTTATCAGAATTTTGATAATTTTCGCACCACCTGGAGAACTTCCCCAATTTTTTCGAAACTTCAACCTATGTAGTACTCTCCAAGTACCGCAAGACAATGCCGCATGTAAATCACATGGAAACGAAGAAATTCTAGAACATCAACATGGAAACTTTTTAGCTTGAATCCAGGACTCATGAGTTGACACCCTATGTTTCGAATAAATCCCGCATGGTCAACAATTCAGGAAAGATTTTAGAAAGGGTATAGGAAGGATTATAGGAAGGGTATCGATGACTACTATGATGAGGGGTTTGTTGAGAGAAATCCTATGGAGGCAGGGAAAATGGATGAAAGGCGTCTAAAGCGGCAGTGGGATGTTGAAGAAGGTAATAGAGGAAAGGATGTTAGGCAAACGAGGAAAGGGCAGGAACAGGATAGGGATATTGGATGGGATGAAGGGAGGAAAAAAGTACCCAGAGACGAAGATTAGACCTGATGTAGATTAGGTTACTAGATTGGGTTTTGTTTGGAGTTACAAAATATTTATTTCATAGTTGCGTCCATCCAAAAGCTACCTCAACCGGTAGATTACCTAATAACAATAATAATCGATGACTACAGTAGTCCGGCCCGCGGAACAGTCGCCAACCCTAATCTTACGAACATAAAGAAGTTTTGGGAATCTTAAGCATCAAACATAGAAAACTTAAAAGAGTTGAAATCACACTTTTTAAGGAATTTTCGCAACGGTCGAACCCCTATCTTTCGTATTCTAGGTCTTCAATTATGTATGCACATTATTTGAATATATGCGTTCAGTTACTACGATAGAAGAGTTTACCTTTTATTGGATTTTTTACACACGCGGTATGAGATACATGCGATTGGAATACACCCGTTAAGACCGGGGTTTGAGTGGCCTCACACCCGCGTTCAAATAGAATGATTTTTTTCATCGTGATTCTCTCGTATTTGAGCGTCTGCATTACGTTATTGTCACATTGCTTCATCCACTTGTATTCGAGAGTACAATTTTCAAGTAAAAAACCAATGCAAAATTTCACGTAAAAATCAGAACTCTTAAGTTTGGATTTTAAAATGTTGACAGTGCACTGGAATACTTTGTGATCATTGTATATCAAGGTCTAGCAATTTTGACGGGGCTAATTGAAAATCCTACCTAACCTAGAGATGAAATCTCTGGTTTCAGGCTCAACTTTGTGGAGGTTCATTTTCGTTTAAAATGAATACACTTTGTAACTTCCACACAATTTTGTGTGGAAATTGTGTGGAAGTTACAAAGTGTATTCATTTTAAACGATAACCTAGAGATGGTAGATAAGATATCCCGCTTTGATTTTTATATGTCCATCTCGAAAGTGGAAACGTTTCAGCATGCTTCAAATGAAACTTCCGTGTAACATGGAGTGCATGTACATTATACTCTAAATGAGCATTATTTGAAGCTGATTAAATCATAAATCATTCACTTTATCTTGTGAAGCAATTTCACCGAAAATCCAATCGGAGGTCTGAATATGATAATATGAAAAGTTCTGTAATTATTAAGGGGTAAACGAAGAAATTGAGTGTAACGACTAGGAAAGAAGAAAACGTTTGTACGATGTACTCGAGTGGAACATTTTTTTTAAACCTCAACTGAAAACGTCGTGAGAAACTAATTCGTATTAATGGTGTGAGTCTTCACACGTTATTTAGGTAAATTATGAGGCTAGAGCACTTCGAAAACTGTAATTTATCATCGAAGGGAGCTGACACAAATCACTTAAGCACGCGAGAGGCATAAATAATCCCAACACAAAAGGTTCCGTAAGCAGAAACGCAAGGAAAGGTGCAACCCTCTGCCTATCGTAGTGTGGTTATAAAGAAGGCAGGTTAAGAGTCAGCCTCATTACAGAATTAAAATTGGTATAGCAGTGCGAAATCCATGGCCACGTATTTAAGACGGGATTGTGGAAGCTTACGTTTGGCTGGTATAAAGTACGGGGAAAACGGGCACCCGTGGTCGCTTCATAATGGGATTGGACTCACGAGACAAGATAAGAGAGATAGATCGTGTGTGGATGAAAGATTTCATATCCCAGTCATTTCACACGCGCACGGTAGGCAGGAGGATTCCTTTCCAGTGCGCAATTTTAGTGAGGACATGGTTAATGGTTCGTATCAACACCTGCCATGAGGTTTCGTCACCACGCCCCATGGCGCAGAGGATAGTTTAAAGATTTAAAAGTTTCGCACCGGAGCTCACAAATCAAATGGTTAATTACTCGATGAAATTTTGACTCAATCTATGTGAAACGTTCCAGGGTAAATGTTGGCTCGGATTCGCGAAGTTACAAAGTCATGCATTAACGCTTCGGTGGGTGATGGAGGTCAACGCATTGGTCCAACTGTGCAGATTATTTAGAGAAGATAATTCTAACAAGGAATAGGCAAAAAAACTTAACTACTTTCAGGTCCCATCCTGAGTAGGATCATCTTGGTAAATTGATTCATGACTGAATGCAAAATCATAAACGGCCGCGGAGTCACATGCCAACGATTTTTAAGTTCATGAATAAAAATAAATCAATCGCAGCACTTATAAAAAGGTGAAATTATGGCGATTAGCAAGTTTATTTGGAGATAAACCCCATATAAACACTATTATTCTCATATGGAAAAATTCGCATACTAAAGCATCCACTTGGGCAAAAGGCAAAAGCAAATCATACTTGGGCAAAAAGGAAACATTTTGACAGTGCATTCTGACCTTAGTCATTTTATTCGAAAAAATTACGAGGCAATTCTGATTATCTTAAATTTCTCATGTCTATTATTCTTAGCATTTTCTCAGTTTGTGTGGTAACCGTCTGGCATTTAAAATTACCTGAAAATTGACCCTTATCTGGTGACCAATCACAATTTTAATTTTAAATAGGGTTTATGAATTATACTTCGAAGGTTCATCTTAGTGAAGGGTGCGCAAAAGCACAAAAGTATTGAGTGTTACAAAATAATATAACGTACAAGATAAACTTTCATCGGTGAAGTCTTTGGAAATAACCGAAAAAAAATGACAATGTGTTGACTTATTTCATGAAAAATCGTATCGCAGAGAATTCTTTCAATGTGTTTGTAGCCCAATCGTAAAAAGCGAAAATAAATCACGCAAAAAAAAAGAAAATACATCAAATGTAGAACCGAAAAAGTTATGTCATTTTCCCATAAATGACAAGGAATCAGAAAAACTGTCAACAACCACACTTGGGAAAAAAGTTATTTTTATTTTTTCTTCTAAAAAGCCTAGCTATCATTATTGATATTCTACCATTTAAGGTAGGTTTTGAATAGACACAGTCTACGAGTATGCAACGGTACAACGATTCATTTATTTTGCCTCTCCTAACAAAACACAGTATAACATCCGACATTACAACAATCCTTTCATCAATTCCGCATACTTCCCCCCTTCATTCCATCAAGCATGGCGATCCATACCTCGCTTTTCTAACTTTCTCCTCTCTATCACACTGTTCAACATCATCTCGCCAATCAAAACACTCTTCATCAATCTTTCCCGCCTCTATTGGATTTCTCCCAACAATCTTCTCACATCCCTCACCATGCCTAGCACTTCCTTGTTTGTTTTACTTTCCGTTCACTTCACATTTTCCATCCTTATACGAAACCTCATTTAAAAAGCCTCCAGAGTACGCCTATCACCTCGCTTAAACGTCCAGGTTTCCGCGCCAAAACCACGCAACATATCAGGGTTTTGATAAGCCTTTTCTTCTCATCCTTACTGAACGTCTCTCAGGTATTCCATCATTCTAGTGAATTCCCATTTCAAAGAAACTGCGGGAAATACCGCAACAGTAACTTCAACGGAGTCATCCGCTTCGTGTGCATTACAATGCAACAATTTCAGAGAGTAAAAATCATTCGCCTTGACCGGGATTCGAACCCGGATCCCTCGATATCCGGCCGAGTGCTTTAGCCAGTTAAGCTACCGAGACGTCCTCTTACACTCGGAAATTATGGGGGCTTTAAAGGAACAAGATGTTGTGACGAAATACCGTACATACAATGTCACAGGCATTCGTAGTCGTGCGCGACGCGCCACAGGTATCTCCCGCAGTTTCTTTGAAATTTGTCTATTGTATGAACAGCCTAAGTGTTTGAAATTGGCTTTAACCTCGTGGCTTTAACTTTGGCTTTTAACCTATTGGCTTTAACTACTTCGACCATTTTGGCGCAAAACTTCCGAAATACGTAAACTGTTCCGCCTTCTCTAGTTTATGAACTCTTGTTTTAACATGTAAATTAGCCTTAACTCTTTCTCGGAAACCGCACAGCAATTGTTTTGTTTACATTGTTTCTCATCTTATACCAATTACACTAACTTTCCAATTCCCTCAGGAGAGTTTGCAAACCCATTTCTGGCTGACAAACCAAAGCTATACCATCCGCAAACCTAAATCATTTTATGAATTCCCCACAGATTTTCATTCCTACCTCCAGCTCTTCCCATGCCTCTTCCACCATTTCCTCCACACATACTGGTATATTGAAAAGTACGGGTAATATTGGGCACTCCTGTGTTACGCCTATCCCTAACACTGCCCATCGCGACTCTACATCAACCAAACAAATCTAGCTTGCACTTTATTGGATAAATTTCTTACTGCATCCTAAGGTGCAATTAATTGTTAGATTATAGCATATATAATTGCATGCAAGTAAAATGAAGGGAGGTAGATATGTATTTGCATGCGCGTAAGATGATTGGATGTTTCTATGAATGTATGCACCACTGTGGATTTGGGTTTGCATGTATGTGTTGCTTTTGAATGCGGTTTTTCTTTTTTCCCTTTTTTGGGTGGTGACCTAACACCCCGCGCCGCACGCCCTTGCGGCGGTTTGCGGATGAGTCACCTATTCCTTTAATCTACTCCTACTTTCAGCTAAATTCAATAATCCTCCCCAATTCACTCTAGCAAACGCATATAAATCTACGAAGCTTACAATACATGCTGATTGAATTCTGTGTTCTTGCCTATTATTGAACTTATTACTGCAATAGCAATGTGAGTGCCTCTTCCCTTCCAGAACCCACACTGATCATCTCTTCAGTCATCATTTGCCCTCATATCCTCTAATTGATGACTCTATGCACTGCTTTAACTGCGGGAGAAAAGAACTTATTGCTAAATAGTCTACACATATGCCTGGCTGCCGTTCCCTTTCTTGGGATGGGATCTAACACTGATCTGACGAAATGTTCTGGCCAAATTCCTTCATAAATGCTATCAATAAGCTCATTAAAAGTCCTCCTTTTATCTATACATTTTTATTAACTCTAAATAGTTCCGCGGGAATGTTAATTACCCCCGGGGCCTTATTTAATGCCAATTATCTTGATGCCTTATAGCCTAATATGGTGTCATTATTTCATCTCATATTAGCACATTAAGCATTAGTTGCTCAGTCACCCAAGGAATTGCAAGCATTGTTGATTGAATTGGAGGTTCAGTGCGATAAATATGGGATGAGAATCAATATTAATAAAACAAAGGTTATGCGATTTTCCAGGAAAAAAAAGGCTAAGCTAAATATTAAAATAGGCGGGGAAAAAATAGAGCAGGTAGAACAGTTTACATATCTAGGAAGTGTTTGGGACCAATACGGTCAAAGTGGTAGGGACGTAAGGAGAAGAATTGCGCTAGGTAAGGAGGCTTTCTCAAGGAGGAGGGAGTTGATGACGGGGACGTTGAGTAGGGATGTTAAGACAAGACTCGTAAAAGCTCTTATATGGAGCGTAGCTATGTACGGCGCGGAAACATTGTCACTGAAGCAGGAGGATAGACGGGATTGGAGGCTTTTGAAATGCGGGTGTGGAGAAGAATGGAGAAGGTGAAATGGACCGAACGGAAAACAAATGAGGAAGTGTTGGAGATGGTGGTTGAGGAGAGGGGTCTGTTGAGAGAAATCCTATGGAGGCAGGAAAAATGGATGAAGGGCGTATTGAGCGGTAGTGGAATGTTGAAGAAGGTAATAGAGGGAAGAATGTTCGGCAAGCGAGGAAAGAGTAGGAACAGGATAGGGATGTTGGACGGGATGAAGGGAGGAAAGAAGTACACAGAAATGAAGAGGGACCTGATGTAGATGGGGTTGCTGGATTGGGTTTTGTTTGGTGTTACAAAATATTTATTTCATAGTTGTGTCCATCCAAAAACCTACCTTAACCGGTAGATTACCTAATAATAATTAGCACATTGCCCTCCTTTGCACTAGCAGCGCGTCTCCTATACGTAGAGAAGTATTCCACACTTGGAGATAATAGCGCATGTGCCTGTATGCATCATTATTTACATAATTTGAATTATTTGACATATTTATTGTACATCACAGTTGAGAAAGATTAGTTGTTGATGCTCCATTTATGAAGTTGAATAACCCCAGGCCGCCGACCATAGCGGTTGCAGGGTACCATGTAAATTTACAGTTCAGCTAAATTTTTCATATCCCACAGTCCACTTTATGACTGAGTAACCGGACATATGTCGAAGGGAAAAACCATTTCGATTCGCCCATTTGGGAGACAAAAGTGGAGATGCAGAAAATAATCAGGAGTGCTCCAAGAGGCGAAGGAGTGAGGAGAATAAGGAGTTCAAAAGACAGATGACAGTTGGCGAGTGGACGGACACGTTGGGCTCATGTATACTTATGAAAGCGTGTTTGCCGTGAACTGCTCCCTAATGGAATCAAGGCAAACAGGACGGACGGGGCTCGGAGGAAGGAATTGAAGAGCGAAGCGGAGAGTAATAAGGGGTTCGCCTTCTCCTCTTCCGTCCCTCGATACCGGAAGGCTTTGCGTGCCCAATCCTTTTCTGTTTACGCCAGAGTGGCTGACTTGGTGATCCCGCTCTTGCTCCGTTTCCCCATCGCCTATAACCGAGGCATCAATAATGCAAGGTGTTTTATAAGGGCGTCCTCCTCCCACGCATCGTGACCTGAAGGAAGGAGACGAGAGAGGAAAGGTGGGGTTTGACAGGTAGGGGCGTGCTCGCGTGACGTCACCTGAACAGTTGTCATATGGAAGGGCGTGCAGGGTCGGAAGGCAAACATCTTCTGCACATCAAGAGAGAGGGGGAGGACGGAGGGCAGGGTGGGTGACTGATATCTGGTTAATTATGTAGTGCGAAGAGGGAGCGTGAGGGGAGTAAACGGTGGGGAAAAGAGAATCGGAAGGGCGCGTTAAATCTTAATGGATTGGAGTTTCAATGACAGTGAGAGGGCCTTCCTTCAAAAAGGCTTCAATTTCGCATCAGATAAGGCTTTGTGTCTGAAACAAAGCATTCCATTGGATAAGCGGCAATTTTAATTGGCAAAATTAAGGCAGCTATGGATAAATGACCATCAAATGCAAGGAGCTCTCCATTCATTCATATATTATATTATACATAAATACGTTTATATATATATATATATATATATATATATATATATATATATATATATAGCATATAATGTAAATAGCACTAGTAGACAAATACAAAACACAGAAACACACAAAAAAGAGAAATTCACTAGGTATCGAATTTTCGGGGGTCTATACCATCTTTCTCAAGAAAAGGGACAGAACTCATATATATATATATATATATAGTTACAAAATATTTATTTGATAGTTTTGTCCATCCAAAAACCTACCTTAACCGGTAGATTACCTAATAATATATATATATATATATATATATATATATATATATATATATATATATATGCGGGTCGCGGTGGTCTAGCGGGTAGAGCGTTGGACTGCTGACCGGAGGGTCCCGGGTTCGATTCCCGGGCAAGGCACTTTGGGCACCTGCAGCTCCACCCAAGCTAGTTGATTTTTCGGGTACCAGATCTTCCTGGGAAACCATAACCGGCACAGGGCCCCCTACCCTGATGTGTGAATATTCACACGCCGTATAGGGCTTGGTACATGGGTGAGCTCTACCATCACCTACTAAACCGACCTTCGGGTTGATTACTGTTTTTATGGTTATATATATATATATATATATATATATATATATATATATATATATATATATATATGAGTTCTGTTCCTAATTCCTCTTGAGAAAGGTGGTTGGACCACCGAAAATTCGAGAACCAGTGAGTTTTTCCTCTTTTGTGTTTTGGTTTCTGTGTTTGTTATGACTTATCAGTGAATTTACATTACACGTTTGTGGGTTTTCCAAAAAAGTGTGTATATATATATATATATATATATTTATATTTATATATATACACACACGCACACATTCAAACACGAAATCCCGCCATTAGTTAGGCATACTATATAAACTTTCACAAGAAGAAAGGAATTGATAACAGGGGTATTTTCTTAGGAGGTTGAAAAGAATAGTGAAAACATTGATATGGAGCGTGTTTTGTGCGGTACAAACTTGGTCACTGAAGCAAGATGATAAGCGTAGTTTGGAGACTTTTGAAATAAAAGAGTGGATATTGATAGAAAAGGTGAAATGGACGGATAGGAAATCAAACAGAGAGGTACCACACGTATGAGAGGGGGGAGGAGAGCATTGTTGGGAGCAATCTAAAGAATGGAATGAAAAATGGATACAGAGCATGTGATGGAATGATGTGATAGAGGGGAAGACGTTTGGTAATCGAGTTAGGGACAGAAAAAAGATAAGGATGTAGTACGGAATGAAGGGAGAGAGAATTTGTGTGACATTGAAATACAGTTTATGGTAGCGTGGGTCGCCAGGTTTTCCTTGCTACGCAAGTTTAAGAAATGTAGGACTGTACAGTCTAGGTTCATCCAAAACCTACCTTAAACGGAAGACTTACAAATAATGTGTATCCTATTTAATAAAGTATATCTCTCTCACCAGACTTTCGTTCATTCACGAAAAAATCGATGTGAAGAGGATATTAATCAGGAGCATCTAGCATTAAGCTACGCGGTATCTCAGCGATAGGTTACGGGTCTGGGGACTCAAGTTGGGCGCTGGGTGATACTTCTGGACACACCCAGCTCTAGCCAAGCAACGTGATTTTTTCAGGTACCATATCTTCATGAACGAAAACGAAAAGGAACAGAAATGGAGTTACTTTCCTAACCTTAGTTAAGGAATTCCACACTCGGGAACGAATTCACTCTATGAAGATACATACTCCATCATTGAACCAACATTCGGATTTATTTTATGTATATAGAGTAATGACTTCAATATCGGTATCGAATATTTATGTTGCTACCGTCCTTACGAATGGGTTGGTTCGGTGGCGTAGTTTCTTCCTTCCCGCCCCGAGGGCCCGGTTTCGAATCTTGGTGGAATCAAAATATTTCAGAGATAAAATGACCCCTACTTGCAGTTCCAAGTAGAGTACGTCTTCCGTCGGATGGGGCACTGAATTGTGGACCCCAGGACGCCTTTCATTAACAGTAGGCTAATGCCGACGCAGAGTTTCTCCACCCTGAACCTACTACCTTAACTAATTTACTCACATATACCAAAGGACGAAAATGACCTAAAACTGTCGGTCGCCTTCCACAACAACGACCACTCCTCAACTTGCTGAGGTGTGTTGGAGAGGGTTCAAATCGAAAATCATGCGAAATGACGAATCGATGCTCTTCGCGATACGCACTATCGAACTGCGCCTGTCACAAAGCGAGAGCATCGCACAGCCCATAGCAACCGCGCCGTAGAGGAGGAACGAGAGCGACCCCACGCACGGCATTATTAATTTACTTATTTTTTCCCTCCTCTTCTCTCTTCCCACTCCTCCTCGCCGAGGGCTCTAAGTGCCATCTATTGATTTAGCTTCATTTACACGTACGTCTGCGCGATGCGGACCGTGATGGCGAAAAGAATTACGCTCCCCAGAGCGAGCGTGCCGGCCTTTTAATGACGCACGTGCATGCGTTCGTGTCTCCTCGTGGGGCGGACGGGAGAGCTCTTCCCGCTGACGGAGACGAAAGCGAGCGATCTCGGCCGTCACGACCCCCGTCCGCCGCTCATCGTGACAAGGGAATCCTCGGCCCAAAGGGGGCCTCCTCTCTCCCTCGCGAGCGGTCGACGCATCCGCCCCGCCCTGGGCTGCCAGAAGACGGGGGTGCAGAGATGCGGGGTCTCTGCTCACGCTCTCCACTTCTCTACAAGCCGCTAGCGAGTGGATACCTGCCCACGTCTAACATAGTGACTGCGCGCGTAGGTGTGTGTAGCCATTTACATATTTCGAGACTTCTTCAGGGGTGATCGTGATTGGTACTCGGGCAGGGACGACGGGACAAGGGATCGCAGGGATGAGGTTCGGCATACATCGAGGAGTGCCTTTTCCTCTTTTTTTTCTGCGGTTCTCGGAAGGTTAAATCAATTGAATGAATTTTGCCCATTTTCAATTCCAATTGAGCGATTGATTTTTATTCCGTAGAAACAGGTTAAAAACTATTGACAACCTTTTTATCTTCCATAATTTCCCAGTTTTGCTCATCTTTTAAATGTTATCATTTCCAAAATGCTTCCGCATTCTAGTAAATAATACGGTATATCACGAAATTTAATGATTCTCACCTCAATGCCATAAGGTGATAACCTTATCTTCGTCATATTAATATCGCAACCGCATGGGCCAAGTATATAAATATATCTGCATTTGAGTGCGAAATCTGAGTTCTCTCTATTTTAGAATGATTAAGTTTGATGTGATTGAAGCACAAAATTTGCCTATTTACATTGCGTTATGGAGATTTAATTGTAAGGCTTAAAGGTGATTCTACACACTTAAAAAATAATAGTATTCATCGGGTTATCTGATTGTTCTGATAATAAATGCGCTCAATGACTAACCACAAGAATTCGAATATCAACTAGCGAGGTTGTGTGGTTCTTTGATGGATTTTCGTGAGTGGAGCCCACTGTGTGATAAAGTACAGTACGAGCAGTTAAAAAAAATAATTCTAACTACATACCTGTTATTGTAATCGTGCCGTAATCTGAAGGGGCACATGATAACCTCGTAAAGATGTAAGCCTTCTTGGAGGGAGGCATGTCTCGCATTTTCTGAGAAGTATATATATTCGATAAGCGTGTCATGATTAGATTTCTTCTAATTTAGAATTCCATGCTATAAACAGCGAGAAGATATCTTTCTTATTTCTTCCTTCCTACTTCCTTATGATACATTACTATATCATATTTACTCCCATTTCATTGTCATACTAATTTCCTCATATTTTCCGTATTTCCTAATTTTAGAAGTAAAACCGCAGTAATTAACCGAGAATATTTTTATGGATGAACGTTCAGCTTGCTTAGTAAAATCCCTAAGTAATAATTGAAATGGATGAAATTCACACAAGGCCGGAGTGGAGAGGCAGTGGGGTCCTTACTCCTACGGTTTACCAAAAGATCTTCCCATTCGGAAAACATGACATCCCGAAATCACGTCCAACCGAATGCTAATGCCAAGGGTATGACCAAAATACTATTCTTACACGTATTTCCCTACATTTTTTACAGTAAGCAATAATAATTGTAGGAGTTTCACGCATGCCGATTTCGCAAACACTAATTTAGCTAGGTGAATAATTAAGAAATTAAAGTGTGTATGCCTAAATCTTCCTCTGCTAGCCGCCACGAAGACTTCCAAGGGGATCCCAGTCAAGGCGAATGATTTTTGCACCTTGAAATTGCAGCATTATCATTGACCCTGCTAAGCTATACTAAGTTTACCAGCTGTTACTTTTTTAAACCCCGATAAAAATATTTTCAAAGGTGTACAGTTATTGTAACAAATGTTCCTCCATCAATCCAAAAATAAATTTCAGGTTATTTATATTATCTCCCAAGTGGTTTAAATGTTTTGGAACAAGAACAATTAATTGTTTGCAATCCTTTTGAGTTTAATATGCTGGAAATTCATATATATTCATCTTTCTTGGTTTGTAATTTTGATTGAAAACCTACAATGTTTATGTTTTTATCACGGAAATAGTTGTCAGTATAATATACAGGATAATTTTTCCATTGGTAAAACATTTCACTATTTTAAATATGCATCGATTGGAATACCACTGAATAATCGTGGACGGACAGTGTACTCCTGCAGTATTCTTATAGTTAATATTTTTGGGGACTAGGATATTGGAACATTATACTCGAGGAATCTCTCCTTTCCTCTGATCAATTTTAATGTTAAAAGTTCTGATATTGCCAGCAAAGCGCTACATATTTTCCAGACATGGCTCAAGAACATGAAAAGGGGAATGTGAAAAGAATGCCTGTTGAAGAATTGAGGAAATTTACGTGGACGACATTGTTCAGGATCCCGAAACCTTCATCACCTTTCCTCCCTCTCAACACCATCAATCGCTGGCAGGTAAAACACACGTTCTGATGCGATTCCCAGCTCCTACGAACTTCCTTCTGGGATTCCTATCTCCGCCGTGAAGAGCGGGGAGAGAGAGAGATAGCTATAACCGAGAGAAAATGAAAGAGCACGTGAGCATTCCGAGAGGCGCCTCCGATTCCGTACCCTCTCCCACCTGGCTCTCCTCATTCAGTTCGTGACACCGTGATCTGCATGGCGTGACTTGGTCCGGCACGGAACTCGACTTCGTGCGGCCCTGGGTGATAGTTGGAACTCCGACGCACGACCGAGCACGAAGTAAACAATATTGTGACCCGAAGCGACTGGCGACTACCGATCTCGCCGAAGACGAACACTGGTTCCGCAAAGGGACTTCGTTCCGGAAGTCGCAAGCGCCGTGTGTGCAAGAGCCGGATCGCGGCCTTCGCCTCGGCACGGAGAGTATTTTTTTGCATTACCTACGAGGCAATGCAGTTTCCATGAATTTTCTCTGGCGTCTCCAGGTTCTTATCTAGGGCGTGCTTGGTTGACTAATACGCATGTCAACTGTCGACCTTAATTCACAATCGACTGTTAAGACTGACGTCTTAAAACGTGTCGATTGAGATTGTGTCTTTCTACGTCCTTAGGCCTATTATTAATTCCAAAATTATGTATTTCCAGAATTACCTCATAGGCGAAGTAACTACATAGATAAAAAATTAAATTAAAATAAAATTAGTACAATACAATGTTGCCTATATTGTATCCTTTATTTACTGGATAATATTCTTATAACGGCCACTCTGTCACTTTCATACTTCTTTGGAGTCCACCCAATTTCTCCATCGTTATTCAATGGTGTGATTCACCGCACGGCTGCAAACAGGACCGCTAACCGAAGTAAGTTAACACATATTAACATAATATACTCGAATTAACTCGCTCGTTTATCTTGAGTAATGATGCACGAAATGGACGTGATGTACTCATTAGCAATCCTTCTGTCCGCTATTCCTAGCCAAGCATTAAAATATTTGAAATTGAGTTAATTTTATAATTTAATTGGCTTGTAAGTAATATCATATGCTCTCTGTATTTTTATTCCGTTCAATAAAATTTCACGCGTGAACTTCTTTTACTTTCGCTGTAGTACAGAGTTCAACTGTTGAGACAGCAATGTCACGCCTTGATACCGTACAAGGTGCGATCCTTGGAATTCTCTGTCAGATAAAACGAGATATATTTTCCATTTCCTTGTCGTTAACCTCGTTGAGGAGACTGGAAAATTAAAATTGACTCCATTCAAATAGCTTAAGCGTGATCTTGTCCAATGACGTTTCGCAAAACCTTGGGTACACCCGTAGGAAAGACTGCTCCATTAAGTTAATTCGGACTATTCGAATTGCACCCGTTAACAAGTATAAATACACAGATTTTGGTTAGAACATCTTTGTTGCGTCACCTTTGCACCTCTTTAGCCCTCGATAATGAACTTTTTTTCTCAATTTGGCAAATTGTATTAAAATTCGTCAAGGTCTTATTACAATAAATACATTTATTCATTATTTGAATAGGCCGTCTAAGTATAGCAAACACAGATTAGTTTTCAAATAGAAAACATATTTAAGCCACCAAAACTAGCAGGAAAAAATATGTAATGCTTAAAGGATATGGATATCAGATAAGTTTACTGTCCCTAGCAAAAATAATGGTGAGCAGCCAAATAAATCACTTAAATCCAAGTGACGATCTTAGGATAGCTTACTTTAACAGAAGAATGAACAGCTTACTTTCATATCATTTCCTTCTTCCCCAGGAATACATCATGATGTCATTAAATATTTATTTTGCAAATAAGACACATCAAAACAACTGTTCTAGAAAGTGCTGACACGAATGAAACCAAAACATCCTGTTTAATAAACATGCTTTGTTCATTGAAGGACCACATTCAATGTCTTTGAACCGTATTATAGTAAGCCATGGTCACATCGGCTGTGCAAACAGCCAAGTTTAGAGTCAATCATGACAAACTACCGTCTTCAAGTTGCTTAAGTCTCAGGATTACGTCGCTCCTATTAACTACTTGATTGAGTCGTAATTAGAATGGCAATATTGGCGTTGATTGATTACATTTTAGTGAACTGAATACTTTTTTGGGCTTGATAGCCATCGGGAGAACTGGAATAAATATACGGAAGGTCTAGGAAAATAATCCAGGTACCTATTTCAACGCCGATGATGACAGTAAAAATAACAGGAATAAAACCTTAAGATAGATAATTACAGCCATATCATCAATAAATAGAAAACAAACTTACACTATAATTATTATAAGTGATAGAAGTGGCCCAGCCGGAGGTAAATTTAGGTGAAACCTGATTTACTGTACAGAGCAAGAAGCACAGCGCATGTGTAGAAATCAAACTACGAGTTACTCGAAATCGAACTTCAGAACCAGAAATTTTCCACTTCTCTTCAAGCTACCCAAAATGCCTCTCTTTCCCTCTCTCTCTATCTCTGCATATGGCTTATCCAACGTTAACCCTTCTATCACTGCCTTCAACATCCCGTTGCCTTTCAATCACGGGAGGCGACGACTTAACGTGAACTCATGGCCGTTGGAGTTTACAGCGCTATCTGTGCAAGCTAATGGTGAAACTCAAACAATTGCCTCTCGTGGGCGCTTTCAATCTATCCTCCATCCACATTCCGTCTCTCCTTCGAATTTCACCCAACAACCTTCTCTCTTATCTTAACACACCTATCACTCTTCTCGTTTGCCTTCCTTTCCGTCTCTTTTTATTTTCACGACCATTCATCCACAACTCGAAAATCTCCAGTCTTAGCTTATATTTCTCTCCTCAACGATTTAGTTTTCACAATTTATGCTGTGATTGGAGGCATAGGATGACGTATTCCGTCAAAATTGACGTGGTAATGATTTAAACCAGTCATAGTAACTGAAAACATCGCGATATTTTTGGGAAAGTTTCACCAAAAAAAAAACAGTTACTTCAAATGTCACGCAATATCAAAATAATCATCGCCAATAACATGAGTACTTTATATTGTTTTAGGTTTCCGTTTAAAGCCAGCCATAGTCTCAAATAACGAAAGGAGGGCAGAATTAAATATCTCCATTCCCACACTTTATGGGGCAATAGACTACGCTCTCGTGTACGAGTAAAAGTAGCGCACTCTAATTGCCTCGAGAAGTCAATCTCCACACGATCCAACACGAGTTCTGACTGGCAGCGGACGACAAGGCGTGGACCTGTATCCCCCCTACTACTGGTTTCACGACCTGCAGCGGCGAATCCGTGAACCAGCGGGCAGCGGGGCCACCACTTGCATTCCCCACTTCGCTTCACGAAGGTCAACCGCGAAAGAGCACGTCCGGCAGAGAAGGCATGCACATACGCGCCAGTTACATAAATAAACGAACTTCTCGACCACAAGGACGATGGCGCGGGTCGGAGCAATAAAGGCAGTGCCCGCCAGAGGCGATAACAAAGATTCCCCGAGTGCTCTTGCAAAGCGGCAATGTCATAGATCAAACTTCAGGAGAGGAGTCATAGATCAAGCATCAGGACAGCTGAGTGGGATAGATCTTCACGTTCTCTGGTACGGAGAGCAGAAAGGGAAATTTAATACCGACCTCCAAACACCCTGGTGTGCAGCCTCTGGCCTTCATTCGCGTATAAAAAATATTATCAGAGTTAAAAAAAAGAGGGTAGGATTTCCGTCTATAATTTCGTCATTTTTGACAGAAATGCAGACTTGCAATGTAATATGTAATGTTCAATGTAAAAATGCATTGGGAGAGAGAGGATCAATTATAATATTTTACCATTGCACGAAGTATTAAATAGATGTATATTCGCTAAAGAAAGAATAGTTGAAATGTACTCCACTACTAGTAAGTAATTAGCAAACAAAATGACGCTGAAACGAATCAAACTACTGCTAAGTATTTATTTAAAAAATACCCATATTTAATTATGACACCGTCTTAATTTTTTAAACCAACACTGACATATTAACAAAAGCTATATTGAAGAATAACCGTCGGTTTTTTAAACATGTGCTGTAGAGCTAATAAAATTATAACTTACTTGTATTTACGTTTTATTAGGATAAGAATGATTTCTAAAGGAGATGCTGACCTATTTCTGATGGGTAGCTATTTCTGCAGGGAAATTGGACAAAAATGGAAAGATTCTCATCCAATAGCTATCACACTGATTTTCTAATGTGCTAACCAATGACTGCAAACCCTTGGCTGATTGGCAAACTAAAGCTTGATTATCCACAAATCTTAATGACTTTATCAAACCCCCCTCAACTTTTATTCCTAGTTATAGTTCTTCCCACGCCTCTTTTGCAATTTATACCACATAAACATTGAAAAATAACGGTTGATAATGGACAAACATACCCGAAATACATCATACAATAATTGAAAAAATCATTTGATGCTTGTCTTTCAGTAAATATTATCTGGTGCTTTTGGATTCGATTTTTTATGATTGCATATAATGCGAGGGAAGAACCAGCACTGGAATCTATTTTTCTATTATTATATTCCGTTGGCCGAATCTATAAATCTAAATTGGTACAATAATATTTACCTCAGAAGAAACTCAGGAATACAATAGATTTTTAAAAATTTAAGTTTGGCCTGGTCTCCTCGTGAATCAAGGGGGTCTCAACCCAATTTGTACAATATACCAGTGATCTTACTCTCAATCCGTGGCGATTTTCGCGAATTTTGGGGGATTTTCTCTCAATATTCTCGAAGTTCTGAATAAAAGTTTCCTTCCATGGATCCCAAATACTTTTCCCATGTTCCAAATGTGTCCGAACTAATACTAATACAAACTAACACAACGCACAATATATACAGACGACTGGAGTCATACACTTATCCGAATTTTCGTAACAGACGCTTCTCAAGGTTCGAAATAGAACTATGGAGTAAAAATTATATTTACAACGCAAAAGATGAATAACATATTTCGTTTTCCGGCGCGGTTTACAAAAGTTAGTACGCAAACATGAGGACTACCATGGGGTCAAGGATTCAATTTTAAATTAGGAAAAGTTTTGAACATCAGTTTCCCCTATGAAACTCATATGCAATAGGGCGGCAGCTGTTGATGACTGCATTCGACGTTCAAAAAAAAAAGCGAATGGAACGAAGGAGGGATAAAGAGCACGCAATGCAACGGTAATGCCGAGCGCCATCCTCTCACCCATCCTCCCCCTACTTGGAAATACCAACACAACAATTGACAGCCGGTGTGAACGCATTGGGGGAAGGATTACGTTCGGGGAAGCTGCGGCGTCAAAGGCGAATGGATTTCTTTTGTGAAACGAACGAGGGATTCAGGGGGGGGAGGATAAGGGGAGTTTGGAGGAGGGGGGTAGGCGTCCGAGAAGAGTGTCAGGGAATAAGATGGGAAAGGGGAGAGAGAACAGGCGAGGGAGCGTGAGAGAGGGAAGAGGAGGGGGAGTCCAGAAAGCAGATCGACGTGTGGTAATGGCGGTGGAAATGTTTAAGAGAGAGATGAAATCTTGGACCCATTGGACGGATGGAGAGATCAGGAAAAGTACGTTCCAGCCTTCTTCCAAAGGTTCCACTTACACTTGAATTCTGGATCACCCACGAATACTTGACAACACATTAAAATTCTTCACGGTACAACTTCCGAAGCACATTGACAGAAGTACTCAAGGAGAGTATGGACAGCATAAATACCAAACTCTACGCCCAAGACCTTTCGATATGGGAATAGGTTCCATATTTCTTCTCGTTCATACAACAATTTTTTTTCTATCGATTTACCTTCCATCTTCCCATGTGTAGAAAGCCAATTCCCAGAAGAGAGGGGGTAAATCGGAATATAACGTTTTGTATACACTCTTGGAACAATTCCCTGCTTGAATGAAGAGAATGTATTCCCGCCGAGTATTTCGTGGCGAAGAGGGGAGTACCTGAATTTCCACCGAAATTTAAAAAAAATATTTCTCGAGAGAAATAAAAAATATAAATATCAGCATTTTAAAATGCCCATGTGATGTTATATTTTTCCCGCAATTTATTTTAATGGTCAAAGATTCTCTCCAATCGTTCAATCACCAGTGGTGATCAACTTTCACAATAATAATTCACTCCAGTTACTCTCCTGGTAGTTTAACCAAGCCATTAATTTTTTTGAAAGCCTAAGGCAATACATTACTGAAGATTGTTGGTACAGCTAACCCCAGAAGACTACGCAAAAAAATTTCAATGACAAATTTTCCTCATGGATTAATTATGTAGTTAATTATCTTATACTTGTCATTTATTTATTTGCATTGGAAAACTGAATCAAAGTCAACGTTTCTCCTAGCGTTATTAAAATTCCCAGTCGAACAGTTTTCGCTGTATCGTAAACTTCATCTGTTTTATAACAAGTTGAATTACAAGGATAAAAAAGTACTTTCAGGATAATGTTGCAAATGTCACTCCAACTTTGATTCATGTGAATAATAATTAATATCATAATTATATTATTAAGCTTTAATTTCGGCGCATACATCTCCATTATTCAAATGCACAAAAAGGATTTCCTTTTAAGATAGTTTTTGATCTTTCGAGAATGTCATTATCGAAATTTTAATGGCTCATTGACTTTCGAAAGCATTTTGCCGTGCCGTAGGCACTCTACCCCATTATGCCAGCGACACGAGTCGATGGAAAAAAGATACGGACCTGGATGACCGAAAATCAAATTGTCTGTGCGTAATTTCCCCCTATGCCCAATATAAAAAAAACAGCATCTGCTGGCAATACCGGAATGCGAAGTTATGGAAGCGAGGGCTAGGTTGATCTAGGGTGGCGAGAGAGGTGCGCAGAGAAATGACCTGAAAGCAGGAGTGTCATGCGGTGAATGGAGACCTGGGTGTGGGCACTGGAGTGTCCTCCATTGTGCCCCGGTAATAATACCGTTGCCTAGGATCTCACGAGGATCCTCATCCCCTGGGACTGGGGGATCGACTACCTGTGGCCTGCGGGTCGGAACCTGTCCACAAACACTTGGCGACGATTATATTATTGTCACTTGCCCACAACACACATCAGCCTGCCGGGTGAACCTGAGAGGGATTCGAAAATATTTTTCATCGCACAATTGATGGATAGTAAAATAATATAATTTCTTCATACCTCATTCGAACAATACCACGAGACGAATGCCCTTACACAGCCCAATGCTATCCAATACTTTTCATAAGCCAAAGGGAGAATTTCGAAACATCTGCAATTGAACTCTCAGTAGATTTTTTCAAATTGCACATTAAAAATACTACGAAGGAAGCGTATCCAGCGTTTTACTGAGTTTCACAATTAAATAAATGGAACGATGTGCAACATTACCCTTTGTCTTCAGAATTTGTACATAAAATGCCCAGAGATGGGTCAACATTTAAACAATATTTAAATTCACGTGTTTTCATTAAGGATTAACATATAGAATATGAGAAAAACTTGGAGGTTAAGGTATGAAGCATGAGTATCTAAACCATAAAAACAGTAATCAACCCAAAAGTCGATTTGGTAGGTGATGGTAGAGTTCACCCAGTACTAAGCCCGACGGCGTGTGAAATTCACACATCAGGGTAGGGGGGCCAGTTCCTTTCCCTGTGCTGGTGATGGCTTCCCAGGAAGATATGGTACCTGGAATATCACATAGCTTGGTAGGAGCAGCAGGTGCTCACAGAGATTTGCCAGGGAATCGAACCCGGGTCCTCCGGTCAGTAGTCCAACGCTCTACACCTGGATTACCGCGACCCACTCATGAATATCAAAAATTATTTTGTGTCAAACGGCCCTTTTACATGTTCAACCTTGAGAACCATTGTGCTAGTTAGACTAGAAACAATCGATCGACCTACGAGGATTAACGAAGAGTCTGTTAGTCAAAGGAAAAATGGTGTGTGACATAGGATGAAAAGGGAGAAACTCAATCGACAAAACAGATCTGTAGTGCACAAGCTAGCAAAGAAAATTAAGAATTTGGGAAAAAACCAGGGTAGGCTGAAAACTGATGCACACATGCTTGTAGACCACAAACAAAATGATCTCCAGAAGCACTCCTGGTGGCACGTGGAAGTAACATTCCCCCTCAATACGCGTGCGCAGGTATAAGGTCGCTACATTCATTCAGTGCATTTTGAGAAGCGGAAGTATGGAGGCGTGTTCTTGTGGCAGGTCAACGCGAGCTAAACAGCATGCTGTTCTCGAATTTTTTCCTTCACCTGATCGTCCGAGGTGTAATGATTACCCTTAAGGTATCTCTTGAGTGGAGAAAAAAAAAACAAAAATCGCAAGGTTCAAGAACGGGGGAATAAGGATGGTGTTTTTTGTTCTCGTCTGTGAGGCGGCTTGGTGCCCATCGTGCACAGATTTTACGGTATCCCAATTGCTCAATAATGAAGCCGACACGTTCCCTGGATATTCCAACATGGTTTGCGATACGCTTTTGAGTGATTCGCCGGTCATATTGAATCAAATCTTCGACGAGTTAGCGATGTTTATCGTCTGTGGCGGTGATCGGACGTCCGTTGCGTGTTTCATCAACGGCAATTCATTTATTAACGGCACTCAATTAGAGCTGCAATGAAAAGCTTAGTTGGAGTTCGCAAAGGGTAAAGGTCAAGGGCAGAGAACAGGGGAAAAAATAAGCCGTCAACTCACACTTCGCATTATAATTGAAATGAAAATGACATCACTTTCAGCTTGATAATATTGTTTTAAATATAATTACAACGCAAGTATATGACCGAAATATCATTTCCATCATTTCATTCATGAGCAATCGTATATGCTCTTGATTTCTTTATTTTTCGTGGTACCCACGGTAGAATGAATGTCGTTGAACTCAAGAAATAAAGGGAAGAAAATATTCTGGAAAAAAGCTGGGTTGTGTTAGGTCCCCCTTGCCTGTGCTAATCAGTCCTTACACTTATCGCGTGATTCAAAATGTAAGGTTTTTCCGCAGCATTCCTGCAATTCAAGAAAAGCTTGGACACGAAACGCACTCGTCCGGTGGAAGATGCAAACTCTCGGATTTAACGAAACCCAAAAAACACGCATCACACCGGACCAATTGGATGGGTTGTTTATTCAGTTGAATCCTAAGAAATCATACTGTCACATGAGAAATGGTGTCCAGGGAACTATGGGGAATGGTTAAAGTCAGTCACTAGGCGTAGCATTCACTGATAGTGCATTTGAAAAATTGGAATTGGATTATCCTTAGTAAAAATATATGATGACTAAAATCTTTGCGAAATTGGTTTCGAGGCATTTACTAAATGAGCTAGACGAGCGAAGCTGGAATGAGTTATTTTGAAGAAGTCATAATTAGAAAAGGAAACAAAAACAAAAGGTAGAATGATTTTTAGTAATAATGGATGTTCGAGGAAAATTTAAGTTTAATAAATAAGTTAAGTTTATCAAAATAGAAATAATGCATTCTAAGAAAAGTCGATGAATGAATGAACACCTTAGAAAAAGTAAGATATTGGAGCTGCCGATTGAAAGGTAGAGGAAAGAAGACAGATACGCTGAATTTTAATAATGAATATGGCTCAGATACTATAAATACGTGGACCACAATGTAAAAAATTTTTGGTAATAACTGGAACTTAGTTTCGAAGGTTTATGTTAAATTAGCACAATAGTTTGTTTTAGTTCAATTGAACTTCCACAATAGTTTGAAATTTGAACGACCCAAGCATTCAAATTTCAAACGTTCAATTGCGACGCAAAGCGAGTGTTGCTCAAAAGTATAAATACTGCGGAAATTCAAGTGAGTGTTGCGCTAATTTAACATGACGCAATCACCAAAAGTGACGCCTGATACTGTTAATTCGAAGATTTAGAGCAAGAAAATCAAAGCTATATTGAGAATGACTACACGAGGAATACACATAGGAAACATTTTTTTTCAAATACGCCGACTAAAAAAACCATGGAACGGACGAATGAAAAAAATAAGACCACATTTCTTAATGCAACCCTTAGGGTCACAACTGTGGTGAGGATAAGGATATAGATAAGAAGGAGGAAAGGAGATGAGGGCGGTTTGGAGGAGGGATATACGAGAGGGAGGGAGAAGGGTAGTAGTTGCGCTTCCTGTCAGTGGAGTATTTTAGAAGGGCGTAGGGAGCGCTTGAATGTTTAAGAGGAGGTTGAAGGGAACGGGTGAGACGATTCAGGTGCCAACATTTTAAACGTCCCTCCCCTTCCCTCTTTTTCTCTCTCTCTCCCGCACAGACGCACAAATGCGAATGGGAGGAGAGATCAGTCCCCACACACTTCGCCGCAGCCGGATCCCTTCGAGCGGGCGAGCACCTGGGTAAGTACGGCGGTCCCGTTTCGGGGGACCGTGAGAAGTAGTGGTGGGTAGCCGGCTGGCTGCGGAGGCATGGGAAAGAGTAGGGCGGGAGGAAGATACTCGGAGCCGGGGATGCACGGGAGGGAGAACACGGGGGAAGGGACGGAGGAGGCATTCCTGGACGGCACGCCTCCGAATGCCTTTGACGCAGCCATTTATTTGGCAATACCCCTCAGGTGGGTCCTCTCCGGAGCGGTGGAGAAGTGATTCTCTTGCCTCATCCCCCTTCTCGTCTACCCCTACCTTCCTCTCGGATTACCCTGGACAGCAGGAAGGAGATGCGGGAAGGGGACAAGAAGAAGTGTAACAGGGATTGAATTGCCCCGAATCAAGTAGCCGCTACAATGACTTATCCGTCGTCAAAAGAACCCGTCCCCCCCGCGGCCAGCCAGGAGGTAAAATTTTCATCCCCCTTCATGCAGCCAATTAAAAATTCAGTGGAAAAATCAGATATTAGAGGAGTAGCTTCCGGAAATTCGATGAAACGGTCTTCAAGAGGGTTGCTACAACTCTATATTCATTATGTTTCAAAACTTGACCGGGTTTTCTGAGCCAATATTTCAATTTATTGGATTCAAAAATTTAAGTCAAGAAAGAAATACGGTGATCCAGTGCGCAAATTTATGGGATCCATTATCGTCACGAAGAGTTCACGGAAGTTCTCTAAAGCTATGCATCAACCTCTACCTTCAGTAGCTCCTTCAGCTGACGTCTTAAATAACTCACTTCGTGTAAACTATCTATTGACTTTCTCTATAGTCCTTCTCCAGGATGATCTTCGGTTCATAAGGATACATTCAATTAATTTTATTCTTTAACGTTTCAGTGTCTCTCATTGTCTTCTCCCTTTAACTTTTACTATTCTTAGCATAAACACATTTACATTTCTTTAAATCTCCCCTCAGCTGCTGTAATTACCTACTGCACAGAGTCGTAGAACATAAACTAAATTATCAATGATCAATCAGGCCCGAAAATGCAAATTTGTTAAGATACTAAATACAAGCAGTGGCTGAAACTGCTCGGCAGGAAACAAAATAGATTCACCAAACTCTTTTTTACAGCAACTTTCATGGGTATATTTATGGTACGACGCTATTAAATGGTTTAAAAAAATTATTTTTTCGTGGTAGCCCAATGAGTGGTGCTCAAGTCACTGGGCTACAGAGTTCCTATTGTGATGATAACCTGGGACAGCCCCATTTGAAAATACGGTGATCTGCTGCCTGCAGCCCTGTTCGAAAATAAGATGTTCTTTCCTAGTCACTAGAACTTCGTGGGAAAACCGAATGGTGGGACAGGGAAAGGAATCGATCCTTCAACTATGATTGTATGACGCAATAAGCCTTAGTTCTTCGAAAATTGGAGACAACTCAGCAGCAGCAGGGACGGGATAAGATGACCGTTTTATACCTGTTGAATGCATGCCAAAGTTTTCATCTAGCCACAGTCAAAAAGAGAATTAAATTAATTAATAAAATTAAAGGAAACCAGAAGAAAGCTTCTAAGATTTTCAACGACAGTATTTATTTTCTTACGACAATTTCGTGAGAAGAGAAGGCAACCTCACAAAAGATAAAACGCTTTGTGTATGCAAGAGTAAATTGTAATACCTTCACATTTTAATAAATGGAAAATAGTTTCCATGCTCTTAGTTCAACATAAGAAGAGAAACGACGTTTATCAATGCCCAAATTTGGTGTGAAATGCTATTGATATGCATTTGGTTGAAAATATCATTTGTTATCGGGAGATCTTTTAGTTTTTATTTCAATAAACTCTTATGTTCAATAAAACAGTTTCTGGCGTAACTTGGTGGAAAATCTTCATACTGACGTTGTTATAAATCAAACCACTTTGCTTTTCCACATAAACTTTGATGATGTTATGCTATAACGAAACCTGGGTCGTGAAAATAAAAAGTTTATGTGGAAAAGCAAAGTGGTTTGATTTATAAAAACGTCAGTCTTATGTTCAATTTATTTAATCATAAACTTGTAAAACAAAATAACTTAATATAGAAATTTCAGACCAATATTTTACAGCTTATACCAGTATAACAAAAAATGTAGCTACCAAATTCATCAAGGAAAACTGTGCGCTTCATTTAATTAAATAATT
Source organism: Hetaerina titia (assembly GCA_037158775.1). Classification (NCBI taxonomy): domain Eukaryota; kingdom Metazoa; phylum Arthropoda; class Insecta; order Odonata; family Calopterygidae; genus Hetaerina; species Hetaerina titia. Next base: position 67,396,565 of record CM073776.1, on the reverse strand, counting down.
ATTTATCTATTAGTTTCTCATGGAAAGGAACAGCAACTACTCTCCCGACGTAAGAATACTCATGCTTTAAAACGGCATCATTTTAATTCATACTAATGGGTTAGTCCAAAATTACATACTGCGAACATAAAAGCAACAGGTGAATGTTAAAATTCGAATTGATTATCTTCAGCTAAATATTCCCAGGAAAAACTCGGTTCTCATCTAAAACGAACAATCATGTTATGGCTATTTATTTTCGTCCCGTTTCGTGACTCTCGAATGAAGCCCCATTACCGATGCTTTCCGACGCCGGACCGCCATACGCGCGAATCCATTCTTAAAATCCACCTCCAGTAAACTTAATTAATTCTAATGTGGATATCATTGATGCCCGCATCGTCATAATTCTGTATGCTTGCCCGAACATCGATTTTAAAGTGCTTGAATTCAAAACGCTATATGGGAATGCCTTTGAGAAAAAACCGACCCCTTAATAGCGTAAACATTCACAATTGTTTTCATTGCACACATAGTGGCGTAAACACTCCTTGTAAATAAATTAGCGTCGCTGGCATCGGTGCGTCATGCCTCCTCCATTAACGACCCCGCCCGTCTCGCTCAGTCGCTGCAATGCTCGGCAAAATGCTTCGGATACAAGACGGTGCCGCTTATCGATGTTAAATCAGACAGTAAGGGAGGGTGGTACCATAAATGTTTACCCGTTTCCATCACCGCTAATGGTCCCCATCTGATGATCAAACATGGCCATAGGGAATTATGCTGATCTCATTAAAAGTACAATTCAGAAGGGCATAATTCAATGATTACATCTAAACAGGAATAGCGACCGCTTTCGGCTTCGGTCGAGTTTCGCTCGTTCTCCCACCGCATAAGAAAGTTAAATAATGGGATTTCCTGCTTGTCAATATTCAAAAACAGACCCTTTAAGGGATTTCTCGAATATGTGGAAGTTGTTTTTATGAAGAAGGGATGCTAACCTATTATGAGGGTAAATAGGAATGATAGTGTAAGGCTGAACATCTGCAATTTCAGCGGCGATTCATGGAATAAGCGGCTGGAAAAGATCCTTCTAACAAACCTTTAATGCAATAGGTGTGTACTAAATTCATATGAAATGACAGTACGAAATAAATACGAAAACAATATTAAAATTTTAGCATTGAATTTTTTTTCCCTTGTTCGATTGACCATGATAATTGAAAGTATTCCACCGTGTAATTTAAATCAGTTTCAACGAATTTTGCAGACAAATGAATTTGGAATAAAAATTTTACCAAGCAATAAATCATTGGCTCAAGTGATACATTTATCCTGGCTCCAAACATTTAATGAATTACGTACTTTCGCGTCCGAATAATGTGGATATTTTCCAACTAAACGTCTTCTAAAAGGCACGAAAGTTAACATACATGAACGAAAGTAAACAAATGCATTTTCTATCGCACGAGATACATTGAATCTCTCGGAGTGTCATGTAATTAAATGTGTATTCAATGTAGAGTCTACCGTGAAAAATGGCAGCCAATTAGAACTGGAACGAACTGGTTGCTTATAAAATTTCTATGGTCGCAACACTTTCGATCATTCGAAGACAATCAAGACTCCATTAATAAAAAATTTAATGTTTGTCCGATTGCACAGAGCGCTCAACATGTATTTTTTTAATCGTAACTAAAAAAAAACAGAAACATTCTTTAACGGATGAACTTGACGTTTTGGGACGCCAATTACCACACCAGAGTCATCAAGATAATGAAAGGGGAAAATATTTTATTTAAAAATTTGGGTTGAGATTTAATGCTTTGGATGAACTTAAAAGTATGATGAATTTTTAAATAGTTTAATTAAATAGACAGTAAGTGGGTAAAGGTGCTCTTGTTAAATCCTGGGAAGTGTAAATGCAGTAAATTTGATTTCACGACGAGCTACCGAGAGAGTGAGTTAACAACAGGACCTAGTATGGACAATTCAAATCATGTAACTATCACAAAGAATAGTTTTCGATCATATCCAAAAGACTGATAATTGATGTGAAATTGCACCAGTATGCGTATAGATAGTAAAAGCACCATCAAGGACTTGGTTTTTTGACAAGGTTGATCATTCAGTGAAGTTCCACGGTAAGTTATGGAATTTATTACCCAAGATTGTTACCGATTCCAGATTTTCAACATAAACAACCTACAAGTATAATTTTGACATGAAATGCTACATTAATCTTGCATTTTTGTGTCCAAAAGTCCATTGTGTTTCCGAGTTCTTTTGTTTTCTTCAATCACAAACAAGTTTATGAAAGGTTTATTCCCATTACTTAATTTTGCGACCGTCGGAATAGCTACCATTTTTTTGTTCAATCTGCGGCAAAAACATGGTTAAGCGTTTCTTTTCCACGCGCTTCCAGCATTTCCACAATTGCATCATTCAGGCATGTACGTACGCACGTACTCTTCCTCTCACAATTTTTTTCCAGCTCAAAGTCTTCATTTTTAAGGAAAACGTCTTTTTCGGCCTTTCTCATGACAGCTGGGAATGAAATGACTGATCTAATCAAACTGCTTGTACCTTTCTCAGCTTCCTATCTCTCGAGCGACGACCGAAGGGCAAAACTATAAAAAAAAGAAAAGAACGAAGGAGCGACCAGCTCCACAAAATTTCTCGGAAGAATTTGGCGCGCGCTATTTCACGAGGAGAAAAAAAACCTAAGAACTCCCCCAGTTTTTTCCTTAATTTTTTTTCCTGTCAGCGAAACCCAAATCATTCCGTTTTCTTCCAATAGCTTTCGTCTCTCCTCCTCACTCTTTCGGCAACTCCGCAAAGGAACAGGGAGAAGAACTTCAGCTATAATGCTAAGGGATATCTAGTGGTTTTTTCCCCTCAGGGCCGGGCATCGAGGATTGACCTGACGATGTGTCCCCATTGTGCTCTTGGCATTGTTACGGATGGGGTGGGAAGGGGAGAGTGAGTGTTGGGTGGGAGGGTGTGTTCTCGGCCATTGCCCTTGGTCGGATCGTGGAAAAACTGGCCGGGAGGAAGAACCATGGATAGATTCTGCAGAGGGCATAAGAGCTCGTGCTTGCGTGCGTGTTTTTGTGTGCGTGCTTGCGTGGGTATGCGAGAAAGAAAGAGATGGGGTGAGAGAGAGGTGAAGCCCAGGTGCGTCTAGATTGGGTCAAAGGCGAAGCAAAGGAGAAAGTGTTGGGACGGTGAATGCGAGAGTTGAGGAGCTCGGGGAGAAGGGTTCGCCTCAAAAGGATCTTTCTCCTTTTCATCCGCCCCACACCCTTGGGTTCCGTCCTTCTTCTGAAGGGAAGGGGGGCGAGCAAGAAGAAGTGGCGGGTAGCACGAGAGGGGAAGCAGCATCCTTCTCTCTATCCTTCTCCCCGCCCTCTCCTTCCGAGTGCAGAAGCCATGCGTTGGATGCAACGCATGGCTCAAGAACGCGCAAGAGAATGATGGGTGAGAGTATAGGCTTGGCTTGCGAAGATTTCCTCTCTCCCTGTCTAACATCTTATCCCATTCCCCTTAAAAAATAAAACCTAGCCTTAAAAAGCGCCCCACCATCATATCCCTTCCCCCTCCATTTGACCGGACCCCCTCCCTGCTTCCCTTGCGAGGAACCAGATGTTGGCCACAGTGAACACAGCCGTGTTTGTCACGTGAGAAAACCAAATGGTTTGCGCGACGCGGTGAAAACACCACGTGGTTTGGATCAGAGCGAGGAGTGAGAGAAGAGGCGGGGTGGTTGGGAGGGGGGGGGACGAGAAGGGTGAAGGTTTAGGGTGAGGGGATGAGGATGTGAGGGACAATTGCGCGCACAGGGGAGGAGGGTGAGGTTCGTGACGGAGGACCAGAGAGGAGGGGATGATGCGACGGAGTCAACGGTCACAATGGATCAAGTCAATCAAATGACCCGGATCGAACCATCTAACAGCGCGCCTCTGACATATTCCGAGGATTTATTTTCGTAAACTATGAAACCGTTTATAGTGACCGGCGGGAAGAAATATTTTTTTATGCAGTTTTGAGTATGCCATAATTTTAGAAAAAAGCACAGTATCGCTTATCATTCATCTCGATCAATGATTATTTATCCCTTACGACAGTAAACATATGAAAACCAACCGTAGTTGTATTTTAATCCACACTAGCCTCAATTATTTTAAAAAAATAACTGAATGGAAGTAGAGTTGAATAACGTATTCATATATCTCAACGAGGAATAATCTAATGCATTACAACTGCTCATATGGTCTCTGGCTACCTTTCACCATTATTTGATAGGCATAACCTGCTTACATGGTTTCGTACCTGTATTTTCGTAACAACTGTGGGAAAAATACGAATACTTGTATTATGTGTGAGATCCTTTCGGTTATATATTTACGAAATCATCGATAACTTAACGTTATTGTTTGTAGATATTACTGAATGGCCAGTGACTTTATATTCATTAGCTTAGGGTTCATTACCTCATCTGGTACCATTCACCGGTAGGAGTGTAGCGAGAAATTTCATTTATCTGTTCCTGAATTTGACCATCATTGGCGGGTGATGATTCGACTACTCCTCTCACTAAGATTCTTTTTTTAAAATTATCATCCCAATTTCTCTCCTATCACGTGCAATTACTTCTCAGTTACGATAAGAACTATGAAACTCTGCTGAAAATTACGAACTGTAATTCTAGTTGCAATTACCAATGCCTTGGCATACATCTCACTGAAGATTCTTGATTGAAAATAAATCGTAATGTTTCCCAACAAACAGTTAGGGAACATTGATTAACTTATTGATGACATTTCAAGTATTGTATTACTCGTACTTTTTATTTTGCACTGCATGAACTGCTATTATATTTTAGGTCGCTTCTGATCTTTTCTATCTATATTTTTCTCTGCACACATTAATTCATGTAACTCTCCGCTTATGAAAAATAATGATGCTGGATGACCCAACCTGTCTTGAATGAGCTGCTTGACGATGATACGAGCTTGTCGAAATCACGCTCGGTGGATTAAAATTACAGTGTGAAAATTTAAATGCTGTTATATCTTGTTGTTATCTACGAAAGTCACTTTGCGGGATTCCTTAATTGTCGGAGAGGAAATTTTAAACAAATAATGTAGTGACTTACCGTTCCTGAAACTAATTTTATAGATACGTGAACTATCTATTTTTATGTTTCCAGGATATAGCGCATTAATGATATTCATTGATATAACCATTACAATACTGAAACTGGAAAACTATTCGTAGCTATCTCTTCCATAGAAAATGTCCGTTATTTCGGAGCGAAGGAATGTTCGCGATTTTTTTTAAAATCTCTAATAGTACTATCTTGCACTACGTACACCTGGGGATACGTCTTTAAACTATTAAACGTCACTCTTAGTGTTGTTTTCAAGGAATTTTTCTTCATGCCGTATTATATTAATAAAATCCAAACTGATATCAAAAAACAAAATGCCCCTCGGGAAAGAATTACGATCGAAAGTTGGATGGAACTTACAATCCAACTGAGGATATCATATACGTATTTAGGAAAAGATAGCCACATGGGTGACGCAAAATGTGGAAGCGAAGTGGCAATTTATTCTACAAGCTTTAAGACGACCGAGTTTCAATTGCTAAATAAAAGGCTATTATAAGATTAGAACAGACAGTTGTTTTCAAGCAGTCGTGGAAGTGAAAGTAGTTATTTGATACGCTATACAATTATCTCAGCTCAAATTTAAAGGTTGAGTAGTATATAAGCTTCTCAGATTGATGTAACCCGTTTCCACATTTAATAATTCTGATCATTTGTAAATGGATTTGAATCCTGGCATCGTGGTTCCCGCTGCCAGGATGCAGACGAATGACGGTTTTCCTACTTTTTCCTACTTTTCTCATCCAAGGTAATGCCAATTTTACAATTCAAATTGTTCGCGTCGCTGTAACAAAAACGTTGCTAATTAATATTTCGTCCATAGGGACCACTTTCAGCGAACTTCATCCGTAGAATTCGCATTCTCCTCACACCTAGGGGTGGAGATTATTATCAGATTGCAGGATATACTAACGGTGAATGAAACACTGCCGCTATCGTATATATGTTTTAACAATTCTTGTAATCAGTTCCTAGATGCCTAGTATTGCCCAAGGTACTGGTACCTAAGATGTGTAGCAACCTAGATACTGGTACCGAAGTACCGTTACCTAGTTTTATTAACATAGGTATCAACCCCTGCTTGAAACAGTCCTTTGCGAAAATATAGCTTCGAAGAGGTCGTAGCATTGTACGGAGATATTATTGGCACTCGTATCATGCACAAGCACCGGGATTACCGAGAAAAACAAAATTCATTTTCCACATAAAACTAAGCGATTTTCTTTCGGTGCAACTAGTGTTTTCACAAATCGGGTATCATATGAAACCGTAGGATAAAAAAATTCACCAATAACGAAACTTCCATTGATCGATCATGAAAATGTAAACTTAAGACTGCGCATGCCAAAGGATGAGGTCGAGAAATACTCGAAACTAGTTTCAATCGGAATACCAAAGGGGATTGTAAAATTAATATCTTTTCGTCGCTTCTGTAATTTAAATCGTTGGGAGGGTGGACGGGTGCAATAAAAGTCAATGGCTGGTGACCATCAATGGGAAAGTAGAAACGGTGTGTTTCGCAGGGCACTCAACGGAACGAAAAGAGCGTTTGACCATCGAAAACGAGTCCAAGATCAATGGAGACTTTATATCGTGTTCGATCGTGAAATTCGAACCATCCGGTCAGAAAAAAATCGATTCCTTTTTCGTCCTCCCCATTCTCATGCCACTTTTATAATAAAAAGGATTTGATGATGTTTCTTTCCCTCTCCCCCACCTCACCGCCACCATTTCTCCCTCATTCTCCGCCTCTATTATTCACCACCACACGTTCTCATCTCTTACAAAACTCTCTCATTCCTGCACTCACCTCCCCGCCGCTCCCGATTCCGACATCAAGGGCAGACAGGTAGGCTTCGTCCTATCCTGCGACCGAGTGGCGCCACTCTGTCGCCCATCATTGAAATGCCACCCCCACCCCCTCCTCCCAACCCCCCAACGCCCCCTCCTGTCGCGCCTCCCCGCCTCCATCTCACCAAATCCCGTTTCCCACCCACTTCCCACCGCCGGCCTCGTCTTCCCCCACCACTCCCGATCTCCTTCCCCCCACCCTCTCACCATACCACCCCCACCGCGCTTGAAATGAAGCGTAACACCCTCCCCTCCCGCCGCATCGTCATCTACCTCCCTCGACCCCACACTCCTCCTTCAACCTCACCCCCGTCCCACGCGGAGCGTACGAATTTTTAAAAATTCGCTCCTCCATAGATACGTCATGAATAATATTTGACATCATTTATGTTTCATGCATAAACCTAGTAATAGGACCAGAGTCCTTGTGTCAGAGATGAGATGCCTATGAAATATGGTCGTCTTTTTCGCAATATTGAAAATATTTTCGCGAAAAATCTGACATCGTTTGAAAAATACTTAACTCATCCGTAATATTTCCTCTCACACTCTTTAACAGCGTATTTTCCTTATTGAAACGGCAGCTCACTAATCTATGTTAATGTGATGCATAACCACTTTGAGAGTTGAGGTTGCGGATTGATCAATTACCATAGGTAATTCAAGACAAATATAGCAAAGCGATCAATCAGAGGAATCTCTGTGCAGTCATTCAATTATTCAGATTTACCACATGTCGTGGTAGCTATTTCTTAGTACAGTGCTTGTGCTTTTTTCACATGCAACGCAGTTTTGTAAAATAAAGTTAAAACAAATTAAGGTTTATTATTTATCATAGGGGACGTGAGTGAGTGGAGTGTATAGCGAGGTTGATTACTGTGGTTGGAGGAAAAAGTAAAAAAAATAAAGAAATATTTCTCTTCACTAAGTTCACTATCTTTTCGATACTTAAAATCGATCCATCAGAGAATAACGCGGATTTTTCCGAAATATATCCGTTTTAGGTGGCAAATATCAAATTGAAAAATATTAATTTTTCCCATTGCTAATTGCTTGTACTCACAAGGAACTTCGTGTCACATAAATAATGTCATTCTTTCGAGCAGTGGCAGTTGACCGTTATGATGCTGAGACTTGATGACATGGATTTTGAAGTGTCATTTCGGCCATGTGACTTCAGATTCGCAGTATCATCTTTTTTGTTTTTTTTGTGGGAGGCGACCGACATCTGAGGTCATTTGCGTCATTGGGATTGACAGAAAAAGATGAAGGGTGGAGAGAAACCCGACGACGGTATTAGACTGCTTTTAACGAAAGGCGCCAAGGGGAGCACAGCTTAACGTCCCATCTGACGAATGGCGTACTCAATCACAGTGCCCTCCACAAAGCACCTCAGGTAGGGATCGGGACACCACTGAATAATATCTGTCGTCGACAGGATTCGAACCCGGGCCCCCAGGGTGGGAAGTAAGTACGTTATCTATAGGACATCGCTTCCTGTGTGACGAGGTCTTTGGTCAGGTCCAGGGATACTCAAGTTGACTCTCGACTGACGGAGACGAATAACAACACTGTGAATGTCACCATTCGGTTCAACCTGCTCTTGTAGGAGCAATACGTGAACTGCAAATCGTACATTCCCAGCTCCGGAGAGTAATAGGGAGAGGGGATCTCTTATGTATCTATAATTCGTGACAAGCGAATGCACTCAATGTCATAACCACAATATGAATCTATTATGCTATAATTATGATTTGGCTGATGAATATCCAAAAATTAGTGGAAATAAAATTTAAAATATTCCATACAAATATGGGTAAATGACCATTAATTCCACCACCAGAACTTTCGACCTGGAAAGGTTCTAGAGTTGTCCCTTCAATGTATTCAGGCTCGACTCAACCTTGTGAATCGCATCTTGAGGAATTAGAAAAACTTTGTTCGTTTCAGCAAACTTTATGGCGGTGTGACCACTTCCAAAAATACGCGACATTTTCAGGCGTGCATAGATACAAAAGCAGAGTCTCGTTGAAGCCAAAGATTGGTTATTATGGCGACGAATTATGTCTGTGTGAGTCACATCTGTGATTCAGTGCGGTTTTATTCCGTGTTTGATGTCCTTTCCACTCTTGGTTCCCCTCACATATGCGAAATCTTTAGGTGCCTGAAGGTACCTCACATCCCTCTTATATGATGAAACCGGTCGTACCGCTATGAATTATGGTGAAATATACAAAGCTTTTCTGATTCATCTAGTGCTGTACCTAATGGATACCGTTTGCAGTGAAAACACAATTTTTATTTAATTTTTAATGGCATTATGTGGTTGTGGAGAAGGATGGAAAACGAGATCCATTTTCGCGTCTATTTCGGCATCAGGTGCATCGGACAGATTTCATGAGAGCATAACATGCCGGATATACTATTGATCCATTGAGGTCGAATAAACACGGAAAGAGTTCGAGAAACACATCAGACACACAGTGAACAAGTGTTGTCAACGTGAGTCGCTCTCGAACGGCGAAAGACCACATCTTTGCTTGGCACACTAACATTCGCAAAAGAAGCGCACGATTTTTCGCGACGGTCATGACGGATGAATGTTTGATACCAATAAAATGCTATGCATCCAGCAAAATATATTAGGTATATATTTTCTCTGCGTGCATGAACATGCGATTTAGGCAATCTTGAACTTAATATCTGGATGTTCCCTTAGATTCGGTTGGTCTGTTTCTCTAAGCATCTGACACCCTATGAGCTGCAAATATCGTGAACCTAATGAGATTTAAAACATTAAATGCACTTTGACTGAAAGGTTGAACATTGGGCAAGATACGACATCAGGTCACCGATGACGTTATGCCAGCAACGAAACCTAGGTCTTTTAAATAAAACATATTAAGTGGAATATATCTACTGAACAAAATGGTTAATTCTGATAATAGTAACCTAACATTATACTCGGCTCCCATTTATATTGTCATGCAAATTTTGGAACCTTGGAAATAGTGGGAATATTAAAATCGCGGGCATGCAAGAGTCAAGGGCAGCCAATTTATCTAAAACCAACAAATGGATATATATTTAACCAATATTTCCCGATAGCTACACAGATGTGTCGCGTTCCTCTCTGGTAGGAGTTAATAGTGGTCTCGCCTTCCTCGCGGAACCTACGAGAAAACTCCTTCAACTTCTCCCTCTTCTTTCCCCGCCCCAAAGCCCCTATCCCATTATCCCTATCAACCCCTCCCGCCGTCCGTTTTGCGAGAGCGGAATTTTTGTTCCATATAAGGTCCGTTTCTCACGGAGACGAATGAGTCCCTCCGGCATACATATATATATTAATGTGTGCAGAGAAAAAAATATACACATGTGTATACATAAACATGTGCATGCATCTCTTGCCTCCATGTTTCATCGTTTTTTTTTCGTTTCAATGATGTGCTCATCCCATTCGTGGCAACATTTCTGATTAGGAAGGTGAAAGAGGGAGGAGGAGAAAAGAGAGAAGTGCTGGACCCACAGGAAAGATTACACGCGTGGAAGAATTCGCATGTCAGATCGAATGGCTAAAAAAATAATTAACCAATAAATATGGAAATTGCTGCTGTTGAAAGGTTAAGACTAAAGAAAGCAAACTTTTTCTAAAATTGCAATAATTACGATCTGTCCGTTACTAGGTATTCAAGTCGTGCATATATGAATTTAAATTTGCTAAAATTTCATTGAAACTGTTCGCACTTACTATTAGTGTTGCAATTAATAAGTATTATATGCAAGTAATAAGGAATATATGCATCACTAAGAAAGCCCAGCTGAAGAATATACGAGGGAGTAACGTTAAATTTTAATACTAATTACTAAAAACTTATCAAGATAGAGTGAATTTTCAATTCTCATTCTTAAGACTTCTCCATATGGTCACCATCCTGAGTTATGCATTTCTCCCTTCCGCATCTTGAATGACGTCATTTTTGTTGTAAAATCTCTGATTTTTTTTCAATTCTGGGAATAAGAAAAAATCGCTTGGGGCGAGAGAGTAGGGCGGATGTGGCAAAATTTCAAAGGCACATCGCTTTCATTGCCGGTCGCGATTAGAGGTCGCACCGTGTTTGCTTCTGATGAGCCAGTCGTGGAACCCAGCGTGCTGACACCTTTGACATGTGCAGTTCCTCGTGAGTTATTTTCCAACCACTGCCGTAGCATACATCAGTCTCATTCATGATCATTCGGATGGTTGCTCCTTCTAATAGGATGAAGTCCTCTTTCTTCAATGTGACAGCATCGTTCGTGAGTGATTGTCTGCCACTTCTTGGATCGTCTCTGAGGGACATGTGGCTGCCAGTTTGAAAATTTATTTTTCCACCTTAAAACTGTGTTGAATAATGACGAGCTATCATTTACATAAACAGCCACCATTTCATCGTGGATTTACCGGGCACTGTGAACTTTCACATGCATGAACATAATTCTGCGAGCCTATATCATCTCCATACTGCGAGTTACTCCAATCTACGGATTCCTGAGACAAAACAAATCAACATTAAATGCTTTAAGTTAAAATATTTTGCACTTTAAAGTTCAATTAATATTCAGAATAGATTTTATCCAGATATCTCGGTTATTAGTTTGTAATAATTAATTAAAAACAACATCCTCACGTAGATAGAGAATCAGGTTCGCGTCTACTTTGAAGGTTTCTACACCGTTGTAAAATACGGAAGATCCTAACGATTCATCTTCTCAATATTCTGGTTCGAACACGTGTTTTGCACATCTGATTCAGCATTAAGTCTTAGTTTTCTTTCAATAAATCACATAGGTTTGTCTTTATTATTTTCCAATCGTGTGGAATCATATCTGAAGTTTACAGAAACATTTCTGTTGAAGAAAATTCAGAGAGATGTATCTTTTTGTAGAGAGGCAATAACACTGAGATAACGTAAATTTATTTATTTTTTCCCACATGAAATTCATAACAACGACAAATTCAAACACCCAAGCCGTAGGTGGAGGAAGGCTCGCCTTGGTGGGAATGGGAATGGAACCCTCGATCATTGAGTGGGCATGCGGATACGTTTTCCCCCCGTCATCGACCCGACACCGTATCCGCCGAATATATGCGGAAGCATACGAGGGTTTGGAGAAAGATAGTTGTGAATGGGTACAGTTTAAGATGAGGCGGATACAAATATTAATTTATTAAACCGTTATCATGTATTATATTAAACTTATATCAACCGTCAGTGTAAGAATAGTGCACTTTAGACCATTAATTTACAAAAACCATTGGGTACTTTCAGGGCTGGTGCGACTCATGGAAATTTTAATTTAACTTAAACAAGTGCTCTGTGATGATATTTTTTAACAGAGCAATTCCTTCCCGAAAGCCTACTACAACAAGAACGCCGAAATAGAAAGTGTAGACTCAATTAAAAACTTAGGCGTTACCTTCACTCATGACCTCACCTTGGTGAAACATACGGGGAATATGTGCATAAGTTAAAAAAAATAGCATTTATTAGAAGAGTACTGGGCAAATGTGATGAAAGTATTGAAGAGAAATGTTATTGCTGGTTATGCCTAATTAAGAATATGCTGCTAGTATCCTCATGAAGTTGGAATGATTGCCGAATTGGACCGCTTGCAGCGTAGAGGAGTTAGATTTGTGAAACGTTGCTATGATAAACTTAGTAGCGTATCAAAATTGTTAGAGGAGCTAGGTCGGGAATAACTCACGGAGCGAAGGTTGAATTGCAGATTAAATCTCTTGCATATTTTGGAAGGAGGTATCTTTAATAATGATGTTGAAAATTATATTCTGGTTCTAACACGTGTTTTGCATATCTAAATCAGTGCTAAGTATTAGTTTCTCTTTCAGTAAATCACATAATTTTATCCTAATTATTTTCCAGTTTTAAGTAAAATTAGCACCTTCGTACTACGGTAGGAGAGATGGTTTCAGTAAAATTAGAGAGATTAAGTATAGGACAGATAGATTTAAGATGTCATTTTTACCACGAATCGCTCAGGGTCAGAAAAACGTTGTCCAACCGCTCGCAGGGTACTACATAAATATAATAAAATAGAATATCAATCGATAAGCCGCCTTCGTTAAATCAATGTATTCACACTCATTTTGTTTTCCATGATCTTTTGTTTTCCTTCACTCTTCCCTCCATTGTCGCTTTACTTACTCTAACTCAAAGCAGGTAATGGACGTATGTAATGTTTCAAAGCCTCAGATCTTAGATAGGCGTTAACCTCAAACCCAAAAAATAAGTCAATTGACATGAACACATTTGAAACAGAAAAAAACATACAGTAATGTTCCTGAGACAAGCGAATAAGTTTGATTATAACATTCCATTGTAACTATTCTTAGCTGAAACAACTGAAATTTAAGAGTTATTGCTGAAGAGTGAGTGCATATCAATATCTGTACCGCATGTTTATTTTTTAAGTTAAAATAAATGGAGTGTTGAAGGATCACAGGTATTTTTTAGTTTGACGGAAAAAGAGGAAGATAAATACAATTGTTATTTGTTTAAGAAATTATGTACGAGCATTAGCGTTCACCTCCAAATGTATGCACCTATTTTATTTTAATATTAAGAGTTTTCCCTAATTTTAGAATTTAGGTCTTGCATTACTCTGTACATAATAAATGGCATATGCAAGTTGAATGGGCCCCTCTAAAATAATTTAGGCGGGAGAAGAAACTATGTAAGTCTCAATCTCACATGACTAAAGACGATTATATATTATATACTTATTATCATCACAGCAAAATGAAAGAGAGAATATTAATTCCTTAATGATACATAATTGCCCTTTGGCTCAGGAACACGGGGAACAAAGCAAAAATACGCAGCTATTTGAATTTTGCATTCCAAGAGATTGCTAATAATTCGCGGCCAGGCGAGTAGGAACCTTTTTTTTTCCTTTCCAGGAGGCTGCTTCTGGAAAGGAAAAATATCATTCCGGTTGTAAATATGCGAGGGAATCACAAAAAAAGTTTCATCCGAGCTTCTCTTTCAATCACATGCATTCCCTTATACTTCCACGTCGCACAAGTAAAAGTTTTCCACATTCCCATCATCTAAGTGGGTAACCCAATCTCCATTGTTCCCGTCGGAGATTCCACGACACGGATGAATGAATACAACGGAACGACGAAACATAAGTATATGTATAAGAGAAGACCCGTCCGTGAACTCGGACAAAGGCATTGTCTCTCTCTCTCTCTCAGCATTCCGGACAAGTGTAATTGGCCACCCATTGGGGCTCACGCCGGGCGGTTCCCCTTTCATTGGAACGATTTTTGTCGGATTGAACAGATGCGCGCCTGTCGATGTAGCAGTTCTCCAGACCCCTTTCCTCCCCCATTTATCCTTCGACAGCGGCCGATACGTGAGCCACAAATCGTCTTACTCTTTCCCTCTCCACTCTCCTCGAAAACGACTTTTCAAGTTTTTACACCGACCGTCAAGAGAACATTTCCAGCATCTTGGCAAAAATACAGGGAAAATCCGAGACTCGAATTTAAAGGAAAAACGGAAATAAACGTAGGAATAATGTCCCAAGGCTTATAGAAAACCTAGGATGGGAACCTTCCCATTCTTTCACATTACTCGTACATACTCAGATCAAATTTAAAATACGCGAAACTTAATTGTTACTCATGGGAGTAAGTATGAATCGATAAAACTGATCTTTAAAATTATTTATAGTATTAGAGGAACAAGGATTAGGGGCTCTCCATTCACGAAGCTGGAATAATACTTTAGCACAGGGCGAAGGAAAATATTTCTGATGCAAGTTCATCAATACTGATCACTCCCAGTTTAATAAAATGAGAGTATACCTTTGTACCGATGGATTTAATGAACGTGGATACGAATATTACGAATAAATGAAGAGGGAGAAAATGCAGGAAAAAGAAAGAGGAAATTCTCCCGAAATTTAGCACGCCGATTGTCGCAACGGACCGTCCAACATCTACATTTACAGAGGCAGAATACCTTGAATGAGATACACGTATTTCCGACGCTATTTGATTAAAATCACAGCAGAACACACCAACTTCCATGTTTGGATCATTTACCACCTCTTTGCCAAATTTCCAGCTCTAGCGCATGATACAACTATTCAGATTATTTTCACTACATTGCCATTCAATCCTTTTCACACATTTTCACAGTCAATAATGACTTGATCAGGCCTATCATATTCATAGAATTCATTAATTACCACTGCTTACGTAACATTTAACGTATCGACATCTTCAATAATTTTTTTCCGCAAAGGATTGTATTGCCTCAGAATTCTCAACTGAACTAGGAACAAATACAGTGTGGAAATAAAAAAGCCACGAGAACGCCGTGATGTTCCAATTATACTCAGCAGCGTATCCACTTTACCACGTATCCAGCATTTACTCAGCAGCGTATCCACTTTGCTAGACAATTTAGGTTGGGATTCTCTTACACAGCGGCGTTTCCAATATAGATTAAACTTATTAAAAACATTTAAAGATGGGCCCTTTTCCGATGACATCAAGGATATAATACGAACCCCAACGTATTACGGTCGAAGGGATCACGAATATAAGACTAGAGAGATAGACTGCAAGACTGACAGGTTTAAAATGTCATTTTTTCCAAGAACGATAAGGGACCAGAATGCTCGTAGTCGAAATTCCCCAGGACTTAGTTCATTACAATAAGTATTAACGTACAGGTTAGGGACTTCGCGAGGATGTGTATACATGTGTGTATGTATGTATGTATATATATGTATGTGTGTATATATATATATATTTTTTTCCCTACAGGTTCCCCCCACCTTTCCTCACCTAACTCCCAACCCCCTCAACCCTTACCCTTCCCTCATGGTGCTACACCCCCTGCCACACACCTTTTTGGTGGCTCGCAGGGTACTTATGTAGATGTAGATGCAGATTATAATTTTTAAAAATCGAATGACGTTTTGACGCAATATCGTTTGGAATTCTTGGAATATGACTATACTGTAGCATTCAAACATGAGTCGCTTTTAATAAAATAGTTTTCAATAATAACTACAGTACTTTAAACAATTATTTATATCCCCTCATTTTATATATATTCCATTCCGTAACCTTATACCATCCCTTCATCGGTTTCCGGAGTGGGGAAGGGAAATCACGAACGACCAGAGCTCAATGAAGGATGACCGTTGGAGAGAGGAGGGGTAAGGGAGGATTCGAACTACGCCGAATGGTTTTCGGGCATCAATCGCAAATTGACATGGGCCGCATTTCATCCTGAATTATGAGAACGGGTCCATTGGACAGGAATGCAGAGACTCCCGGCCACTTACGCCGACGAGTGGCTAATTGGAAGGAGCGTGCAGAGAGAATGCCAAAGGTCTAACCCCCTCCCTCGATACGCGAGGACGGCTTTAAATCTGA
The DNA here is from genome assembly GCA_037158775.1 of Hetaerina titia. Classification (NCBI taxonomy): domain Eukaryota; kingdom Metazoa; phylum Arthropoda; class Insecta; order Odonata; family Calopterygidae; genus Hetaerina; species Hetaerina titia. The sequence goes on along the minus strand of CM073776.1, from coordinate 67,380,105 downwards.
AGCCAGGCGGTGGCGGATATGATATTGTCTTTTTGAAACCCTGGTCGGACAAGGCACGAACGAATTCGGAGATTTTATTACCGAGACGTCTTCTGCGAAGTAAACGAAGCGACTCCCAAGAATTTGCGCAGTATCAACAAACTACAAAAATGTGTAGACAAATGCCTCCTCCTATTCACAGTCTTCCTCACGAGGTTTGGAAGAATATCGAAATAAAACCGTGGATCTGAATAAATGATAATACTCTTGTTAGATAGGCAGCTAAGCTAGCCGTATACAGTTGGGATCTCTTCTTCTACCAAGGATGCCCTCATTCGCTGCATCCAGTTCAAAGTAAAACCACAACTACGATGCGAAGATTAAAGTAAAGAAACGAAGGATGATGAAACAATTCAAATTAAAAATACGCTTGAAATACGTAGATTGAACCCTGAGGGATTATTTGGGGGGAGAAATCAATGTTAACGCTAGTCAATAATTTGACGATTGCTTTGTATATTAGGCGTAAATGAAGGAAGAATAAATCTGCTATTTCCATTCGAATTTTTATTTTTTTACGACCACAGTTTCGTTGCAAAGCAACACCATCGTGTGGATTGTCTTTGAGGATGGGACAGCGCTTCGAATATTGCCATCTATTGATGAACAACCGAATTTTATTTCTTGAAAAACAGGGTTTTCCTATGACACAACGAAATGCCTGTTCCTTATCCCCTTCTGCAGAGGGGTATCAGGTTCGCCTATAATCAGTCACTGACTAGAGGAGGTCTCATAACCGAATTTGGGAAAACAGCAAATTTGCGGCCGATATATCAGGCTTCCTACCAAAGGAAAATGTTTATGCTGTAATAACTCCACACGCATCAATACTGCCAATTTACTGCTTAACATAAAAACATGACAGTAAAGTAATAAAAAAATACGATCAAACATAAACAATAAAACGTATTAAAATGTCGAACTTTAATAGACAGGGAGGGTGCTAATTATTTTTAAAGGCGAGATACAACTAAATTAGTGAAGTAAATCATTGCAATACCATAAAGTTATACATTTTCAAAAAATAATCGCCATTTAATGTGTTACTATACTATTTTACAACTTTATGAATTTTCATACTTTATACATGTACGTAAAACCTATAATTGGTGAATTAGAGGTGATGGGTGGATGGGTGACGGGCTTATGCCTGAGAATCTTAGTCTTCCGGACAGCTGTTGTTTCATGGACTATTTATTTTGGGCAATTGGTCCGAAAAGTTTTCCTCTTTGGAAATAATGAACAATGGAGGCTTTTCAGTCGGACATAAACTTGCCTTTGGGTTTAAATCCTGGTGTGTATTCACCCCCTGCCGCACACCCTAGCGGTGTATTACAGGGTACTAAAATAAATGTAAAAAATAAATTAAATCTAGAAGCACGCACGCTTTTCCTGGATTTTATTATTTTCTTTTCCATTTCACCGATCACAAACAGCAGAATAATTGATTGCCTCGGTTGCCAATCTCGTGAAACTGAAGTAAAATACTGTATTTATCCTAATAATAAATGAGTGGCAACAAGAAAGTTATTGCTAGACACATAATTGAATAGACGTTTCCAACCGATTAGCTTATTTTATCATGTTATCAAATTCCCCATTTCGACAAAAAACCGTCACGATCTCTTAGCATTTTATAGAAGAGAAGTGAGCACATAAAAAGATTTTCACACGCCTCCAAGCGAAACAAAATTACTTCAAGATACATTCATGCAACGTCCACGTAATATCCTGGCGGTCACATCGGAATGGGATTTATTACTTTTACTGCACGTTACAATGGTCTCGCGATTTACTGATGATCCCTAACAATGAAATAAGAAGATTTTCCAGCGGGAGAAGTATGACGAAATAGAGAAAAACGACCCGTATTGTGGCCCGAGAAAACCTTCCTTCCTCTCGAGCACATCGAGACGGGGAGAGCGGTATGGATGGAGTGGGAGCGATCGAGACGATAACAATGGGGAAGGTCTGGACGGAAAGGATGTGTGACTGATCCTGATGGACGACATGGATGATCAGTGGGACTTGAGGGCTTCGAATAAAAGGAAAATGATAAGGTAAGTTAGAAAAGGAGGAATGCCGGGGATTATGGGAAGGAGAGTGGAAGAGGACGGCAGTAGGCTCGGCGACAGTAGTGCACATGCTCAGTCACTTCTTTGGTCATCAGAAGAACTTCACTCCTTCAAATGTTAGAAAACTAATGGATATTAGTCGACCAGTAGATTTGTTGCATTTTCACTTTCTTGTTTTCTCTCCGATATAAGGTATTCCTGGGAAACCTAAGGTGGCACAGGGGAAAGGAACTGGCCCTCTACTCTCATGTGTAAATTTCACAAGTCACATAGGGCTTAGCAGTCGGTGAACTCTACCCTCGCCCATCATACCAACCATCTGGTAGCTTACTTTGGTGGTCAATAAATTGGAACACGGTACGGATTTCAATTGTTTATGTTTTTCGTTTAAATCTCATTCAAAATGTGCAATTAATGCGGAATCAACTCAAAACAAATTACTATTAATTGATATGACCGAGATAATTAAGGCAGAGACTTCGTGGAATGCCAATATGATGTTGGAGAGCCACAAAGACTTGCGCTCGGCTGAAAAACTTGTTTTCTGTGGAACGCAAAGTGTGCGTGTGTTATGTTCCTGCCATTGAATATGGCGTTGAAGTTAAAGCTGTGTAAATAGAAACGTCGAAGAAGTATTCATTTGGAAAAAAATACATCTCCAGATCAGCCTCGCTGTTTTGGTTATCTGGGTTAGCTTGTTTTTGACTGAATTTTGCGGATTGAAAGGCTATTATTTTTTATTAAAAGCTCTTAGGCACTACCTTACTGCATTGACGAAAATAGTACGGTTCGGGTGATTTAAAAGTGGTACACGCTATTTTTTGCTATTTTATCGATCATTTCAATTGTCGGAATGATTAAATATACAGCTACGTTGAACATGAAAGGCGTAAGAAAAATTTTAACATGATCTATAAATAACAAATACTTTTTACATATCCATCAGTTTCATACCTCAACATTGAAATTAGTGTTAACTCTTCGAAATGTATAATATTATGGACAAAATGAGCAACTCAAATTGTATTTTTTTTTAATATCATTCAATAACTATTTTTTTATGGAGGCAGGAAAAATGGATGAAAGGCGTATTGAGCGGTAGTGGAATGTTGAAGAAGGTAATAGAGGGGAGAATGTTAGGCAAACGAGGAAAGGGCAGGAACAGTATAGGGATGTTGGACGGGATGAAGGGAGGAAAGAAGTACACAGAGATGAAGAGGGACCTGATGTAGATTAGGTTGCTGAACTGGGCTTTGCTTGGAGTTACAAAATGTTTATTTGATAGTTGTGCCCATCCAAAAACCTACCTTAACCGGTAGATTACCTAATAATAATAAATAATTAGTTTTTACCGTTGAAAACACAAAGAACTTGAATGACCGCAATCATTTAGGAATAAGCACATTATGCTACATTTTAATTCGAACATATTACTCCCGGAAATTAGTTTGGTATCATTCGAAATTTGTCAAAGTAGAATTTACCACTCAAAAAATCTAAATTCGTGTACTTGGACTTTCATGTTAAAACTGAGTTTCTTGGCATGCGTGGTGCTGAAACTTAAATGATGCTTAAATTTATGCTAATTTTGATCTAAATTCCCAATCTAAACAGCTTCTGTACATAATATTCGGAAGTTATGATGGCAGGCACAAGCTAAAACTAAAGTTCTACTGTGACACATTTGGTTAAGCTGTAACATACTACTTTAAATCTTTGCCTACCGACTTCAGTCTATCGGCAAATAGAATGTTTTGGAATAGCATATAGTGTCTGATTTTTAAACTATTCAATGGCATCGCATCGCATCAATTTTTTTATTAAGTTTTTCAAATTATTTCTCGTGAGATGTCGCAGGACCATGATGAAAAATTATGATTAAGTAGCTATTTTCTCAGCTTTCGCTCAACTCAAGACCAAACAATGTTGGCCAACTTTACTGCAACGAAATAATTCACTTAATGAGGTTGATTCATTACGGCTCTTAATTACTGAATATAGTTTTGAAGTAATAATTGGAAAAAGACAGTCGACAGAGTTGAAGATGATTTCAGCTAAATATTTCCACTACACGTTCAATCTAGGAATAGCTCGAATCAGAATTAGAATTTTTTAGCGAAGTGAAATTACCGCATAACCAGTTAAATGAGCCTCTAACTACCTCGCGTTTACTGATTTCTCAAAGTGCCATTTGATCTTATCTTCGTGTTTATTTTGAACATAATCGACAACCACGTGGTAGCTGAAGCAGGGGGATAGACGTAGATTGGAGGCTTTTGAAATGTGGGTGTGGAGAAGAATGGAGAAGGTGAAATGGACCGAAAGGAAAACAAATGAGGAAGTACTGGAGATGGTGGGTGAGGAGAGGGGTTTGTTGAGAGAAATCCTATGGAGGCAGGAAAAATGGATGAAAGGCGTATTGAGCGGCAGTGGGATGTTGAAGAAGGTAATAGAGGGGAAAATATTAGGCAAACGATTAAAGGGCAGGAACAGGATATGGATGTTGGACGAGATGAAGGGAGAAAAGAGGTACACAGAGATGAAGAGGGACCTGATGTAGATTATGTTGCTAGATTGGGTTTTGTTTGGAGTTACAAAATGTTTATTTGATAGTTGTGCCCATCCAAAAACCTACCTTAACCGGTAGATTACCTAATAAAATCGACAACCGTGATACTTATAGCCAACGATACCTTGATCCGCGAGAGACTGTTCAAAGATTCTCGAAATATTTTCAAAGATGTGGCTATAATTTTGGATCCAATTAACTTTGTATACATAACACCCAATTTTCACGGAAAAATATTGCCCTTATGGTTCAATAGCTCTTTGTTTGCGCGCTCAATTTTAAACTTTCAGCGATTGCAGAATTCTTCAGAATAACTCGTACTCCGACCCTTACCAGAGGGAGAAGGCTTTAAGTACAGCACACAGTGGGATCGAATGTTAAATTATGGATACCTTTCTTTAACAATAATTACTACTGACGCTGGGTTTCTCTCCAAACTTAATCCAATCCCTGACAATTATTACTCTGCCAAATTATCTTCATATGCTAATTGGCGTAAATGACCTTCCCTGCCGGTCGCCACCCCTAATGACTGAAGTCCTCCACTTGCTTATCATTCATACTTTAAATCTTGTACAGAGGGCTGTATGACTAAAGCTGGTACTGTCGCTGCATTATGAAACGTTTTAGTCAGTAATTTTTACCTCAGGTAATTTTGTAATGATTACAACATTCGCCATATTGACGTATGATATTCCGGATTTACGTGGCACACGAACTGCGTTTCATTATCATGGTGCGAATCATCAGGCCACAATTTTTAGAAACGGCGCACTCTTAAGTATTTGATTATTTTAGATGAGTGTGCGGGTTGTTAAAATGTGAGCTGGATAGGGAAAATAACAAAAAATCCAAGACTATTTCTTAGAGTATTTTCTTAAATTCACGCTCCGTTGATCGATGCATTTCGTCAGTTTCGTTCGGGCAACTTCTGCTGACAGAAAGTAGAGGGACACTTTGCGGTCAACGGTCCACTAGGCTCCCTTCGAGGGTCTCGAAATCATGGTGATGGAGCTTGGGGAGAGGTTGGGGTAGGAGGACAAGAGGGTAGGGGAAGAAACATTGATCAGTTCGGGGTTAGGGAAGATAGCCGGGGAGGGAGAGGGGTGGAGAGAGACTGCGGGTGTGGACGAATAAATCCGTAATCTCGGTGATGCATTATGGGTTTGGGGGAGGGGACCGTCGGAGGGTGGGGAATGGCGAATGGTTTTGGAGGGGCGAAATGTTAGAGCGGAGGAAAGAGGGTGACGTAATAGTTCCACCCCTGTGAATTCCCCTTCAGCCCGCTGTCTTTACTTGAGGATAGCGAAGGGATTCGGAGAGTTCTGTATATGTATGAATCCTCTGGATGAGAGGAGTGGATTTGACTCCGCTCCCATACCACCGCATCCTTCGGGGGGATAAGGGATGGTTCCGGGTGCGGCGAAAGGATGGAATTGAGATTGGGGAAAGAGGGGGGTGAGAAATTGTCATTCTGGGGAGGTTGAGGAGAGTAGGAGGGAGGGAGGGTTTCGGAGCCAATTTAAGTAAGGGTCTGGGACGGGCAGAAGGACTTTGGACGGGGCACCGTCACGGGACTGCAAGAAAGGGGCGGAAGGAGACGTAAAATTGGGTCGGAGTATAAGGGAGAGAGCAAAGAAACTTCGGGAGATAGCAACCATTTGGTCCCCGGACAGCAAATTCCAAAATTATCTCTCGATAGCCTCAGACCATTTGGACTTCAGCGCCGTCAGACGTCTCTGCCAAAAGGGTAAGGAGAATGACCCCCAAGGGGGCTATTCCGAAACTTGAGTTGTCTGGTGATAACTCGGCTTTGGGCAATCCAAGAGTCACCGACGGGACACTTCCTCGGGAGACTTTTCTACAACGCATTTACCCGCCATGGACGTCAGATCCCAGATCTCGCGGCTTCACGAGGACGGTGTCGAGGAAACGTCCTTGCGCTATTGTCTGCCATATGCTCGTGTGTTGTGTTTCAAGTGGAATATCGATACTCCTCTATCAGGATTATTGGAAGGGATGGCAAACCTACAAGTTATTTTAAGGTAAATAACCTACCTTAACCGGTAGATTACCTAAAAAAAGGGTATTCCGATGCATCAGAAGTTGTCATTGGAACAGGCTCTGAGAAAAAGATAGGCAAGTCTGCAATGGATTTCCAAAAGCCACATATAGATCAAGTATTGCTTAATAAGAATGATTTTCCCTCTTATTTTAGTAATTTATTTGAAATCACAAAAATACATATGTTCATACAGGGTTCGTCCGGAAAATAAGTTTATGATGCTCATTGTCTTTTTTGACAAAAGGGGAGTCGTCCACTACGAATTTGTACCTGAACGGCAAACTGTAAATGCTGCATTTTACGTCCAAGTGCTCGACAGGCTTCGAAAACGAGTCGCCCGCGTCCGCCCAGCGATCAAAAACATCTGGCGGCTGCATCACGACAATGCGCCGTCTCACACCGCGCTTGTCGTGTCGGACTTCTTGGCCAAGCACGGCGTGGCAACGCTGCCGCACCCGCCCTAAAGCCCGGACTTGGCACCACCGGACTTCTTTCTGTTCTCGAAGATAAAGAGGAGTTTGAAAGGAACGCGATACGGGACTTTGGACGCCGTCAAAGAGGCCGTGACGACGTGTCTTCGAGAGGTTCCCGATGATGCCTTCGCGGGAGCGTTCCAGGAATGGGAACGCCGTTGGAACAAGTGTATCGACTCAAAAGGGTCCTATTTTGAGGAATATTAGCTTAAGATATGCAAAAGTGTAATACATTTTTTTTCCTGAGCTCAGTACACTTATTTACCGGACGAACCCTGTATATACATACATATATTGCTTTCCTACTTTTAAAAATACTATAATTATCCATTAACGTTCAAATTGAAGGCCAAATACTAAAGCACGTAAAATTTACTTTAAAGCGTTTTGGACCAAGATGGTAGCTGGGGCATAGGGAGAAATTTGTTAGAGACAAAAAGGTTTGACGATGAGGAGGGAGCTGATGACACGGAATTTGAGTATATATGTCTGGAAAAGATTATTAATAACTTTTATTCGGATCGGGGTTGGAGACTTCCGAAATGTGGGTGCGGAGGAGAGTGGAAAAGGTGGTGTGGAAAGAAAGGAATGGAATATGCAGGAAAAGTGACGTGAATGTTAGACGACACGAAGAATAGGACGTAGTACAAATATTAGTAGTACAGCAGCCGAAGAAGGACCTCATGTAGTGCAATATATTTACTACAGAAGAGGTTCAGAAACCGACAGATAAAGTAACATAATTTCAAGGATCGCCCCAAAGCTATATTATTTATAGTAAATATCCAAAAGTAAGGAGAAGTCCAAAAGATCGAAAAGTATTAACAAACGTTGAAAGAAACTTGATCATTTATCGAATGGAGGGAGAATGAGAACTTCGTCCATGCATGAGAAAACCTTTTCGAATTGAGAACAAAACGAAAATGCCTTCAATACTCGTAGTTACAGAGCAGCATCAAGGCCTCATGATAAACTTTTATTATGACTTCCCTATTGGAGTTAAATTAATAACGGCATGCTTCAAATGAGGTGTGTATTGGATACAAAGAAATTCATATGGATTGAATTCGGATTAATTGTGCATAATATCGTCATGATCTCCGTGAATCACCAAAATAGAACAACATTTTTTCTTGTCGATCGGAAAATATGAGCCATCTCACGTCAGGACTGTTGTCAATCAGCAACACAAAAGGCTATTGTCTCTCGCAGTCTCAAGAGGTTGTTAAGGATTGCTATCCCCGCTTTAGAAATACCATTTCATGATCATCTTCTGGCTTGGAGCTCGAAAAACAGCCCCATAAATAAGATTACACCGAATAACGTCTCATCTTTCCTATTTACACTGGCTAAGCCGCACTCATATTCCCATAGGTTGTGGTACGCACACACAAGCGACAGTTGCGTCGCGGAAAAACCGGATATGGTGAACCGTTTACCGCTAACCACTGTCATGAACATCGGGCGAATGTTGAGAGTTGTTTGAGGAAGCTTCTGGGATTTCCATGGCGACGAAGGGGTGGCACTCTGCATTAGGTGTTGGGGTGGGGAAGGGGGGTAGCGAGGGGAAAGAAAGGGTAGGAGGTGTGAGATGCGAGGACATGAATCGAGCCAATCAGAACGGGGTCCACTCGTAGGAATCATCGTTATGCAAATGTGGATTACATGTGGAAGATGGGCTAAGCGGATTAGCCCATCTAAGGGGAGGACAGGCTGGGCAATGAGGTTCCAGAGGGTGAAATGGTCACAATGCATCGTTTAACCCCTCTGCACAACAGTAACAGCAACAGTGGACGAAGGAAGAGTCAAAATAACGTGCATCGATGCCAAATGAAACCTTCATAAAACCTCTCATCCTTTGAGAAAGGCAAGAAAAACAGGCAATGGGAAAGGAAATAGGTAAATCAGTTAGTTTGAGAAGGAATGTCGATAAATATCTCTCCGATTTACTATTTAAGTGATAGACCCTATCGCAAGGTAAAACGACAAGTTCTCTGCCCCAGGTACCGATATTCATACTTTCACCTCAAGCATAAAATATGAGACAGAAACAACTCTTTACTGAGACGTCAGTTAATGGTTTGAGAAGTGAAAAGGAATGAGAAAAGATCACTTTTCTTCCTATTCGGTTTTATCTCAAAGCCTTACAGTGAAAATATGAGTTTTCCTCACAATCCATACTGCGGACGAAGGTTAAAAATGTCGCCATACCTAACACTCCCGTTTGGTTTTCAAGATTTTTGACAATATGTAACATTATAATAATAAAATATTTTATATTTAGCAACTCGTAATTAGCTTTAAGTCGGAATAAGGACCCTTGCCCCAATAAAGTATTCATTGCCAAAGTTGTTGGTAAAAATCCTTTTCAAAACCTAAATGCAGCCTTATGAAAAAGCCGAGAAGGTAAGAGAATAGAATAAATGAAAAACTCCAATAGCCGTAAACAGTTAACCTTTCTAAAAAAAAATTACAAGGTGGTTAGTTGGCTAACGCCACAAGTCAAGAATGGGGTAAAAGGTAAAAAAGGAAAGGGAAAAGAAAGGTGGAGTTTTTCATTTATTCTATACGACTAGCCGTAAGAGCTCAATTCCCCTCGAGGTAAGAGAAGCAGATCCATTTCTTTAATGCCTTAATTTACAAGCTTGTACACTTGCAATATGGTGCCAGATTGCCAATATGGCATTCAGCAATCCCACCCTCTCATCCAACATCTCATGATTTTATCTTTTCAGGATTCTTAGCACTTCTTTTTTCATTTAGATCCGTGAGTAAATTATTCCGAGAGAAATTCATCGCTCCTACATTTATTGGACATTGAAAAACTGAAAATATATCGATATAGAGATAAAAAAAAGTTCTCATACATCGATATATCGATCAATCGAAGGAAATAAAATCGCATTTTACCCGGCATTCTAACGAAACGATTTCGATTTCGCGTTCACGTCGCACATCGCTTTCATTCTGTTCTGATCATCACGTTTCATACTTATTGGAGTAGTTCGGCATGTCAACGAAATGCCGAGCGGGTTATTTTGATAGGCACCACCCCCCAAAAACATCGCGGGCTTATGTCACGGATGCTGCGTATTTTGTTTTAATCGGAACCCGACGGCACTCATTATGAACTTCCATATCACTTGGGTGCAAGAAAAACAATCGCATTAATGCCTCACGTCGCGTTGGCTTCATCGTTGGGTCGCACATCTTCATTTTCATTCCCTCGACTCATGTGAACCCCGAGCAATGCTTTGAAACCCCCTCCCGGCCCCCTACTTTGCCAAACGACTCATTCAGCCTTTTACGATATAAAACCATATCCATGTTCGGCATGGATGAAAGGGAGGGGGGAGGACGTTGGAGGAAGGGATTCACTGCACCGCAGAGGGTGGTGACCCCCACCCTTCCATCCAGGCCCTCATCCTACTGGTGCGAGACCATTCGCGGAGGGAGCATCGTCTCTCCCCCAAAAGGGCAACAAGTCGACGACGGAGAGCGTGCATGTCACCGTACCGAGTGGGGAAATCGCTTGCGCGTCGCCTTCCCCATCAATGAGAGTGCGTAAAAGAGGCGCGGCGACTGCAGAAATAAATTATTCACACTTTCGAAAACCCTCCGAGGCATGGCTGACCGGAATCAAGACTGACTTCCTCATCCGTGCAAACATCGATGTGAAAATTTCAGCCAGGAATTGTGGGGGAAATTTTTCTGTCTGAATAAAATCGAGAGTCATCTTCTTTTATTCCGTGCTGTTGCCACGGCAAGTGATTCTCGTCAGTTATTACGAAGTTTCTGTCCGACATCCTTACTAAGTCATCTGTACGCCGACGACCTATGGAGTCAAAATCCTTCTGTCTGCAGTTTAAATAAATAGACCTTTCACTTGAAATTTGAAAATTAAACAACTTGACGTTTCCACAAAATTTTATTCTCTGCTTAGGTTTCGTTATGGTATAACATCATCAGGTCGTACCATAACGAAACCTAGGTAGCGAATAAAAAAATGTTTATGTAGAAAAGCCAAGTTGTTTAATTTTCAAATCTCAATATGAAGATTTTCCACCAAGTCACGCCGGAAATTGTTTTATTTATAGACCTCTCACATTTCCGGCGCTAATTTTTGCCCAGCATTTTTAATGTTGGGGCTGTTTAATATGAAAACTATTAGACACAATATTTCATTTAACCTTCATTTCAGATTTTTGAATGATGTTGTTTAAATTAAATCGTTCTTTCGCTTTTCTTAATTCATTTCCCTGTTTTAAATCGCGACAGAATATTCAGGATTGAGTTGGAAATGAATTTTTATTGAAATTTATGTCAATATAAATTAAGGTTTCCTAAGTATGTTTCTAGACTCCGAACAAGCAATTAGGATTTAAATGAAACTAGCTAAAATTAAATGTGGTTCTTCATTTGCTCGATGTAGTATCCTCATCAAACGGCACTGTTTTAGCCGTTACTCGGGGGAATTTCTTCATCGTATGGATAACAGAAAAATAATAATTACACAGTTAATATTATTGACGGCCATTGTTTCATCACCTTGTGGCATCATCAGATGATGATGGTCATCAATAAATATTAATTGTGGAATAGCTACGTTTCCATTATCTATCCTCACTATACCTTATTTGGTAGTCGCATACTCGTACCTCTTTGTGATCCCGGATTTTACGTCTAACAATGATAGCTGAGCTCGTTTGATGAGGAGCAAACCAACATAAATACAGGGATTGTATAGATAAACTCCAGGGTTATGCCAGCGAACCGAAACCGGTTTATATTTCTCGCTTCCAATCTAACACCTCAGCGCTATCTGAAACTAAATCTTCTGTTGAAACGCTAGTGAATATTTCTCCGAATGCATAAGAGATCGGGAGAATTGCTAAAGATTCTATGATAATACCCTGAAATTCACCACTAGTCAAACAGAAAGCGGAAATCACGAAAATAAACAATGCGTGCCAAAAAAGTTTTCCTCATTTCGCATGATTTCGAGTTGACCCACTTATTAGTAGAACTGTATCAATATAAATTGATAAAGACCACTTCCGTACTTACTTCCACCACAAGTACAAAGTGAAGAATGTCCAAAAATTTTCCACTTTAAAAAGTAAACTTATGCGGAACAAACAAAGAAAAGGACATGTTTTATGGTAATTCAAAACCGTAAACAAGATTGGAGGGTATTTCTGAAATTCTCCCCGCGGACTTCAGAAATAACTCCAAAGCAGCCAGAACTAATGCACGAGAATATCTTGTTGTCAAATAGTGGAGGATAAAGACATGAATTCGAGACATTACCAAAATTATGGTTTGATCGGTGGAGTCTCTAAACGAAGCATTTCATGAATTCACATATTTTCGAAAATTAAAATTTTTCTCATGAGTTTATGGGAGGAGATTAGTAGACACGGACAAAAAAATAACATCCCTCCTCGCTCGCAAATTTCCCTCAGACCTGGTTCTGAATCAGTTTTGAAGAAATACAGGAATAAAAAGCATGAAATTTATGAAAAAAGGTCAAATACTACCTCCTTATGCAGACAGAGATACCTCGTCATCAGACACGAATTTCTAATGTGGTCACATCCCTCACCATTAGAGGCACGGAAAGATCCCATTCATGCTCTTAAAACGAAATCATCAAGATTTGAAAATAGCATTACCATTTTCGAAAGGCTATTTCTCAATTCAGTAGTTTACTGTTTAATAGATATACCGAGTATTTTCACGATTTCGTCGGAATATCAACTTTTGTGGGCATCAAAGCCCTGCTTTTACGTAAATATGCGAGCGTAATATTTTCTCAAAGTATAGGTGACATGCCAGACAGAAAAGTTTGAAAAAAATTTGATCATTCGTACTCGATTGGGGTGGCGTAGATGACCGAAAGAGAATACGTAAGGATGGGCAGCCGCTCATAAATTCTTGTACACGCACGCTTCCTGACTCGGCGGACGAGATGAACGTCTAGATAATGTCGCGTCGCGTTGACTGGATTCTCTGGATGTGATCGATGAGGGCCAAGGGCTTCGTGGTGGGGGAGGAAGGGTGGTGAGGACTTCGGGGAATGCTCTTAAGCCAGGGCGCAATAAAAAGGGGAACTGTACCACCATCCCCCCACAGTTTCCCCGCGCCCATCAACGGGAAAGGGGGTGATGGCGGGGGTGGGTAGGGTTAGGCGAGGGTGGGCATGCTTGGAGATGGGGATGTGTGTGTGTGGGATCGAGGTTGACATGGAGGGAGAGGGAGGGGCCATTTGATCGCTCATGAATAACATGTCCGCATTATCTGCCGTGACTGCAGTGGGTGGAAACGGTCGATCCCCCACAGAATCCTCGCCCCATTTGCCCCCCATCTCCCATGCATTCTCCGTCCTCCCCCATTTGACTGCTCTGCAGTACTGGAAGGGAGCGTAGGGACGAAAAGACCGCTTCAAAGTGGGAAGCAGTCACATTATGATATTTTGGAAGTCTTATCAGAGGAGGAGTCTCGCTCAACTTGAGGCTGTAAAGTCTTCACTTTCACTCGTTCCTTGAGTCCAGTTAGAGGACGAGGAAAAGGTGCAGCAAAGAAAGTAAAGAGGATGAAACCCTCCGATTAATTGGTTGCTAGGCTACAGTCGTTGTGGGGTGACTGGATGTGGATCAGATTCCTAACCCTCCCTCCCCTGCTCGGACAACCCACCCTTCCATTCCTCCCTCCCTTCATCCCTTTCCGGCAGCCTTCCACTTCCTCCCCCAATATTCCACTCGGCCACGTGTTCACGGAGGCCTTACCCCACCCCACGCACCTAGGGAGCTCAAGTTGTCTCCCCGACTTCAAACAACCCCCTACCACCTCATCCCCCGTCCCTGAAAGTCCACTTGACATCCATGGGAGTGGCGCTTTATGTGGTGGGGATGGAAGAGGGAGGGTAGTATGAGAGGGTACCGGAGAGAGAGGGTGCCGGAGGGATGTGAGATAGGAATTCGCTATAGAGGGCGAGGGAGATGCATTGTGATGGGTAAGGGCTTCGAGGTTTCATAAGGTCGCTCGAAAGGTTGAAAGAAAATGAGAATACTTTCGCGCTCACGTGTTCCAAATGGAGCAAACAAGGGGAGGTTGGGGCAGGCGTCCAATGGGACTGGGGAGTTGAGTGGGTTGTTCGAATAGGTTGGTAGTTCGGCATAGGACTAAAGATGCACATCCGAAGCAGCTTAAATTATAAACTTTATTACACGCTGTAGTAGTCTTTGGGGTTTTAAAGTATTCCAGACGGCTGAGACTTCATTGCGACGTTAATGCATGTGTGGAATATCCCTTGAAATCACACCAAGATCACGGTAGGAGTCATTTGCACGATAATCCTAGTCGGCGAGCATCCCCCTAATTAAATAGGTATATTTGCCAAAATTATGACATGCTTCGGATGCATAATTCGGCAGCCAAAGAACCTGATAAATTAAGTTAAGGTCTTTTAAAGTTGTCACTCCTGATATATTTTCAGCAAAATGCTTTCATAATTTCAAATATAAATATAAATATTTCGATGGTTGAAATGGTCGACGCTAATATTTATCATTTATCATAAAATCGCCCTGGTAAACCCAAATGCTTTGGCTTTAATCGTTGTAACGCAATCCTTATGTAACATTTTATCAACAGGAAACAGGACTTGGATCCGAAACCAGGGCATTAAAATAGTAAAGAAAACAAATATTAGAAAATGACTGATTATAAGTATTACTTTTGATGAATGCTTGCAGTCAAGAAACTCCCATATTAATGCTACAGTCTAGCTACTATAATTAAAATACAATGGTCGAAAATGACTCCAGTTCTGGATTATTATCTGCAATTATATCTGAGAAAATTTTTATAAAATTGCGAGGTTGATCCCCTAACCTTGTTCAATCCCAAGAGTAGGGTCGTGAGCTTGTACCAGAAGGCCAAATAATCATGTATAATAACTTCCTTCCTTTATCCACTCTGTATCTAAGGACCAGAATACTGCTAGTAAACAAAAAGGTGCTTCGGCATTATTCGACGATATTCTCTCAAAAAGGCGGCAACTTAATGGGTACTACGCTAAGAAGATTGACTATATCTCCGGGATCATTTTCCATTGAAATTATCTTCCTTATTTATATAAGCAACAGAATAATGAATTCCCACAGTTGCCGATATAGAATGAGGATTTACATTATCAGTTAGTGCTAGTAAAATTGAACACCAGTTTCAAGAGTTGCCCTCAAGAGAAAATGAGAATTTAAACGCATTAACTGTAAGGAAAAGAAAGGAGTAACGGGATTCCGTTGAAAAATCTTAAATAAGTCACAAAAGCAACCATACGACAGAATAATATTACAAGGACCCTACGAATTACGGACGAGATGATTAGGAAGATAGACAAGGGATAGAAATGGAAAAATATACACGAAAAAATTTGGCAGAGGAAAGTAAAAAAAATTAAAATATTAAAATATGGTGTAGGACTAACAGCACAAAAACCAGCGCTACGTAAGGCATAGGGTAAGAATATGGTGACTTTACAAGGGAAGGAATATACAGGGTTCGTCCGGAAAATAAGTGTACTGAGCTCAGGAAAAAAATGCATTACACTTTTACATATCTCAAGCTAATATTTCTCAAAATAGGACCCTTGTGAGTCGATACACTTGTTCCAGCGGCGTTCCCATTCCTGGAACGCTCCCGCGAAGGCATCATCGGGAACCTCTCGAAGACACATCGTCACGGCCTCTTTGACGGCGTCCAAAGTCCCGTATCGCGTTCCTTTCAAACTCCTCTTTATCTTCGGGAACAGAAAGCAGTCCGGTGGTGCCAAGTCCGGGCTGTAAGGCGGGTGCGGCAGCGTTGCCACGCCGTGCTTGGCCAAGAAGTCCGACACGACAAGCGCGGTGTGAGACGGCGCATTGATGTGATGCAGCCCCCAGATGTTTTTGATCGCTGGCCGGACACGGGAGACTCGTTTTCGAAGCCTGTCGAGCACTTGGACGTAAAATGCAGCATTTACAGTTTGTCGTTCAGGTACAAATTCATAGTGGACGACTCCCCTTTTGTCAAAAATCCGGAAAAAATCAGTACACTTATCTTCCGGACGAACCCTGTATGGTTATTCCGTACAGATAAATGAAAGCACTCTCAGGAAACACGTGAAAAAGGCCAAATAATTGCGCACTATTAAAGAGGCGATTCGGAAAATTGAATGAATCAAGTTCGTAAGAAATAGAAATGGGAAGAATAAAAAAGAGTATCACGGTAGAGATATTAGTCCAGGAAGTTTAGGCATAGAAAGAGAATATGAAGCAGAAGGAGATTGATCCTCAGGCACACTTGATTGCGAAATTGAAAGGACTTCAGGGGAACTGAGATTGTTGAGATAGATTATCCAAGCAACACTTAAAGGTCGAGGGAAACCGCATGTTTTAGAGTTTTTATTGTTTAATACGAACCATTTATGGGAGAAGAATTGGTTGGGAAATTTCGTCTGATCGGTGTTATTGCCAGTTCCAAAAAAGGGAAAGGGAGCCGTATGTGAGGACTATAGAACAAATTTCATTTTGCACGGAGCTAAGGTGGTACTTGAGATAAACATTAAGAGGATGGAGATGAGGGCAAATGAATACTTTAAGAGTATGAACAAGTTGGATTCGGAAAGGGGAGTTAATCGTGCGATGCCATAGCGGTAATGAGGTCAATAATAGAGAGAAAAATAAAATACAATCAGGATGTTGTATTTGTTTCATGGATTTGGAGACGACGCTTGATAGAGTGAATTGGATGGAACGAATATTTAATTTTTTACGAGTAGTTTATTACTGAAAATAGGAGTAAATTGGATGAATAGACGATTTTGCACAACCTTTACATGTGTCTGACAGCTAAGGTGCGTTTGGCGGATGGAGAGTTGGGATGGGCAGTGCTAGGTAGATGGGGGAGAGAGAGATGTCCATTCTTAGCAGTGCTATTCAAAGTTTATGTGAGGAAATAGTAACCGAGGCGTAGGAAGAACTGGAGTTAAGAAAAAAAAAGTCGGTGGGAATCCATATATCCTGTAAGGTTTGCAGATGATTAAGCTATAGTTAGCCAGTCAACCGGGGCATTACAATCATTTCTGAGCTCATTAGAACATCCTTGTAATTGGTATGGGAAACCAAAGTAAAAAAAAGAATTTGAGACGTGGAAAGAGAAAGGTTATTTCAAAAGTTAATATACGAGGGCAAATACCAGAGCAGGTGGAACAGTTTACCTTTTTCAGTAGTGTTCATGCCAAAGATATTCAAAATAAAAGGGACATAAGAAGAGCTGCGATAAGCAAATGAGATCTCACGAGGAGGTAATTGATGGCAGGAACGCTAAGTAAGAATGAGAAGAAAAGATTCGTTTAAACTTTGATATGGAGAGTGGTTTTGAACGGCGCGGAAATATAGTCATTGAAGCAAGAAGATTGTCGTAGATTAGAAGTTTTTTGGGATATGAAACTGGAGAAGGATGTAAGTGGTAAAACGGATGGAAAGTAAAACAAACGGATTAATGTACATAGTGTGGGAGTAGTGAGAACTTTTTAGAGAAATTTAAAGGAGGTATTAAAGGTAGGTGCCGAGGCACCCATTGGCAACAGAAAAGGAAAACGTAAGGCAGGTAAGGTACGGAAATGAAAAGGAAATGCATGTTGGTCGTAATGAAGAGGAAGGAAGTAACAAGAATTTAAGAACAATTTAATGTAGTTTCGCGGGTCAGGTTGTGTCTTGATTAACGAAGCTGATTAAAAAAATAGTGTTTTTTAAATCCGTGTCCATCAAGAGCCTCCCTTAAAAATACATTGTTATTGTCATTGTCATACATTTATTGTCAAAAAAAGTCATTGTTAAAAAGGTATATTTTTAATTTTATTGATTGTATTTTCATTAAATTGCATCCATATTTTGTATGACCTCATAATTAGTAACGACGCAAATGGAAGCATTTTCGTGCATAAAGGATGAGCATGGCGAATAAAGGCTGAAAACTATCGTGTAGCTATTTAAATACGTAGAAAATCACCATATTAACTTTTAAATTTTCAATAAAAGAATGTAAATCTCATCTCTAGCAGTCTGAAGATAATGTTAAACTAAAAGGTCTCACTTGAGCAGCAATTTCGTGATGTAAGAATATCAGGGTGGGGTATTCCGACCAAATCGATCGCCACCGATCGCAATTCTATTTTACACGTATTACGTGGAACCCCAAACGTGAAGACGAAGATAAGTCTGCTTATAGTAGATAAAATGCATCTTCAAATATTTGCGCAAAAACCACAAAATTGCTGAGTACTTCGACCACATCGCGCAATTGTCCCCAACACCGGATCTTTACGATGCTCTCGTGACCTCAGTCATCAATTATAGTTTTATATTTAGAATACAACAAACATCAAAAACCTACACAGCCTAACAAGGATCACTCATCCAAGGAATTCCACCTGTTTAAAGGTAGGTTTTGGAAAGTTTATGACGACTATATGCTTCTTAGTTACGCGAGAATGGACTCCTTCTTTACCCTACATGATTTCTTTCTTAATTTCCTTGTCTTCTTCTACCTACCCTCATTCACTCTAAAACGCCTACTCCCTTCATTCGTCTCCCCTCTCTTAATGTTGTTTAATATAGTAAACAACATTGAAAAAAAGTGCAAAAAATCCGAATTAAAAAAATGAAGCAAACGAAGCGGAAAGAAATCGAGCCAAAACTACCTTCCCAGAGGTCGCTCATTGGTGCCTGAGGTAGTGAATGCAACTCGGATCGTCATAAAGTGCTAGTGTTATCGTCATAATCGCGATGGATAAGTAAAACCTTTTTCACCAGTCTATAAATTTTCTTTGTGAATTCCAATATAACGCAGTTCCCCTGGCGTTACCTGGATTCGCTCTGCCGCAGTGTAAAATTGCGTAACGATAGTAATAATTAGGGAAAAAAATCAATGGCTGCACCCCAGATCAGTCTGTAGATTAACACGCTCGGAGCTTACCTCGAGCGTCATTTTGGCTGTGGGCGTTGCATGACCAGCGGCGGTTCGGACTCTGAGACACTTGGGGACTTGAAAATTGGAGACTCAAACAGGATTATAGAGGCCATTGGAAGACTCAGCATATAGAAATATAAATACGTGGAGCTGATTTTATAATAAGGAATTTTAAGCATAAATCGACGTTGATATGCATATAATAGTGAATAAAATTCTATTTCGAGTATGTTCGTTTGAAATTAAGAATACAGTACAAGGGTAATTCCAGAAGTATCCGACCAAACAAAGACAAACAAAAAAGTTTTGGAAAAAAAATGCACCTATTTTTCAACATAATCCCCTTTCAGCTCTATACACGTTTCCCAGCGATGTTCAGTAGGTGCGATACCCTTTTTATAATAAGAACTGTCTTGCTCCTCAAAATATCCATTAACTGCCGACACCACTTCTTCACGGTTGGAAAATTTTAGAACACCGAGCCATTTTTTCAAGTTTGCGAACAGAAAATAATCCGAGGGGGCTAAATCTGGCGAATAGGGTGCATGAGGTAGCAATTCGATTCGCACCGTAGGGAGGTTTGCCAGAATAAAGAAAAAGAAAACTATCTAGGTCGGTTGAATACACAACAATTGGACGAGAACAGCCATAAGATCACGTCGGAGCCGGAGTAACAACGTGAAAGCCATCGTGACGAAGAATTTATACTTGTTTTACAATACGTAAGTATATTCTAAAAAAATAAGACAAAACTGATGTGAAGTGTTTTTCACCAATATTGTTTTGGTGTTAACAATTCAATAATTTTCCGGGGATCTTTCCCTAACTTGTGCGCAATACGTGATTTTTAGTGCACATGAAATGCTGAAGACTGATAGAAAACAGATTGTGGGGTTAGTAGAAGGAAAATATTGAGAATGATCAAAGTATGCCAATTTGGAGAATGGTTTAATGTCATGTAGGGTTCTACAGTGTTTTTTGTTGTTCATTGCTTAAAAGTATGACTAAGGTGAGTCAGAGTCTATCTAGAATATATCTTCACTGGCAGACAACCATTAGTACGTAGGTAACAATAAGTGATTTTTGAGTTAATTCTACTACACCGTACACGTAAGACTTTAAAATTTAAAATTCTGCACTCCCACACAGCATGAAAGTACTGGATTTTCTGTTCCATTGAAAGACAAACATTTAAAACCACCCAAACGTTTTTAAGGATACGTTGCACCTTTGCGATAGGGTTTATTTCCAGTCGACAAGCCGGCGCAGCGTGGCGTTGAGCAAAGAGCCTCCTCACTCGGGAGTTGGAGGGGCAAACCTGGGAGAGGATTTGCGAGGGGGGGGAGGTGATTTTTTTCGTCGGCGAGGGAGGGGAGTGGAGGAGCAAGGACCGGAGAGTATCGATCCCGGGCGCCATCCAAGCGCTGCCATTGGACGAGGAGCATGGGGAGCAGGGTATGGCGCACCGTCGCGCGGCCATACCGACACTCTTATGAGGATGCGCATATAGCGGAGACGTAGTCGGGAGGGGGGTAAGTTTAGGGGCTGTTTCGATGGGGAGGGGATAGAAAAGAGATTCGGGGCCAGAGGGAAGGAGAAGTAGGGTGGTCCTGATCAATGCGAGAGAGCCGTGCTGCCTTCCCCTAGCCTCCTTCCGTTCGTCCAAACGTGTGATACCGAGAGCTTCGTCAAAAATTTATCCTGTTTACCGAAGCGGAGGAACAAAAGAAGTTTTCTTTGACGAGGATGGGGCTTCTCAATTTCCTCCTGACGTCAAGTGAAAATACAAGAGAAAACTTTCAACATGTTTTCAATTTAACTGATGCTCTACTTAAATAGATGAAATGTTGAATAAACTTATCTTTTTCGAGCATAATGCACTTAAATTACCCGTAAAATAATCAGAAAATTAGCGTAACCTCGAAGAGTAAGTACATCCTGTGTTGAAATTACCGACAGTTAATGAATTCGGGAATCATACGACTCGAAAAATTAACTGAAGCATACAGTCAAGGACAGCCTTCTGGGATTTGTCTCGGAAAAAGAAAACTTCTTTCTCCTTTCCTTTTGACACAAGTTATGA
The DNA here is from genome assembly GCA_037158775.1 of Hetaerina titia. Taxonomy (NCBI): domain Eukaryota; kingdom Metazoa; phylum Arthropoda; class Insecta; order Odonata; family Calopterygidae; genus Hetaerina; species Hetaerina titia. Next base: position 67,358,786 of record CM073776.1, on the reverse strand, counting down.
TCGAACCCTTTCGAGATTTCATTCTACCGACACTAAGTACGCTAGCGGAGTATATTGTGAATACAAATGATAATTTTGTAACTAGATTGGGTAGGAATGGTAGGAATTTTATTATTTCGTCTGCGCAGAGACGGACGCATGTTTTGCGTCTTTTTCGAAGAAGTTTCGTAAAGAGTACCTTGTTAGTTAGTCATTATTAATTTCACGCTCAATCAATCTCAAATTTCTTCACATATCTGAAATAATAGAAGAATTTGGACACACCTTGAGGCAAAATGGGTTAGTGAGAAACATATTAGGAGAGACTCTGCGAAGAAGATCAAGAGACGAGCACATAAGACAAATTCACAGGGACGAAAGATATAAGAGCTATAAAGGAGTGAGGGGATTGCTTAACATTTAGCATGAAATAATAGAGGGCTGCAGTAAGTCAATCGTAAAATTAAATTGCTGATGATGATCCAAAAAAAAAATTTAAAGGGCATCTATAGCAGCAAATATTAGCAGCAAATATTAGCGCTAAATATCCTGACGGCTTAATCCAGCATATCAAGCATAACATAAAAATAAATACAACGAGAAGACTTTAATAAAGTTGACGTGTCAGAAATAGTGCATCAGTTAATCAGATTGACCATCGTGCACGAACACGGCGAGTTTTTGAAAAACAGTCCGTGAGCAAAAAATGTTTTCGCCGGGCAGCGACGAAAAAATGTTGAAATGAGTCTCACGGGGTGTAACTTGGCGAAATAAGAGGGAATGGGGAAGAGATGGATTATATTTCGGGACACGTACTCTCGGGGCGATACGATATCGCGAACGGAATGAATTTCTACCGAAGGGGAGCCAAATGGAAGATATGGGAATACTTTACGTGACCATTTTCTCTCCTACGTGCTCGATCGGAGCGATATTTATTTAATCTGATCTCTATTTTCCTCTGAGAATAAGCATTTTACTCTCCTCCTGGGATAAGAAGGAGCGACTTCGTATTTTTTTTCGCGACGGATTATGAAATATGAACGTGAAAGAAGGGTGGTGAACGTGCATGGAAAACTTCCAATTCAAAGATGATGATAGCTTTGAAATTTATATTTCTTTGTGCACTTATAGGTTAACCAAAAGATAAATTGATTCGAAAGAACTTAAACGTTTTTCAAGTGAATACTCAAATACATGTATAACTAAAATAGGTAAACCCTATTAGATTCCGACTTGACGGATTGACTACTAGAAGAAACAAATACAGGAGTTGAAACTAGTAATAATAGTCCAGCGACAGCCTCACTCCTCAGGAGACTAAGTATTTTATGTTTTACAGGTAAATAAATCGTATTATACAAATTCTTTGAGCGTCTCATTAGCATTGATGAAAGCACTTTAATATCTACTATATTAACCCTATTTTTTAAAACTAAACATATTTGAAATATATATTATAGGGATATCGTATGTTAAGCCAAAATCTAAGTACATCACAGATGCTTTTTATTGACTCCGACATTAACATTATAGCAAAATACTGCAAAAATAGTGTCATAACTTATAATGAATCAGGTGGAAAAATCTTTCGGCTACTTTCGGCGCTCCAGTGCTAGAACAAACTATGTAAAGCAAAGAATATTCACTTTTTGGGAAATTCCGGACTGGGTTATTGTAGTCAGATAATTGTAAACATGAACGCATTTTTTAGGTCGACATCACGTTATAGGAAAATAAACCAGTTAAAAGAAATGGTACTGCGTTCGAAGGTTACAGAATACAGAAAGGTCAAGTGCCAAACATTTGTAAATGACGAAATTTAGGAGCAGGACCTTGATTTTTCCCATTTGCGCTAATGAGCGTAAAACGAATAGTGATATTTACGCAATAAAACGGATGGTTCACTAAAAATGACCAATAATCCAGAGCGCATTTTACCTACCCTATGGTAGGTAGTCCATATGGTAGGGCATAGGAGAATTCGCATGGTGAATGAGATCCCACCGTTTGTGTTCTAACTTGGTTGACAAGAAGGCATTACTGGCATTGGCCGCATCTTCTACCGCTTCAATAAATTACACTGAATTACACTGAATCCTACCAATTACGACAGGTTAATGACATTGGAATTCCATCATTTACTGCTGTTCCGTATTCAACACAAACGAGTAGATCAAGTACAAAAAAAATCTGAAAATCTGTCACAAACTCGTAATCCGATAAACAAAACCGCTAAAAGTAAATGATTTTCCTAAATTAAATCTATTTTGTTTATCATTTTACTTCCACAGCTTTAAACAGATGGAATCAACTATAAAAAAATCTATAAATAAAACAAATCTCTTTCTGTGAGTTAGGAATCCATTAGGGGAGCCTAGCTCCAATCGGTCGGTGGAAGAACCACCCGATGATAATATGACGATATCTCACGTTTTATGTTCCCGGGGCACAGTTATACAATTTTACTAACAAAAATAGCATCTATCGATTACGTGAGGAACATTGATGAAAATTTCTGCCGTCCGAAATGATTATTATACAAAAAAACACCACGCAAGGAGGAAGTTTCCCACCACCTAAACTCACCACTATTAGTGTAAACAGCAAGAATAATTAAAATAAATTTATAGGAGCCGGGAACACCCACAACGTTCCAAACTTGCGTCCGTCCTCACGGACTTGGTTTAACGAGCCGTCACTGCACCTGTGGATAATAAAATCGAAGGAGGGAAATAAAGTAGGGAAGGACGAGAGAAAAGAAGGAAAATGGAGGCGCGATAGGAGGACAAAGAGAGAACGCGGCGCATGTCATGGGAGGGGGCGCCGAATCCGCCCGGGGAATGGGGGGAGGGAACTGTTGTGAGCCGGTCCATTTTGGCGCCGGAGGGGAGTCGGGGACCACCGGTGGCGCTGTGCCACACGCACAAGATTGACAATGGAGGCCTCGATGAACAGGTGGACGGCATTGTATCACGGTAAAGGTTTTGTCTCCCCTTGGAATGTAGCGAACGTAAACCATCACTGATCCTGTGATAACGGTATTCGTCTCGTTCGTTTTACCAGTTCTTCTGGCATTTCACTTCGCAGTATTCCGATGTATTTTCTGTAAACACCTCGATATCCCCCAGAGAAATATTGGTGCTGAAAATTTTCATACTGCATGGCACTTGAAACTGAGCATTACTCTAAATTTCTGATGCAAAAAAATCTCGAAAGGTTTATTTTGCTGCATCATGACCACTTTCATTATTCCAAAGCAGTAGCTTCAAACGGAATTAAAGAAATGGCGGGGCAACTCTGAGGATCACTAATTAACGAGTGCATTCCTTAGCACCGGAGAAGCCATTCCAGTTTAAGTTGTTTGTAAAAATTATTTAATTAATTAATTTTGCACTCTATTATAAAACAAACCTGTCTACGATGATATCTCGTATAAACACTGAACCATCTCATTAAAGAAACCGTCACAGGAAATACCTTGCATGACATTCATTCTAAACCAGTGTAAAAATTCCACTATAAACGCTTCATCGGCAACGTTTGCCTCATAGTTCCTTAGATAATCTGGTCCTTATTAATATGAAGCAAAATTATATAGAACATATATTTTTCAAATTCCACCAATTTTATTTTAACAATTTCAACGAGTTAAAAATTACTTGGCTAACCTATTTAAATTTTCCAACACATTTAAGGAATACGTAATATCAACCCACATGCATGATTCACGCCAACGGAAAGAAAATAGATACAATAAGGCCATTCCAACTTTCAGAAGAGTGACAAGCACGAGAGCTGATGCAACTGAGACACCATATATTGAAAGGACTCTTTATTTTAATATTCAAAGGAAAAATACACCCGGGATACCCATTAACCTTTGAAGCGTCTCCAGTTTGTTCGATTCAAAGTAATTTCTCTTACGAAATGAGGAAACAGAGGACAACATTTCATCTGAGTCGTGCCATGAAGACTCGCGAATGATAACCGCAGTGAGTGATCTTTTTTCACTCTCCGCGATTGGAAATCCGACCTTTTCCTTCCGCGTTTCGATGAGCGAAAGATAGTCCCGCCCAGCCACTTTCACAATTTTTCCCTTCAATGAACAAAATGTTCCCTTTCCATCAGACATGTGCACGTGCTACGTACGTATCCGATTAAATTAACCTGCCCAAGATATCTCAAGGATAAAAATTATTCAAGTCTCCGTAGACTCTCGAAAGCGAGGTCTCATTCAACCTTCTATCATCTTCCAAATAATTTTATTCTGTGAGTTTCCATTTGGTCCTATATATTAAATCCCCGTAAATCATCTACAATACATGCAGAACGATTCATTTATAACGTCACATAAAAAATTTACGACTCAAGACTCAAGTCTTGAGTTATCTATTGTTTAACCATTTTAAGCAACTCATCATCATCAGGAATCTGATACCAATCACGAATATGCGAACGTCTCGGTTCAAAAATCATAAAACATTAAAGATAAACGTTGAATTAATCGGCGCATGACTCAGTACGCTATTTATGCCTTCATAATATATTGGTGAGCTATGGACGGCATTTAACAGAAAACACGCAGGAACTCGTGGAATACATGGAGTTCAAGAAATATTTCCCAGCGTCAGTATTATCTCGTACTCTGAGTCTAGATGCACCCAAGTTGCGAACTGTTCTGACATATATGCAAAAGAGAAACCATGAAGACTGTCTCGCCGGAGTATGTATGATTTGATGACACCAAGCTCTCTGGAGACATAAAGACGGGTTACCCCACCGGCTTCCCCTACCACACCAAAAACCATTCCAGTGCCCTTCCCCCCCACATGTACAGCGACCCCCCTGGATCCACCCTCTCTCGCCCCTTTACCGCCGTCGGCGCACGTGTTCGCCTTGGAGACTGACTATATCTTCCCCCCTTTTGCAACTTCATAGTGGTGTTCCCCATCCAGCCATCCATCCACCCCATTTCCTCCCTTGGTTCCCTCCACCCCCTGACTACCTCTCTCTCTCTCTCTTCCTCTCCACGTACAGTTGGTGGAAAATGAAATGGGGGCGACCCCCGTTACAACCCCGCACAATCCAAATCCTACTCCATCCCCCTCCTACCAACCCCCCCCCCCTCAACACACACGCATACGTAGAGTTGCACACTACACCCCAACTCATCCCTTCCCCCAATTCCCTTCAAGTCGCCTCCCTCCCTCTCATCTCGCTTGTGACGTTCATTAGCGGAGTACCTCCCCGGAGACCTCGCATATCTCCGGGGGAGGCGGTCGACATGCGACGGTTCCCCCGGCGGGGGCGGCGGCGGTGGTCGTGGATAAAGGCGCATGGCGGGCGGGGGAGAGGAGTGCTACTCCACGGACGAGCCAAGGGTAAGCTGGCACGCGGGGAGAGAACGCCGCAGTCATCGCTAGCGAAAAAAGGGCGTGGAGGGGTGGGGGGAGGAGTTGGAGAGATTTGAGTGTATTTTTGGCAGCGTGTTTTTGCGAACATTTTGGAAGAAAAGAAAATTCTTTGAATGAGTGGATGTGCAACGAAGAAATATCACCTCGTTCCGAACAATTTTGGGGAACTTCCAAATATGTTTGTCCACAGGAAGAACTCTCCTCGCATGAAGGATTCTCAGCATGCCTGCAATTTTCCATTCCGACGCTTCTAAAGCTAAAATCCGACATAACCATCGAGAGAGGTTTCCTTCCTTGAAACTCTTCTTTTTTGATGATAGCGGGGATGATAACCTTAGAAATGCCGGAGTGGAAAAACGCGACTCGGTGCAAGGCTAAAGCATTATTCTTCCGTAATCTTCACCGGAAACGGATTCAGGTTTTCATCAAAATCTAGTTTGAGCGCTAAAGACATGAAATAGTTGCGGATTGACGAAAGAGAAATACGACATTTTATTGTTAGGTTGTCACTTCCTTTTCTTGAGCTGCGTGAGCTTTCCCATAGAGACCTGCATTAAAGACATCACAGAGTAAGGGCGTGAATCTGTAGTATCACGGAAAGATAGAAGGGTAACAGGATTTACTCCTGGCATCAACAGAAATATTTCAAGTTTGGCATTCCTGCCATTTGCTGTAGACTTATCTTGTCTCTTGGACACCCAGCTAAGGAAGGGACCCGAAATAACATTTGAACAATCCGATAAAAACTTCCCGTTAATTGATGAAAAGTTATATTATCATTAGTTTAGATGAAATAATAAGCTCGGATACATTCTGTATTAGTTTTACTACATTAGTAACATTCAAACAACACATATGTTGACAATGATTTAACTTGGTCTATTTGAGTCTTTTTAGGAAGTTGTCTCGCTGTGTGGGGTTCACGAGTATATGGAGGAAGATAGCTAAAAAAAAAAAGGATTAAAGTAAACCAGAAAATATATTAAAACCACTGAAACTACAAAATATGATGTAACTAGTGTGGCCAAAGTTATATATTTCCAAAGGTCAAATGTTGTACCCATAGAAATTTGTTTTAAGTATGTCATAAATACTGAAAATATTTCAGTGATATATACAACGAGAAAAAGGTTTATATTAAAAATCCCAAAAAAATATACTTAAACAGGTAAGGCAATTAGTGCTCTTGTCTCAAAATTATTTAACCATTTGAGTGACTTTTAAATAACTTGAAATTTATGAAGATAGTTAAAAAAGAGAATTGAGTACCGTTATTGCAACGATTGGATATGCCTGAAAAGCTCATTTTTTATGTTGAAAAGGCACCTTCTGATAAACCAAGAATAATAATAAGGTAAATCTGAATTTTAAAAAAATACAGTTTATGACACCAGCTCACAATTCTAAAATCGGAAAATAAATCTTTGTAAATTTCACTGAATTTGAATAAAAACGACCGGATTCGTCGAACAGTCATCATGGATCGTCCGTGAGGATATCGAATGTTCGACGAAACAGGTCGTTTTTAATAAAATTCAGGGGAACTTACAAAGTTTTATTTTACAATTCCGTCATGATGTTCCATAAAGTCGGGCCGAGTACCATAGAATTCCTCACAATCCTCCATTTTACAACAAACCATGGTTAAGGATTCCCAAGACTTTCGGGATTAATCCTACTTTTCATCTTCCATGGCAATTTCTAATAATTCACATTCACCCCGTGACGTGATGAAATAGATATATCCGTGCATATTCTGTCACGCCCTATTCTGAGGGTAGGCAGACACTCCAGAGGTATCATTTGGATACGATCTGGGGATCATCCGCTCAATAGGCTATAAAACAGCACCCGATTTCGAAACTGATTCCCTAAGTTCAACTTTGGTAAAACAGATATGTCAGTGATAATCCATACGGATACTAGTGTAATATATCATTTTCCATATACTCTTATGGTCAAGATAGGAAGTTATGGCTATTTGGTGAAATGAATAGGCCAAGCTGAGAAGACCTAACGAAATTTAAATGGTATGCTAGGAAAATTATAACAGAGCGAGCTGAAATTTAGAATAGAAATGAGAAATATAGTGATGCGCTTAGTTCACTCAAATTTCACCAGCAGAATTAAAGATAAGCCAATTTAACTGTTAAAAATACCCAAAGTTAGCAAAATACGAGGTTTCCAAATTAAATCCTGATACCCAAGACTTTTCTAGGTTCAATGTAGTCCTTGGTGCCCTAGTTTCTGGAGCTAAAGATTTAATATATCCCAGTATATCATGTGAAATCCAATTAAAATTTAATAATATCATGAATGGAATCCATACAGCATGAAAGATAACTGTTTCATAATCACGAGTGGCATTTTTGTGAGTAACTTCTAGCTCGCAGGACTGATAGCCTCGTACGCTTCGAGTCTGTGTTGGGCAGACGTGGAAATTTTCGAAGTTGAAGCTATCGAAAGCCTACTCTCACAATTCAGCAAGACATATTTTTCGTGTGGGCTCAGATCACATCAACAGAAACGACCAATCTTCTGAAATCGAACCAGTTTCTACGGCCTGGGAGGAAAGTAGCCTTCCATGCTTGTCATCAGCAGGTCAGATCATCTCGCTTTTGGTTTCCGAGTCTAATCGCAATGCTAAAACCATTAAGCTGGCCTTGTGGCAACTGCACGCTAAGCACCTACACATCCACAGTCGCATTGGACGTGCCATATAACTCAAAAGGCGCTCAACCACTTTTTGTTCACACTTGACAAAATCCATTTGATCATTTCCTACGCTCAGGTAATAGCCAGCGATTTCCGAATAACATTTGTATCTATCACTTTAATCTCACTCGATATCACTTGGTCGTTCGGCAGAGGACGGAGAATGGGAAACAAACATATTGCCATTGATAAAAACTACATCCGAACTATAGATGCGCCAAGTATTGATGAATGGCTGAGCCACCAATCGGAATCGTTGGGGTTTTCGAAAAAAACGTCCTCATGTCACACACTCGTCGTGAGGAGACTTGTCTAAAACCATTTCGGTAACTCGAGGACACATTAGGTGCTTAGCATCGTCTTTCGTGTGAGTCAGCATGTCCTGAGCTATCATTGAAGGGAGTATATAAGGATTCCATTAAAATTGAAAATATCTACTGAAAACTAAGACATATGAAAACGTTCGCGCTGGAATACTCGTTTTGGCTCACAGACCTCACACTAACAGCGTTTAATCGCGATGTAGGGTCGTGATTGAGATATTCCGTTACCATAGGGCTTAAAATATTTCGACAACGCAAAACCCAGCGCGGTCAGTTATTGATTCAACATCCGAGATTAAACATTAAGGCATCGTTATTATATTGCATGCGATACAAGGATTGCATAATGCTTCACAGACTTATTGCAATGGATAAGTCATATAAAACAGAAAGAGTCGTTCGACGATAGAGGAAAATAAAAGGCTCGGCTCTTGTTTCACACACATACTAGTCCAAAAATATTGAATTTAAAACGTGTATATGTCTCACAAGTGGAATGCACTTCATCAATGTAATGCAATCTTCATTATTTTTAAATAGATGGGTAAGTAACAACAGTCATTTTAAATGTTTTCATGTATCGATTCGGGACATCGTATCGATAGGTGCTGAACTTTGGATTCTTTCTCAATAATTGTATTACGCGGAAACTCGACAGAGGAACTGAAGGGCTTAGAATATTCAACTTTACATGCACATTCAAACATATCATCAGATTTTTTTGTGCAGGAAACCGTGATATTTTAGTTCTAGTGCCGAAAAATAAGATATGGCAGTGTATATGGAGCCTATTTAATGATGATTTTAAGATACCTTCCAAGATCGCAGTGTCGCATTGTGTGTTCAAGATATTGATCACGTTCTTGCTTGCTCGTCTACTATTGAGGACTTCATCCATGCCGAAGTTCTTTAATGTCGTGTAAAACCAAAAAGCAATTTTTTCTTCAAGGAAACAGAAACAACATCCACTTTTTGACTCCTAAGACATATACTTCATATGATGAAATATAAAACACCAGATAATTTATAGAGCATATTTTTTGTTTCAATTAACCACTATAGGAAAGTTATCTAATAGTTAAATCATACCAAGTTATCAAATAGCTGAATAGAGAGGGCAGTTGTATTCAAACGATGAACCCATTTTGGTCACATAGAATTTTCAATCGATAGATACTCTGCAAAAGATAATACATTCATTCAAAAGCGCAACGAACTGCAAAGACATAAAAACAGCCAAAATAAAGAAATAATGCACTGAAATCAATAGTTTGGGGTACTTTGATTCGTGAAGGTTGCGAATGAATCGATACGGAGATTGAAGGAAACGATTTTAGGCAAAACGGAAAGTCCAGCAGATCTTCAGCATGCATGTATGCATGTACAATACATGGATTTTTTCGTGGTTGCTCTTTCGTTTCGGTTGCCTTGGTAGTTCCCCTTTATGGATCCCTTCTAAATGCCACCCCACCCAGCCCACCACTCCTCCTCCCTTCCACCCTCTCTGCAATCCAATTTGGTCCCCACTACCTCTCAGCTAGCCCTCCCCCCTCGACTTCCACGCTCCCCTTCCTTCATTACGGAATCCTCTACCATGCTTACAAAATGGCCGACAAGCTCAGCGGGTCACAAAGCAAAGAGTGACCATCGTTCCAAGGTTATACCAGTGCATGATTTGGCTAGAATGAAACGACGCGTCTCCGAAGATAGATTTGTATCTACCCTCAAGAAATTGCAGTGACCGTTGACATAATTCGAAGAATAAGAATACTTAAGATGATCCGTAAGATCATAATATTATTTCGAATTTAGCATCCTTATTAATATCAAACTTACGACTCATAAAATATGTAGGATTTCGTATGAACTCGTACAGATCCTTTATAGACCTATGGCTCTTTTTAGCCCTTATTGTTTAGGAAATTATAGTTTATGCTATTTTACAAGAATATTAGGCATGGAATATAATGAAAATGTGTAAAGACAGTGGCAGTTTCTTTTTGGTGTTAAATTTATTAACCAAATTCGGAATAAATTTGCGTGAAATTGGGCTAAACGATTCGCTACCACAAATGAAAATGTGTAATGCGTAAATGAATTCATTCAGCCTAAAACACCATTAAATAAGCTTTGCACTTATGTGTATGACTATTATATAGAATTTTATAGTTATTATATAGTCAAATTGACTAAGTGCTAATGAAGTGTCCTAATTAGCACCAATGATTAATGCAGATAAAGGTAAAATGCCGATTTTTTGTTTAAAAAAATCAAGGTATCAATTATTTTGCCCATAACAGAAATGCGAGTATTATCTGAAAACATTTCTGTACACATAATATTCTGTTAAATGCTTTACAATGTCACCTATATTAAAAAAGTGAAATAATATTAAGAATAATGAAATATAAATACACTGAACTTATTTAACAATCCTTAAATTAGATTGCTTCCTCGTACTAATTCCCTATTACAACTATCACGACGGAATAATACGCATTGGATGGTGAAATAAGAAACTGTCTTAAGAATCAAAGCTCAGGAGTAGCAATATGGAAATAGTAACAAGAAACTAAATAAAAATATAAATGACTGCAAGTCTTGAAGATCAGAGTTGGTAATACATTACAACTTAGCTCGATTAATTATTAAAATCTGAAAGTTAAACATTCATTTCCCTGTTCTTGTTTAAATCAGATTTAAAGGAATTCGCCAAATAACATTAATACGTAGATTATAACATCAATACAGCACAGAGCAGGCATTTTGAAACTTTAGATTTAATCGATATTAAGATATTCGCATATATAACCGCACTGTGTTTTGATGCTTTTCATACATCCTCATGGGACACGGCATCTACGGTTGGTATCGCTTGAACTCTTGCTGGGTTTTAATCAGTTTCAGAAAGTTCTGGAGCAGGTAGTATATTGCCTCATATGGTGGTTAAAAACGCAATATCCTGTGTAGATTTCTGATTTTTAATGACCTCTTTATAAAGGTCAGAATGCGTGTCAGTCTTTTAAGCCGGATATTCTGAAATGCAGATAGATATCCCCCTTCACTGTAATGGAAGAGGTAGTTCTGCTCATGTTGGATTATTCAAAGGTTTAGATTGCACCTGGACAATCGAAAATCGCTTCTGGGCTCAAGTGTGACAACGATCAAAGGGACGTTGTAATCCGATTAGCGGATCTAAATTATTCTTCGGCCCGGACGTATGGTCTTCTAATCCTGCACGTCAGACTCGTCTCCTCCAGGCAGGGTTTCTTTTTTGGTCTCTGCTAATCTGAGGGCTGTCCTAATATGCCAATTACGAATCACCTTAACTTATTAAAAATAAGTTTTCAATCAAAAAGATTACTTAAGGGAAAAATAACTGAGGTTCCTCAGGAGCATATTGGAACGATCTATTGGTTCCGGTTCACAAAGGTCATACTTCAGCGTAATACGATCTTTATGCACTAAATAGAGAATATGACGGCATTCCTACCTCAATGTATTTACATTTGTCACATTTCGTAAACTTATATACGAACGGGATCGCATCTGACAAATCCGCTTGGACGCCAATCTCACAGACACAGGGAAAAAGCTAGAGCCAAGCGGTACGATTTCGGAATCATTCCCAATTATGCGTTAGTCATGCGTGAGCAAATTATAAAACGGGAATTCAGGTCAAAGTTTCCAACAATAAAATAATTAATATATTTCCTACATCGAAAAAATCGTGCACAGAATCTCTTGTAGAAATCTGAACAAATATAATGCTGTCCGAAATTCATTTATTCATTTTAAACTGTACTCCATTGTGAAAAGATCACAGGTTTTATTAGAAGACAGGTAGACGCGTTTATCGAACAGAAAAATGCTGAAGAAAAAGAAGAATTCGGGACTACTGCGTCATATCAGTAAACGCTCGCATGTTCGGTTCTCGAAATGACCGAGTTTGCTCCGGAATTCTGGCCGATAGACCGACCCCGGTGCCCGCTTCACGGCTCGTTCATGCAACCATTCCATGCACCTTCTCCTTCGAAGATCACCCCTGGGGGACAGCGACTTCTCCCCCCCTTTCCGCCCGCGGGGAAAGGTTTCAAAAACCCCTTCACCTCCCTCCCTCAAGAGCTCCCCCGCCCTACGCCCGTCCCCTTGATCTCCGTCTAGTGGAAGGGTGTGGGAAGAGGGCCTCTCCCGAATTCCCCGATGGCCTCTCCCCCTCGCCCTCTCCCGCCCCCACCTCCCCACTCGACTCGTCCTACACCCACCGAGCACTACCCCTCCAGCCGCAGTGAACGCCCTTCCTATCCCTACCCCTCTCAAACTCCCGTTTCACCGTCCCCCCTCGATCTTCCGCCTCACCTCCCCCCCTCCCCGTCCAGGCCCTTCGGGACGTCTTGACTTATTGATCTCCGGGCTCTGTACCCCGTCCATTCCACCAACCATTCCTCCCCCACTCACCCCCGCCGCGTCCCATTCCCACTTTTCGTCGTCTCTTTTGCTTAGTTCGCCACTTATTTTCACTTTTCACTGCTTTTCCATCCACTTCTACTAAAGAATTTGCAGAATATTAGCTTCGAACTCTTTAGACTACGCAATATGCAACTCGGAACTCGCCAAAGGAACGGCCATGACCACAAAATACCGATTTGGAATTAAAATCCAAAATCAATAAGGAAAATTTATAGAAATTACAGAAAAAAATATGAGCGCGTCATGCAGGGTCAGGGGAATGCGAATCAAGCATTCACTTGCAACTAACTAAAGAGAGTAAACTCCACACTGCTCTAAGGGTTGACAAGCATTTTATAGGCATTGGCTGACAAGAAAAGTAACGTTTCAAAGATTACAACGTAATACCATATACACTACGGATGAAACGATAGAGAACTGAGTGAGAAAATGCCACAATTTAAAAGAGCCAGTGAATATATAAATAATGATACACTTTAAGACCTCACAGCCCCATTTGTCTATGAATGAAACATTTTAGTTTAGTAAACCGAAACAACACATATCCACGACCCTGGTTACGTAACTGAAAAAAGGGCGTAACCTTAAACAGCAGAGCAAAAGACGAAGGCGTACGATATCTATCTAATCGTGTGCCATGAAATATAAACGTAAATATCGACTGGATTTTCAAATTTTTTAAAAAATTTCGTCACGCTCATGAAGGCAGTTTGCAAAAATTCATCAATAACAAAATTCGATAATTTATTAATGCTCCTAGCCATGATCCAATAATTTAATTTTGCTTTAGATATATACCACTATAACGAGTCGCGGTGGTCTAGAGCGTTGGACTACTGACCTGAGGGTCCCGGGTTCGATTCCCGGGCAAGGCACTTTGGGCACCTGCAGCTCCACCCAAGCTAGTTGATTTTTCGGGTACCAGATCTTCCTGGGAAACCATAACCGGCACAGGGAAAGGAACTGGCCCCCCTACCCTGATATGTGAATATTCACACGCCGTCGGGCTTGGTACATGGGTGAGCTCTACCATCACCTACTAAACCGACCTTCGGGTTGATTACTGTGTTTATGGTTTTATATACCACTATGGGGTACGCAGGAGTATAGGGGCAGACCACTGAACGTAGGGCCCGGGATCGATTAGACCAGCATTACTGTATGGGGCAGGCAAATAAATCATATGAGAATAAATAAGATTCGGAAAAAATGAGGAATTTGAAATAGGCATGTGAAGTAACTAGCCATGACAGGGTTAGTACCAAGATAACCAGCGGTACAAAAACAATGGCATAATTATTAAAGAAAAACCAAGATAAGAAATTGAAATGACATTGGTATTTGACTAGAAGTGGGGAAAACTACGACTCGTATTCGAAAAAAACTCGTATTAAATGATTAGGTAGAAGAGCATTAGGATGTAGGAGTAAAAGGGATAACGATTAGTAGATAAAGAAAAAAGGATGCTGAAGTGCGTGAAAGAAGACATCTATGATAATGAGATCAAAGGATCCAGAAGACAGTTAAGTGGAGCAAGCTGACCACATTCAACGACTCCAAATGAGTGTACAGTAAAAAGAGAAAACAATGCGAATGTTTTATTAAATAAAGTGAAAAAATTATTATTACCTGATTTTGATTATGTTGAAGTGATATTTGACAATGTATTTGGAAATTTACCCTTTGAAACATCAGAGAAAGCACTTGATAGAACAATTTTAACTCTACAATTCTAACAGCAACATTGCACGAATTTCGTTTATGTACACGTAATGAGAAATAGTGTACAAGTATATGGTTACCCAAGCATAGATATTTATAATATGGGCTGACTAAATATCCTAAATTTTCGCGAAAGAATTTTGATAATGTATGATGCTATGTAGAATCAATACGTATTATTATTATTATCAATATTATTTCGTAACGCGGGCATTGCTTCAACCCCAACATGCACAAATTTGAGAATTATGTCGAAAGGTTTCTTTCACCTCTCCCTTCTCAGAACTCAGACTCATGTCACCGCCCTCGCCCCCTTTTCGTTGTCTAGACAATATCGGATTGTTGCGGGCACCGCACGCGCAGGCTCCGACGCCATCTTGCCACCCCGCCCTTTTCAATCGGGGTGGGGAACTGCCCAGTCGAAGGGATTGGAATGGGGAAAGAGAGGGAAAAGGCGCAGGAGGGGCGCCGTAAAGGTGGGCGGGGGTAAAAAAAGGCGATGTGGGGTAAGGGAGTGGGCACGGTGCATGCAAGTACGGATAACTCAAGTGTGCGTGACGCCATTAGACGGGAAGCCGCGACATGTCGTCGAATAATTACGGCTCTAGGGCCTGGAGAGTGCGGCAGAATATGAGATGATTAATTAAAGCGAAGCGTTTGTAAGGTCCTCGAATAAATGCCCTGCGTAAAAAAACGTGGTTTCTTTCACAGTCCGATCTCGTGAGGGGAGTCTGGGCTGAGGACTCCAGAGCGTCGATCGAAATCTTTCACTGATTCTTAAAACATAGTGGAATGAATGCCCTGCCGCGTCATCTCGAACGGATGCAGCGCAGCATTAAACATGCGGAAATACAGAAAACCATTTCAATGGTATTACATTTGCCTGAGTTCCTCCAAATTATTTCATGTTATTGATGTCCTAGTGATGTACTTTTTGATTATAGATTCCCCTATTTGTACTACATAGCTCAGTCAATTAATTTTACTTGTAAGGCATAACTTATCCTGATTCAGTGATTGATTCAATAATTTAATGAGTGACTTGTGTGGGCCAAACCAACTGTCTCTTACCTGAAGTTCTAGACTTTTATGAAAATTAAGTGAGATTTATTGACTTGCATTCTTTCTTCCTACTGATCTACTTGCTTTCAACTGCTTACAATAGGATTAAAGATTGCCATCCAAAATTATGTAAGCCGTAAACGATTTGTAGTAAAAAAAAGGCATTGGCATAAAAATAAATTAAAGTACTGGGTAGATTGAAATACTTATTTATAAGCGATATCGAGTTCTACCCCAATTCATGCTAGAGAGCTGAGATATACATCTTGCGATGGATTTTTAATTGATTTTTTTCCCATTATGTGCTTCTTAGACACCTATCTGCCTATTCTTTAAGGAGCTTCAGCGTCAAGACTCCGCTCATAACTAACACTCAACATATCGATTATTCTCTGAATTTGGGAGGAATTATATGCAATTTAAGTAACAGAACAATGCATTATGAAGGAAAAATTGAACAAAAAATGAAGCGATATGGCTAACGCATTATTAAAAAATGATAATGAAGGATTAAACGATCAACGTAATATAAATGGCTTCGCAACAATCTACAACAAATAAGACAATTTAATTTCTGACACAAAAATATTCAACGTACGATTTGTTTGGTATTCAACCTATTTCTTATACATTTAAATACTTATTATTACGCACACATATTGATATTCCACTGTAAGTACAGAAAGAACTACCTAAAGTTCAAATCAATTCCAAAACATCAAAGGTGGAAGCCGGGAATAAACTCGAATTAATCAATTACACGTTCTCACTGATATAACACACTGATACAGTACTTATAAGATATGAATCGCCAAATTAGTGGTCTGAAAGAAATAACCAACATTATATATTATACTAACATGTATGTATGTATTAAGTGATGAAAATTACGCTAAATATCTACAGATAAGTAATCTATGATCAATTAAGGAGTTTTCCAGTGAATTAAGTATAATCAACAATGTATCCAAAACAGGATCTCAGAAAATATGCATAATTGGTATTATTACGGCGCAAAGCATTCAAAGCAATCTATCACTGCCAAGATTTTGAAAGAGAATACGGAGGTCCAAATTAGAACATTTATACACGTAGACAAAAAACGGTTGTAAATAGTCAACTATTGGCAACGAACAAACGAATCAGCAAAACGAAAGAAGGCACTACAATATAAAGGTAAGGTAGTTTTTGGATTCATTAAACCTCGGAACAACTTACAAAATCTTTCCTTTATTGGTGAAGGGAAAACGACACAAACATTGAAAAGAATCGAACATAGCTACTGGAAGCTCGGCCACATCCGTCCTACCAATCATGTCTTCTTCGTCTGATCCATATGGGATTCAAAGCCCCTTTGAACGCCGCACAGAAAGGGTGCATCTGCCCGTCAGTCCGGGGACGCACCCAATTAGCATCGGTCTTAATCACCCGAGGAGGACAAAACGAAGCGTACCTCCGAATTCTACACACGATACACATCCGTGAACCGGGATTTGAACGTGCGATTTCAGACCACGGTCAAAGCGGGATGCGGGAGGGGGCTGAAGGTTGTGAGGTTGAGAGGGTGGAGCCCTCCCTCTCCTATCGATCCCCTCTCAGGCCAGAGAGATTAGAAGGTTGCGACGGCGGAAAGCTCTGAGAGACAGGTGTTCCGCCGTAAGGTGAGGAGGGCGTGGACTGAGTCATCCCGACGGTGTAGGCAACCCGCGCAATGCACGTGCCCTGAGGGTTTGTATAGGCAGCAGGCGTCAGTGTCGCACCAAGTGGGAGGGGGGCGGAAAGGGTGGGGGGTTGTAGAGGGGAGCCCCTCGTCCTGGTTTCCACACGGAAACGCGAGGGGTGGGGGTTGGAGGTGGAGGAGAAGAGGAGGCAGGGCACAAGGAAAGAGATCAACACAGGGACACGTGCGAGGAATCGGCAGTAATGACTCCGGGCGTCGCTCGGCAAAAAGCAGCGAGATAGAGGGAATGCATTCGGTTAGGGTTTGCCGAGGGGGTGGTTTGCGATGGCACGTGCCACGGTGGAACGTCAAGGGGGGAAAAGATGAGGGAGTGAGCGGGGAGGTTTGGCAGCATGAAGTATGCACATGACCTGGGGGCAGGACAGCTATAGCTTGTCTCCGTAATGGCCGTAAGGTACGCCATCCTGGGTGCATTTACGTTGAACCGAATAGAGGTGGAGTAATTGAGTTTTTTTAGGTACTTGTATGACTAAGGTCATAACGTAACGTAGATCCAACATGAGGTTATCCATTACGCCACAACGCAACATCTAGGTCCGACTTGAAATCATATCCGTAACACACATAACATATCGGGTGGGTGCAAACGCATCGGTAAAGGGCAGTGACAAACAAGAAGGTATCATACTGTATATATTACTGTCGCCTCACTTGGATATTTTTTAATTCTTTTGTTGTTATTTCTCTCGTTATAAGCAAAGGGATTAGAAATTTAACAGGACTAAAATCAAGCGAGTGAAAAATTGACACTACTTTGTTGAAAAACTAGACACGGTCAATCCGCCGAAAAATTATCTTTCATGAAACTGAGACACTACTAGATGATTGCCACCCCCATTCTCTCAATTTAACTTTAGGAATTTTTTGGATTTTCATAACCGCGGTGATTTTCATTTCAAATTGTATCTAGCTACATCCCAGTTTATTAATTATGGCTTTACTAACACCCACCAAAAATATAAATAAAAATAGTATCCTTTCTTACTAGTTACTTGGTGATGAAAAAAAAGTCTTTTCGAAGTTGTGCCTAATAATAATAAATAATCTATTCAGTCCCAGCTGCTCAGTAGTTGGAAGTTTTTCTAATATTCAAGTTTCACAATTTATATAGAATGAAAGAAAGGTTTCGATACGAATGCCTTCACCGGAGTGCAAAAACTAATTAAGTTTTAATGGTACATAAATAAACCAGAAAACGATTAATAATAGGATTCTACTTCAATATTGATGGGACGATTTGTTAGATACCGTTAGATAAGGCCATATACTTGTAGTTTTATGGTATTAAACCCAACAAGAGCGCTTTAAGATATGCATTTAGTATAGATTTAAGGAAAATACTTTTCAGTTATTCGGCATTATTTGACATCTATCCCTTGAAATAGATGGCGCCCGAAAATATATGGGAATCTTAATGGAAGGTGAAAGTGAGTGATAAATTGAGCAGTATTCAGAAAAGGCATATTCAAGAGATTAGAGTAGCTTTAATAATAAATAAAGTGCCAGCTTCTGGGCTATCGGCAACATCATAAAACTTTTACGAAACAGGAAAAGGTGCGTGTTAGGTCATGCAAATTTTATTCAAATATTGATCGTACCGTCTCAGGTATCTGATGCCGGGTCTGAGAAGGGATAAACCAGAGGTCTAGCGTATGAATCCATTCCTGGAAATGGATTTTATGCATAGTTGAATGCATTGGATTTACCCGTCGCAGCAACTTAAAGCCCAATTACCACTACACTATCTTTAAAAATATCATCAACACTAGGCCGGATTAACTAAAAAAATATAATCAATCAAATCAGCTGAAATACAGGATCCGGCAGCATAAATTACTGATCCAAAAGGAATTTCCCTTAAATCAACAAATTATGCTGCCGCACCCAATACTATTTCATTCTGCTGTCTCCTAGAGTTAACTTGTTAATACGAGTAGAAACAGTAACAGAAAGTAACAATCTTGATTTTGCAGATTCTTTGCTTGGTTAATAACACATCTTTTTCGTACCCATAATATCGGTTACGGAATTATTTTCATCTTTTTAATGAACACTTACGAATAACACAGCAGCATGAGTGGTACCGACTAGTTATTAATTTAATTTTCATTGATAATTCACATTAATCATCTTTAAATTATATGATATGCGTATTGTAACATATAAGGGATACCTCGGTTTGACCGTTAAATTCATATTAAAAAAAAGCGTTCGAAATACCCTGTGACGGTTACCAGAACAGTATTGCAAGGACAGAAGGCGAACACACTAATCCTTGTTGCGTAACTGACGAAATCTTATAATCCAAGCTTCAGCAGAGGGGTTGCACAGTTGCCACCACACACGTGGCCGGGACAATACCTCCCTCTCTTCCCTATTTTGCGTGGCATAGTTCCCGTGAATCATGAGACCGCGCTATATCTTGTCTCTCTCTACGGTTCTCAGCGGGGAATGGATTTCGAGGAGATAGGGGGGGGGGACACAGAGGGCGCCTTTGTCCCTACATCGTCCCCTCGCACGATCGCTCCGAGGGCCGTCTCTCCCCGATGAAGCGGTTCCATTCCGGAAGTTCAGCACTCAGTTTCCGGGAGCGTGCTGCCGAGCGTGATGGGAAGTCGGGAGGGACTTTCTCGTGTCTCTCGGTGAGGGAGGGATAAGGCCTATTCGGTGTGGGATAAGGGGGGGATGTAGGGTGCCAGGATGTGGCGGAAAGCGCATGGGGGTAGAGTGCGTAAAGAGCACGAACGCGTTGGGATGCAGTGTTGCCGTTTTAGAGCTTTCATTTCCTCTTTCACATACGTAGACAGTGCTCCACGCGACCCTTCAGCATCCTGAAGCTGCGATTCAGAACTGTTCCAAGATCAATCAGCGAACAGAAAAATATATTTCACCTCTCCACAATTGAAGCCAAGCACCTGCATGACGAAAAAATGCTGGGATAGGATTTCCTGCCGGGCAGTTTATGTCTCAAGGATTGATCTCCACTCCTACTCACACCGCCTTGTAGACACTACAAGGGTGGTCTGAAAATTTTCCGTCCTAACAAAGATAGAAGACATTTTTTTTCTGAAATTTTCTAGGTCGGAAACTTTTCAGATCACCCACAACTGACTTGAAATCCGACTTGAATTCGTGGCTTGTCACTTGGCATTTGCCCTTTGTGTCTTTCGTCAAATCGAAGTACTGTTATTGGCAGAATTTCCGAAAATATCGGTAGTCAATAATTGAAAAATTCACAATAATAGCTTGCCATACTTCGGGAAATAGTTCTATAGGATCTGGCGCGGGCCCAAAACACTCAAAAGTTCTGTTCGGAAATCTCAAAAAGATAGCTTTCACGCGATGTAACTAGTGACGCTCTGGCGAAATAATTAGACATACATGTATGACTGAACTTGGGGCTTGGCTAGGAAGTGAGGATAAGAAATTGATAATCTATCCTAAACTTGGACTGACACTATGAGAGAGAACTTGTACATGACAAAGACGACTTGATCAAAATATTAAAAAGATTATGAGTATTACAAATAAGTAGCTGATTTTAAAATTGCCCAGTGTTGGAATGCTGAGTATCCGATATTATCAATCACAGAAAGGCAAGAACTAAAAGCAACTGTACAGAGACAGTTGAAATCGGAGTAAGTACTTAATTATTCAATATTATTACCAAATTACAATGAATATTTCTGATGAAATGTATATATCATGGTAAAAATCAGAACTCCTGCCGAATGCATAAAAGAACAAATCAAAAGAGACCCTATCCTAATTATCGAGTTAAATGAGCGCTAATTGCTAGGTGTTTACAATTTTCCTAACGAATATGCCGGGGGCCCATACTCTAAATACGTTGGGCAACACTGGTGGGCATGAAGTGGGAGTCCTCGTCACAGGACCTTTCTGTCCCTCGGGCGGTCATCAGAAGAACTCAGGCATGTTCTTCGACGTGGGAGACGGTCGTCGTGTGAGGGCGGAAGTGAATCAAGAGGGCCGAAGGGTGATGGAGCAAAATGAACTCGCTAAAGAGCGTGGGAATAAGGGGATACGAAAAGGACAGTTAAGAGCGCTATTGTTGGGCAAAGAATAAGCATGCGACTAACTTTGCCCCCATAATGAGCAGCGAAGCGGAGAAAATTCGTGAATGGGACCGTTCAAGGAATGATACGCAACCACCCTGATGTTGAACATTGAATGAAATAACAGCCTAAACTTTTGGTTTAAAAAAATGGTCATGATTTCATATTCTATCTACACTGTTTTTAAATAAGATACTTTTATTAAATTTGAAAAAGCACGACTAAAAATTTATTTAAAAATATTTTTACTAACAAAAAGAATTCAACAATCCAGTTTTTGTAGGGATTTCTAATTTCAAAGTGGTTGATTCATTCTACCATTTTTTTACTCACTCTTTCATTAGTTCAACCGTAATGTTAAGGCCAAATATTTACGGATTCAAAAACATTTACCTCTGCTATTTCAGCGCAGCAAGCGCGATTCACTACTATTATCATTCAACAC
This sequence comes from Hetaerina titia, assembly GCA_037158775.1. Lineage (NCBI taxonomy): Eukaryota > Metazoa > Arthropoda > Insecta > Odonata > Calopterygidae > Hetaerina > Hetaerina titia. Next base: position 67,336,836 of record CM073776.1, on the reverse strand, counting down.
TCAGTTTGTGCTAAAAATCAGCACGAAAGTGTCTATGTCGTATGTTTCGAAATGTTTGTATCTCTTTAATTATACTCTTCCTGGTTGATAGAGAACATTTTTAAAACTCTAAAATTCAAGATTACGGGCAGACTAGCCTTTGAAATTTTATTATTTATTAGGTAATCTACCGGTTAAGGTAGGTTTTTGGATGGACACAACTATCAAATAAACATTTTGTGACTCCCCACCTAGCAAGCTAATCAATATCAGGTCCCTCTTCATCTCGGTGTACTTCTTTCCTCCTTTCATCCCGTCCAACATCCCTATCCTGTTCCTACCCTTACCTCGCTTGCCCAACATTCTTCCCTCTATTACCCTCTTCAACATTCCACTACCGCTCAATACGCCTTTCATCCATTTTTCCTGCCTCCATAGGATTTCTGTCAACAAACCCCTCTCCTCACCCACCATCTCCAGTACTTCCTCATTTGTTTTCCTTTCGGTCCATTTCACCTTCTCCAATCTTCTCCACACCCACATTTCAAAAGCCTCCAATCTACGTCTATCCTCCTGCTTCAGCGACCACATTTCCGCGCCGTACATAGCTACGCTCCATATCAGAGTTTTTACGAGTCTTGTCTTAACATCCCTACTCAACGTCCCCGTCATCAACTCCCTCCTCCTTGAGAAAGCCTCCTTGCCTAGCACAATTCTTCTCCTTACGTCCCTACCACTTTGACCGTATTTGTCCAAAACACTTCCGAGATATGTAAACTGTTCTACCTGCTCTATTTTTTCCCCACCTATTTTAATATTTAGCTTAGCCTTTTTTTTCTGGAAAATCGCATAACCTTTGTTTTATTAATATTGATTCTCATCCCATATTTATCGCACTGAACCTCCAATTCACTCAACAATGCTTTGAAATATATTTGCAGTAAATTAAATAATATATCTTTAAATAAATCTACAGGAATAACACTTAGGCAACTTTGGACACCAAAACATACCAAAAATTAGATCGGAAAGACTTTAGAAATTAATTGATTATTGGGTAAAATTATTCTAGTTCAATACAGGTAATTAAGTGCAGGATCTTGTACAAGTACAAGATCAAGTACAGATCTTGACAGTACCTGTACAAGGATCATTGACAGTTTTCAAACGTACGCTAGAGAAACCATAGTAGTAATTCGTCAGTATGGCTCACAGCGTTAACGGGAATGAAACCATATACGTATCTGATCAATTATGGGTTGTATGAGGGGATATTCCCGAAAGAAAGAAACTGCCATCTCACATGTATAAAAAGGAAGCTATAATTACAGGTGAAACCTTGAGGTAAATAAAAGGATAAATTGGAATTGGTAAAACCACATTCATGCGCTGGTTTCGAGTGTGATTCAAGGGTACAACACTCAACATCACCAAAGCTGTGCGATTTTTCGGGTAAAAGATCTTCTAGGGGAACCATAGGCTGCGCAGGGATACGAACTGACCTGCCTTATTGCCCTGATGTGTGAACTTCACGCACATTTGAGCTTAGTAGTAAGTAAGCTCTCTCATCATCTATCAAGCAAACCTTTGGATTTATTACTGTCATTAGTGGTTGGTATATGTTAACGTCATGATTTTAACTGCAAGCGTCGTAGCCAGTAGTTCTCTAAATAACTTCACTGATGTTAAATAAATTGACACTGCATCTTCGATCAAGTTCGTGGCAGTAATACGTTTGCCTCCGCGACAGTGCAACTCGGGTATAAATCTCGAGTATTTCTGCGGGGACGAGGATGGGAACTGTTAAATGGAGCAATTACCGAGCATGGCTAGTTGGGTCACGGACGCAATCGAGGCGGGGGTGGTGGGAGGACACTCCCAGCGGGGGAATCGGAGAGGATGGGGGAAGACCTAAGCTCCCTCGAGGCTTAGCGACGGGCGGTTGGTAAAAAAAAAGGGTGTAGCGGCAGTAATGTGAAAAGGGAGCGAGTTGGCGAGAGAGAGAAGGAGAAAAGGGTGTACATCTCAAAGCAAGCCGGAAGACCCTGGCAAAAGCGGCACGTGGCCGGATCCAAAATGGCGCCCGTGACGCACGTGCGAGTGCGGCGCCGTTGGGGTGGATGCCTCGAACACTTGGGGCGGCTGGGAGCATTAAAAGGATTCGATTGTGTCGCCGCCGCCGGCGGGGGTCGGGAGGCGGGAAGATGGGAGTTTACGGGAGGAATAGGAGGCGTTGATGGCACCGCCACCGCATCAGCCGTCCGGCCAAGGGAACCTTTTTGACGATAACTGCGCTTGCAATAAAGATGCGTATTGAACATCGTTATTTTCCTCAGCATCTTACGAGCGGGCTGTTCGGTTAATTGCAGCAGATCAGCTCACTTGCGTCGATTACTCAGGACTGAATTTGAGAAATCTAAAGATTTACGCTTCCGAGAGAACCATAAACGCGAAAAGGGAATTCTTATTGAATGGTATGACCTAAATCTTACCACGAATCATAGTCTATTTCCTGTTAACTGCACAAAAACATCCGCATCATAACCTGCACTCGGCGCAATCAAGAATTCTGTTTTTTCCACAGAGTGCCCAGCTGTGCTCATTCCATAACAATATAAATTTATTCTTAAAATCCTTATGCCATTTGATTACTGTCGGTCCCATTTTTGCTAATCTATTTCTTTAGTAATAGTGTGTAGTGTACAATGTACTTCCCAAATGTAGTCCAAAAAACATACCAGTAATTGTGCTTTCACATTCTAAATTTAGTTTGAATTACTCAGGTTGAAAATTCCAAAAAAATCTAGAAAAACTTCTTAAAAATTTATGTAAGAGGACACTAGACTTTTCCACATAAAATAGTTTTAATACGACCTGGGTCACGTTACAGCGCAACATCCTCAGCTGACGATATTACGCTGTAACGAAACGTAGATAGTATTCAAACTATTTTATGTGGAAAAGCTAAGTGTCTTCTCTCATCATGAAGGATTTCCACCATGTTACGCCTGATACTGCGTTATTTCCTAAAAATTCCTGGGTTTAGACGAAAATAAGTTTTGATTTCTCTGTGGTTGTGTTCGGCCTTCATATACTAAAACGTAGTCAACGTAAATGGATAACTATCTTTAATTTGGGTTGAGATTATGACTTTTCGGTCCCCTCTTCCACCTAACTTATGATAATATGGCGATCGCATTACTTCTACCACTCTCCCAGCTATTTCCAAAAGTCCTGTTTTTAAATTCTCTCAAGAATCGTTTGAAATTACCTCTGAATTGCTTCATTAGTGTTAAAACGTCGCCTCTTCAAATTCATTCGGGGAGTGAGGTTACGTCATTGGAACACAAAATTGCCGATTTCGCATTGTTTAGGACGACCGGCATGTTGTCAGACGATAATAACGACGTCTTTCCCGTGGCAGGATGAATTGATGAACTGCTGTGATGCAGAAGCTAGTTATAGTCGCGTCTTAAATTCTGGTCAGTCGGGTTTTCCTCAGCCTCATCAAAATGTAGCGGTGAAACACAGAATTTAGTTTTGGATCGCAACGCTAAGCCCTCGGTGCAAAACAAATATATTTTCATACGATATGCATGAAAAAAACCACCACCACCACCGCAATTCTGACCTCACTCGCTATTTTCAGTCTTGATGAAAGCCGGGAATGCTCTTCCAATGGGTCTGCTGCTTCCTTCCCGGATCGTAGAAGTAAACTCAACTTTCATCGCCCTTTTTCGACGATGGAGATGAAATTTTTGTCGCTTTACACGGTTTATCGAAGTTTCTAGTACAAGCCAAATGAGCCAATGTTTAAGGTCTGTGATCAAGATTATGGGGATGAACTTCACAGAGACGCGATGAGAGTTAAAGATTTTCCGTATGATCGCCTAGTAGACGCCATAACAGGTCCAAAACATGTCTGGCAAGACGATGTCCACTAACGTATTTTTTTCGTATTTCTCTTTAGATATTCAGAGACTACGTTCGCTCGCTGTCGTTGTCGTAGGGATTCGCGGAATAATCGTAAATTTCAAACAATTTTGACCTCATTTTAAACGTTAGCGTCTGTCAACGCACAGTTTGAGGTTCCAAGTTTGACCTATACAAGGACTGACGAATTATTCCGAGCGGCCGATTTCCAGAGCTGCATGCGAAGTTTGACGCGCACCAAATACGCAACGCACCACAAAATGTTTACCAGGAACCTACTCAGGCGTGTGCAGCACGGAAGCGCTGGATATTCTCACTTGTTCCTCGCAATATAGCTGTCTACGCTTCAAAACTGCTGAGTAGACGGTACATTCTGAGAAATTTACGAATGGTCTTCGTAAAAGTCATATGTGTGTACGTATGTCACTAACCAGGGCATTCTTCATTAGGACAAGGAAACTTATTATCAACCCTCAATGATTTTTTCGTACTGTTCAAACCACGGAAACGAATACCACGTTATTTACTTCATTAATGTAGTCTCGTTATTGAAGACTCTTTTAAAGGCTAAATTATCGTCAATGTGCAAATGCCGATTACCTACCAAACACTGACCCCTAATATTATGATGAATTTGTATCACTCTTTTTTAAGTTTACTTTTCACTATTTGTCCATCACCATTAGTTAATTAGCCTTCCTTTATTCAAAAGCTTCATTTTCTCAAAACTCATTAAATTACCGTCTTCCCATACAAGTTTCACGCCAGCCGCATAACACCTTGCCTACCAGAGTCCTCGCATCGTCATACTTATTAAAGTTTAGGTAAGTATAGTGTCGATATAACCGTATAGACTAAAATCTTTGGCTACTTTTAAGTCACGTGGCTTGTACGATATATGGTATACTTTAAATGGATACAAACAGAGATTAAGTAACATTTTAAATAAGGGTTTATGTAAACTAGTCGAGTGGAGAAAACGAAATCCTTTCCAAACCACTTCTCCAAGAGAAACGCAATTGATGAAGGTAGTTAACATTGTCAGCGTATCCTTGTTAAAAATGAGAAGTAAACGATTAGGATATGGACAACCTTACCGTAGCATGAATCCTTGAACAAAATGACTAGCATCAATAATAATAAATCAAAAGAGAGATGGTACTTTTTTCCACACTTTATTATTTAAAGTCGACCGGTTTCGTCGCATAGGCGATATCATCAGGTGTGTGGAAAAAAGTACCATCTCTCTTTTGATTTATTAGAATGGATTTCCACAAAGTGAAGCCTGAAACCATCGAGTTTAGCATCAATAATGATAGCTTGAATCTGTTTTAATGAAGGAACGTGTTTCTGCCGGACATGCGTAGTTTGATTCACGAAGAACCGAAAAGATACGAATTATATATTTATATATAATGGGTATATTTTCGGTGTCTTTTGTATGAGAGCAAAATAAATGAATGTGAATCAGAAATATCCACCGATTGATCATGGAAGAACTGCTACTCGAAATCGCGTTCATAAATTTACACATAGTTACAACTGGTTATCTTTGCAATATATTATATCGTATATCAGGTTAATTAGATATTAGTCGAACTATTTTATACATTATAAATGATACTGAAATCATCTGGTAATTTTTTTATACTGAGGCTTTCATTTTGAAGAAACATTAACTCAATTACACATGCCATGTTTTTCGTGTTAATAATTGTGTCTCAATAATAACATAGTACCAATTCATTTTTTAATAATCTGGCTTCATTGAAGTGGAAACTCAAAGTTGTAGGGTAAATTCAACTATAAAATCAATTTCAGAATAAATTGAAATTCATGTCCTCACTTTGTAGAGACCCATACACTGACATCAAAATATAAACGCCCGACGTTTTACCTCATAATTCGATAAAAAAATCAATGTCACAGCAGAACTTTAATCCGTTTACGCTACCCTCCTGAATCAGGGCCGGTTCGGTTGGCGTCTATAAAACCCGACGGCAAATACGCGCCCGTAATTGCATTTACGGGCCCAGAGACGAACTGACGCTGGAAGGTTGGACAAAGTGCATTTGCAAGATGGCCATTTGTCTCGTGGATGGGTGCAGCGCGTGTTGGGGGAGTTTGAGCGCGCTCTGACTCACGCACGCTTCGGGTAAAAGCTTTCAGGGTCGGCCGGCTGGAGCAGACCGGCGAGAAGGGAGGGGATTTAGGGGTAGCTCCAGGGTCTAATGAAGAGTGACCGTGGTGCGGGATATTGGTTTCATTAGAGGGAGCTACGAGAGTAAGGGTCACGTGCGGTCACGTGCCCAGGGTGGAAGGCGGTCGGACAGCGGAGGGAAGGAGAAATTGGCGAGCTGAGTAAGCAGCGAGTGGATGGCCGACGCTACATGCGTCGACCTCAATAAGTTACAACGTACCGCTTTAACATTTAATCTCAACATTTAGTATTCCTGAGTTAAAATCGATAAATTATTCACCTAACATCACTATTGATTACCCATATAAATATAGTAATGCTTGCAAATCTCTTACCAGTATTATTAACGTACATATATTGTTACGTGTGGATGGTAGTCTAAAAAAGCAAATAATATTCTTGAAGATTTAATACGCATTTTGTGAATTTCACGAAAAAAATTAATTTGGTACGACCTGAATCTTCGCACAAATGACAACTCCCGCAAATGTTGGTACCGAATTAAGGCTATAGTGAAATCCATAAAGTTTATACGCAATCTTCAAGAATAAATTTGACAAGATGAGCCTGAAACTATTTGATAATAAAAACCATAAACATAGTAATCAACCCGAAGGTCGGTTTAGTAGTTGATGGTAGAGCTCACCCATGTACCAAGCCCGACGGCGTGTGAATATTCACACATCAGGGTAGGGGGGCCAGTTCCTTTCCCTGTGCCGGTTATGGTTTCCCAGGAAGATCTGGTACCCGAAAAATCAACTAGCTTGGGTGGAGCTGCAGGTGCCCAGAGTGCCTCGCCCGGGAATCGAACCCGGGACCCTCCGGTCAGTAGTCCAACGCTCTACCCACTGGACCACCGCGACCCTCCATTTGATAATATTATCATGAAAATATCTCATCACTGTATTCAACATCTATTGAGATATCTACTATATATTCCGGGCAGACTCCTGCACGTTCATAAAATGTCTATCGCATATGCAGCAATAAGAGTCATTCCAATTCTGATTCTCAAGTGGGTGTCGTTGGAAAAACATGAAGAGAGCACGGAGCCGTCTCACCTTCTTGGGAAAGCAGAAACCAGGCATCGATATTGGACTTAACATCTCCAAGGCGCCACAGTGTCGCACGGCTTACTGCCCTCGAAGTGTGCGCACGCACTGCATAGGTACCCGTTTTCTGCGCGGAAACGGGGGCTACTCTAAAACGTCGCATCGACATCGTTGGTTGAATTGCTCAATTTTATGTAAAAAAAATCTCATTTTGATGCGTGAATCATGTTGCTAGGGGCCAAGATATAATTAGGAATGATTACTCTGCAAATGAGACTACCTTACCTTCGTGTATACAATAATCGAAACAGCGACAGATCAGAATGACGCAATAACGTAAACATAATAATAACGAATAACAGACTAGATCGGAATAGAAAAAACATTTTTCCAACCGCGGCAGGAAGTAAAGATGTTTTGGATCAAGGATAATCTGGTGCGTAATCACCCCCTGCCACACATCCTAGCGGTTGGCTCACAGGGTACAAAATGAAATTAAAATGAAACTAAGAGCATGTCCAATGTGAGCACATTTTTAAAGTTTTTAAGTCAACATCAAAAAAGAACATATAACTGTTGAGAGAAAGAGACTAAGCGTGTTTTACAAATGCCTTCTCTTCATAGTGCGGCAATATTTTGACATTTTATCGTGAGAAGACGGCAAGTTCTAATCGCACAGACCTTTGAAATGTCAAATAATAAATTACAACGCGAAATATTGGTCATATTAATGTTTAATTATCAATATTCTAATTTAGAGTAATCAAAATGTGTTATGGGCAGCGATTTTCACAAATATCAAGACAGCGAATAAGGCGAAGCAAAACAAAAAAACACTTAAAATACAGAAAATATTGCAAATATTTTAGTCTTAGTTGATACTAACTACCTAGGAAAAAACTTTCTTTAGCAAATAACCAGTATTACGAGTCAAGTGAAATAGGTAGTTGATGAATAAATTGCTTAAATTAGAATCAAGACACCGAATAAATTATATTGATTTGAATGACCAGGTCGTAGGTTACTTTGGTACGTTACTTTGACGAGAAGAGTAATTTTTTTAGGTAATCTACCGGTTAAGGTAGGTTTTTGGATGGACACAACTATCAAATAAACATTTTGTGACTCCCCACTAGCAAACTAATCTATATCAGGTCCCTCTTCATCTCGGTGTATGATTTTTACTCTCTGAAATGGTTGCATTATAATCCCTATCCTGTTCCTGCCCTTACCTCGCTTGCCCAACATTCTCCCCTCTATTACCTTCTTCAACATTCCACTACCGCTCAATACGCCTTTCATCCATTTTTCCTGCCTCCATAGGATTTCTCTCAACAAACCCCTCTCCTCACCCACCATTTCTAGTACTTCCTCATTTGTTTTCCTTTCGGTCCATTTCACCTTCTCCATTCTTCTCCACACCCACATTTCAAAAGCCTCCAATCTACGTCTATCCTCCTGCTTCAGTGACCACGTTTCCGCACCGTACATAGCTACGCTCCATATCAGAGTTTTTACGAGTCTTGTCTTAACATCTCTACTCAACGTCCCCGTCATCAACTCCCTCCTCCTTGAGAAAGCCTCCTTGCCTAGCGCAATTCTTCTCCTTACATCCCTACCACTTTGACCGTATTGGTCCAAAACACTTCCGAGATATGTAAACTGCTCTACCTGCTCTATTTTTTCCCCGCCTATTTTAACGTTTAGCTTAGCCTTTTTCTTTCTGGAAAATCGCTTAACCATTGTTTTATTAATATTGATTCTCATCCCATATTTATCGCATTGAACCTCACCTATTTTTCATAATATTCAAATGACGTATAAGGAGTTCCGCGGAAATTCTAACTTTGTGTTCAATTGCAAGTCCGGTTTCCGATAAAGCACCGGAAAACTCACACACAATGAACTGCCTTTCTGAAAATGTCAGGCCATTTAAGGAGAGCATCAGAAGTTTTTCCCTGCGTTTCGTACGCTAGCCAAACCTGCCGATGTCTCCACATACCTTTTCGATTCTGATTAATCCCATTTCTCGCTCTGGTGCAAGCGATTTCCGCAATTAATGTGATAAACATGTAAAAACATATTTGAAAATGATGTTGTACAAATAATGCAAAACGACATCTGTGTTAAAGGACATCGGACAGGCAGCAACACCAATAATATACCAACAGAACGGAGGGACATTGCATGATGTGGAGCCTTTATTTTTTATTAAAATCAATTTAGAAATATGAAAGCTTTCACAATCACAAAATTCACGCGAAATCCGTAATTTATTCGTAAATCAAATTCGACGCGCTTTCAGCAATAAATTAATTAAAATTTACCATAAAAACTTATTTTCCTAAGAAGATCAATTCGTGGGCCTATACTATATTCGTGAGCTACACTTCGAGAGGTGAAAGAGGAAGAATGCTCTCGCTTTACACCTGTCATTAGGTTCACGAAAACATCGATCGACGCCGAGGAAATGCAAATGAAGCAATCCCATACGAGCCGAATCATCGACTTAAACGAAAAGAACCTCTGCCGTATCGCGATCTAAGCCAAGCTGCACGACAAGAGCCGCTGGGAAACTATTTAGTCCCGAAAGAGGGACACGCGAGTTCACCAGATTTATGCTGATTTCCGGAAAGATATGAGCGCTCCTTTTCCACGAGATAAAAGACTAAGGGCAAGCCAGTCGCCTTCGATCAATCCGAGCGGTCGAGGGTCGCGGAAGAGAGGGAGCGAGAAAGTCCCAGTCCATTTGCATAATTGCATTTGCGTGGGGCCCGTGCATGCAACCAAAGGGTTATGACGCCATGTGTTGTACATTCAAATTTCTCTATTCCGAAAGGGTAACATGAATGAGAAATAAGAACGAACTTTGGCTAATGCTTAAGGCAGGAGTCCACCGAAAGCGATGGACCATGGAAATGTAAATGAAGATATTCCACTCACGCACGGAATCATCGACCTAAATGAAAAGAAGCCTAAGTCATGTTTGCAGCTATGTTTGGTCCGCTATTCAAGATGGTGATATCGAAGGACTAGGTAGAGGTAATAATAGTATTAGTTTACCACCTTTGGGTAGGTTTGTGTAGAACCCTTCCAGTACATAACACTGTGCTCCTAAGCCATAGCTAACATGACACAATATATCCCATTGAAAATATAACAATAACTCGTCAATCAGCTCTGACTAATTTCTACCACCCTGAATTCCATCTAAAATACCCATTACTTTCCTTCTTCTACATAATTTCCTCAGCATTCTACCCTCGATCACCTTTTCATCAACACAATGCCTATCAATCAATATCTTCTGCATCCAATTATTATGCCGTTTTCGAATTTCCACCAACAGCAGTCTTTCCTCCTCCACCGTGTCCAGAACTTCATCGCTATTCTCCGTTCCTCTATTTCATTTTTTCATTATCCTCCACACCCACCAATTAAAGGACTCCAATCTTTATTTATTCTCTTAATTCAACGACCAAGTTTCCGAGCCATGCGAAACTACACTCTATATTAGTTTCCACTAGTCTTTTCATTTTGTCTTCAATTAGGGGACCAGTCATCAACTTCCGCCTCTGAACCGAACGAAATTCTTCTTCAAATGTCCACATCACACTTCCCACCTTCTTCCAAAACCCTTCCAAACATGTAAATTGTTTAATCTGTTCTAGTTTATACCGACATTAGTTAATGTTTATCATCTCCTTCTTATTTCCCGAAAATCTCAGTGCCTTGGCTGTTTTCTTATTAATTCTCATCCCATAACTATCGGGCTGATTCTGCAATGCACTAAGTAATGATCGTAACCTTATGGCTCAATGACTTACTAAAGCTCGATCTACAGAAAATTCAGCTGAGTTGAAGTCTCCCAACTACTTTCATTCCTCCCTTCTTCCCATGTATCTCTTATAATTTCCGCCTCATAAAATTGAGAAGAACAGGCGATAATGATCATCCCTGCCGTACTAGTCTGTTTAGCACTACTCATCTCGACTCTCCATCCTCCACGTGCAACTGAGACATGTAAAGGTTGCAGATAAATCCCTCCAATCAACTCCTATTTCCTACAATGATTTCATTAATTATAACCAATGTACTGGCTTGAACGCCTCATCGAAATCTACGAAATATAAAAATACGAGGCGTATTCTTAAAGTAAGTACCGTTTGCTTATATTTAAATATTGGCACTTCAGAACGCAGTTTTGCTCCTGCAGCGCCATCTACTGATTCATTGAGAAGCTATAGCAGCATTTGTTTTGTTTCATAAGTCGTTTGCTTGTCCGTGCATGCAAACAACAATGTCCGCGACAATCGTTGATCCCGCCAGCTGTTAAGTGCGTTCTGTCATACGATTCTTGAATGCAAAAGGATTGTCGGCTGCTGAAATTCATCGGGAATTATGCCTAGTTTATAAACCCCCAGTTATGAGTGAAGGAAAGGTTAGACAATGGTGCTGTGATTTAAAAAAAATGTCCATGACGAAGAGCTTAGTGGTAGGCCCAGTATTCTGACCAGTGAAATTGTTTCGCAAGTGGAACAAAAACTACGATGTGATCGTCGATTGACAATTAATGGCCTGGCTGAACAATTTCCTCAACTTGGACGCACTACTGTCTACAATATTGTTACGGAAAACCTCGGATACCACACATTGCGTGCAAGGTGGGTACCGAAAATGCTCACCGACCACCACAAAGAGCAAAGAATGTCCAGTGGACGAGAGTTTTTGGGTCGTTGGGAACTCTTTAAACCACCCACCGTACAGTCCTGACCTTACACCCAGCGACTACTTCCTCTTCTTGCACTTGAAACAGTGGTTCGGTGGACTAGGCTTCGAAACCGAAGAGGAACTCAAGAATGGCGTTGTCGATTGGTTCAACCCTCAGGCGACGAGTTTCTATGCAGAGGGGTTAAAGAAGCTGGTGCAGCGGTACGAAAAATGCTTAGAAGTGAACGGCGATTATGTAGATACGTGAAGTAGGTTTGTAGCTAAGTAAAAGTGCCAATAAAATGTGTTTCATATGAGTATATTTTTTCCTGTGACCAAACGGGTCTTACTTTATGAACACGCCTCGTACATCCTGATTATGCTCCTGACGTTCCTTTATATTAGTGACCCCATTATTGCTATGTCATCAAACTTACACGTACCTCTCCACTCCCTGAAGAAAAACTATTTTATATGTAATAATTTGTTCTTTCTCCATCCTTTTGTTTATGATCCTACGCACTACCCTAGCCACGAAGGAAATAAAACTTAAGGCCTTATGTACTGCTGCTTTGCCTTTTTTTTTGGAATGGTATCAGAATTGATCTAAGAAAGACTTCAAACAAAATGTATGAATTGAGACCACAAAAACCCACCCTTTCCATTTTCCCTAAATTATTGATTAGTTCTGGAGGTATATTATCAATTCCCATAGCCTTCACTGATTTAATTTCTTTAATTACCTTTATACCTTGCGGTTAAGTATTTCTGGTCGTCAGCTAGCATTATCAATATCACATTTCATAAATATATATTATATACATATACACGATATTTTTATATATACCAAATAATTTGGAGATATGTATATATATACTTGTATCTCCATATTCTTTGGTCTATTATCTTTAACATATAAATATTCTATTTATTCTTTCTATCTTGTTAGAACCTCTTTTTCTCGATTAATTTTTGATCCGCTACAAGTCAAAAGCGTACACGAAGTTAATGTACATTCTTAAACTTCGACAGTTTCTTCATCATCCTGTAAAAGGCACCCATTTCCCTCTGCTCCAGCAAACTCTCCATGTCTTCTCACTAATCTTTTAACCGTTTCATTTATCCTATTTTTCTCTTGCCTTAGTTTATTGTTTGTAGATCTTTGTACTTTCCCTTTAACCTTTCTCTAACCTTTCCTTAGGTAACACCCTTGGTTAGGCTAACAGTTTCAGGCTTAACTTTGTGGAATTCCTTCATGGTGAGACATTTTTAATACAATACCATTCTAATGTACCAGGCATTGTATTAAAGTGTGTGGAAGTGTAAAGTTTTTCTTTTTTTTTACCCTCACTCTTGCTTAGACAAAAACGAAACAAATATAATGGTGAGAAGAAAAACCTAGAAGTAAACCGTTTTTGAATGAAAGTTGACATAAAACTAAATGACCATAATAAATTGTTATTTTTGAGACAATATACTATTTCCCCTTTCAGTAAGAGAATATTATCATGTCTGAAACTCCGAATATTATTAGTTTTCAGTCTCTTCGATTAAATTCACCAATGACTGTCAGTCGAACCATTCCCTCTCATACATGTATGCTTGGCGTCCGACACTCATCGATACTCTCAACACGACCATACAAGCACTGCACAATTCTTTTATAATTTATGTACTACCGTTGCTTTCAAACCATTTTCTTTCATGACGCAATAACTCCTCACCCCATCTCTCCAATTTTTACAGCAAAAATTTTAGTTTCACTTGTACACAATACCATTAAACCCAGCGTTTCCGTGGTGTAGTGGTTATCACATCCGCCTAACACGCGGAAGGCCCCCGGTTCGATCCCGGGCGGAAACAGTTTTTTTTGCCGACCCCGGTGGCGTACGGGTAACGTCCTCGTCTGCCATTCCAAGGATTGCGGGTTCGATTCCCGCCTGGGTGGATTTTCCTCCATCTTGGGTGTTTGTAAATGTGATCATTGTTTTTTGATAATAGTCCGATTTAAGGCTACAATGGCACACGAATAATGAAATTTCATGTAAAAACATTTAAGTTCATAGAGAAAGGGAATAGAAAAGGAATTTTTAGAGTGGAAGTGGGGATCATTCCTTGCCATCGACTGAAGAACTAGTCCCTGCTAACAAATATACTAGTTGAGACTTAAAAACATCCGTACATAGATGATTCAAAATTACATTTCAATTTTATCTCCATAAATGATTCTCAACCCAGGTGAGCAAGCGTCCGTGTTTCACTTTTCATTTAATCCTGACAAGATTTAAAAAATTCGGGTAGCCTCCTTGATGACGCGAAGGAAATATTTCTCGGCCAAATATCACACTCCAGACAAATACGTACTATAAATGGTGTCCAACTCGAAATGTATTTCCACTCCCTTTTAAATTTTCAGGAAAAGCGACAGCAAAGTGCTCCCGAAAACTCTCAATTCCGAACGACGCACAATACCGACCGGGTGCAACCAATCTTATCCTTCCCCCCCGCCCTGACACCCTCCTCCCTACTCCTCTCCTTTCCCTGACTTCCCCACCCCCGAACACTCTCCTGGAGATATCAACGGACATCTGGACGGTCACGTGACTACTCCCATGGCATCCTCTCTCTCCGTCTACTTTTTTTTCTTGACTCGCGGATGGATGCGGCACTCCATCGAAGTCGCCAAGAGGGAGCGCCGCTCGTTTTCATTCGCTCCATATCTCGCCCATCGTCCCCCAACACCCCCTCTCCTACCACCCCCGATGCCCCTTCCCGCAGTCACCCATTATTCTCGAACACGGTCCCCCTTTCCCCTTCATCCACTCCGGTCATTTGAGCACGCATTCCTCCCTCACACATCTGGGCGAAAATTAAAAGGGAGGGGAAAAAACAAAGCTGGAAAAAGACGCTCGTTGTGTCACTGCTGTCCATGGCATCCATTTTCGTTCCAAAAGTTTCCATGGCATTCGTTAAAGGGGACCGGGAGCCAACATTCACCCGGAATACGCTGCTCCTCGTGAATGTCATGTGAACAAAATCTGCACCACTTTTGATAGGAGGAGTGTGAACGAATGAAATGAACACCTTTGTGAAGATGCACTTACAAGCAAGACTTACATTTGGAACGATAGTGCTTGATATGAGATTACAGGCCAATCAATTAAAAAATAGGGACTCTAGATCTACATAAAATGAAACATTTTATGACAATATGAAGATTTTCCACCAAGTTACGCCAGAAACTGTTTTATTTATCAAGGGACTTTAGAGATTTAATTTTTAATCAATGCTGACTATAGTTCGACATTGATTTCCATAACCTCTCTCGTTAAAAAATTAATTAAAAAAAGTTCGCTTTCACTACTTCCATGCTCATTTTCCCTCAACAATTCCAATGCCTTTTTATATTTAGTGCTCCTGTGTCATAAATCAAGGCGAAATCAGAGATTAAGGGAGTATATGTTATAATTGAGCGTTTGGAATAAATAATCCGACAGAATATTTATGGTATCCTTTGGTTATCCCCAGAGGTCCTCTTCAATTTATTCAACATATCTCGATAATAAGAGTAAATCTACCGCACATTTTCATTTTTTTTCCTCTGCTAACCCTTTTGTGTATAGACCTAACCCACATTTAGAAGGCCTCCAATTGATACTACTAACCTCCACTCTGAGAGGTCTGTTTCAGCATCATGAAATGACTTTCATCTCTACAAATAGAATTACAGTCATCAATAGCTTCGTTTCCGTGAAGTCCTCTACTGATATAATTCGTTATATCGGGCGTGACTTCATGGAATCGACTTAACTTAATGAAAAGAGAAAATTTATAATGCCACATAGATTTATTAGACGGACGACCCAGGTTTCGACGTGGCACGTCATCATCAGGTGATGACGTGCCTGATGATGACGTGCCACGTCGAAACCTGGGTCGTCCGTCTAATAAATCTATGTGGAATTATAAAGTTCCTCTTTTCATTATCCTCTACTGATATTCTGTTAGCCTCCTCAATAAATTGTATTTGTATGGAATAATAAACCTTAAACATTAAATTAAAAATATTCTTTTCAAATAACTGAACGCTCTTTTTTCTTGTGATTATTTAATTATTTCACTCGTGATTATTTGTTCTATTATTTCCTTCATGCGGTCCAATTCCTCAACAAAACGAAAAATTTCAAATATTCAAAATGATGTGCTATTTTGTTTTAGAGAAGTGTGGACGTGTCGATTTCGTACCAAAATGTTCAATTTCCGAACAGGAGCAACGTAATTATATCTATTATTATCTCCTCATTCTAAACATTGAATCTCTAGTTAGTTTAAGTTTCCGGAGATATGGACAGTAAAATTTATGAGGAACTCATGTTTGTCATTTCCAGCAAATATGGCACCACCTTTTTCCTATCACCTGGTAGCCCAACCAGGCTCGCCACTGATTGGCCATCTCTGATTTAATAGAGATATGAGGCAAGCCTCATACCTCGTGCCTATTACCAATCGTAGGAGTCCTTGTGTTAACTCCGCGGTTTCAAAAAGTGCCATGTTTGAATTCGTTATTTCACCTGGATATATGTACTACTGGGGTCGTTTGGCATAGGTTTCTAGTAAGGTTCATGATCGAATATTTAGTCCGCAGGAAATGTATCATAAACTGAAATCAGTCCTCGCGTCAGTCAAGTCAGGAGAACAGTTGATTAGGATTTACCAGCCAACATTAGCATCATAATATTAACTCTACATACCTGCCCAGAGAAATCGGTTTAATCTTATTCTAGGCAAAAGCGTATTGAGGGAAGAAAAATAATAATTCTGTTTTCTCTCAAATTATTTCGTTAGCATAAAACTACGACTTTCAAAAATTCCGTAGATTAGATCTTGGTGTGTCACATCAGTTCAGATTGCTCGACGAATGTATTCCATTAAATATTACAGGTAACAAAAAATATTCTATGACAGCCTCGGCCTGTTTCTCCTTTAATTATTTCCAAAAGTAACTTCACCGGTTTTTTTGACGAGCTCCATTACCTCGATTGTAAGCGTGCTTTCTAGAAAATACCAAGGTGATTAGAAAACCCCAATTCATTAGAATAACTTGTTCCATCGCAGTCAAGGCGCAAAAGAAACATATCAACCCACATACCGAATATTAGGTCAGACGAGGTCTATTCGAAAACTTAGTATGATTTAACTATTAAATAACTTATACTATAGTGGTTAATTGAAACAAAAAATATGCTCTATAAATTATCTGGTATTTTATATTCCATTATTTGAAGTATTAGGAGACAAAAAGTGGACGTTCCTTTTTTTCCTTGAAGAAAAAATTGCATTTTGGCTTTACACGACCGTAAAGATCTTCGGAATGGATGAAGCCCTCAACAGTAGACGAGCAAGCAAGAATGTGATCAATATCTTAAACACACAATGCGACACTGCGATCTTGGAAGGTATCTTAAAATCATCATTATACTGGCTCTTTATACTCGTACACACGGTCATACCTTTTTTAACGGCACTAGAACTATTAGAACACGGTTTCCTACTCAAAAAATCTAATGATATGTTTCAATGTGCATGTGAAGTTGAATATTCTAAGTCCTTGAGTTCCTCTGTCACGTTTCCGCGTAATACAATTATTGAGAAAGAATCCAAAGTTCAGCACCCATCGATACGATGTCCCGAATCGATACATGAAAAAATTTTAAATGGCTGTTGTCACTAACCCAGCTATTAAAAAATAATAAATATTGCATTGCATTGATGAAATGCATTCCACTTGTGAGACATATACGTACATGTTTAAACTAAGTTATCAATATCTTTGATCTGGCATACTCGTACATGTATTCCAGGAATAACACCTTCATATTAAGACCTCAGCATTGATGAGACAACGTTAACAAATACCAAATACCATTTCGGAAACAAATACGACAAAATTCCACGCAGTGATGACTGATAGTTATCGGCAAGGACATTTCTCTATTCCCTTGATGGTATTGGATTCATCACAAATCCAGTAGAAAGTAATTCATTATTATTCATTCGTCAGTCGATATCTGTTGGGGTGATTACCGGTTGGAGCTGAATACATTCAACTGGGGCGCCAATCCGTGATAGAAGGGAAATGAATAAAAAAAGAAAACATAAACGGACAAACGAACGCGCTAAAAGGGCCGCACGTCAGCGGCGACGCGGAAGACTTTTCATCACCGCGCAGAAGTGAAACATCAGCACTGGGGGAGGGTGACACGGACGACGGGTGGGAAAGGGACAACAAAACGAGTGAAAGAGGGACACCAAATAAAAAAAACGAAGTGAACACACTGAGACAGGCATAGACGCGCGCATAATACAAGTTTACAGATAGAGAGAGATACGCCGGATGGGCATTTGGCTTTATGACTCCGGCCGCCTGGGTCACTTGGGATGTACCGCCACCCGTTGGAGCACAAAAGTGAGGGGGGAGGGATGGGACAAGGGGGGGTTTACGGAATGGTCTCCAAGGGATGGCTGCAGCAGAACAGATGAGCGGGAGCATTGCGCGCACATGTGTCTGCGTGTGTGTGTTTGTGACCCATTGCTCCCTCATGCATCACTGATGAAGTAAGTAAAGGATGGGGGGAATGGCGGGGAGTAGGAGGGCGCGGACCCCGCCCACACTCACTCGCCACCCCCTCCGATCCGCCGGGCACCCATGCGATGCCCTCCTCTCTCCGTATGCCGCGACGCTACCTTCCCCCGTTTCCAATCCCACACCGCTAAACTCACTAAGGCGAGATCCAAATTGCAGTTTTTTTTAATGAATATTTTATCGTCCCCTCCCGCCACGCGAGGAACCCCGCACGAATGGGTGAGGGGAGCGGAGGGTAGGGTGGGTTGAATGTGCCTTAGGAGACGTGGACAGATGTCTAAGGCAAACGTGACAGGTGAAAGGTCCGTTGGGTTTCTCTTCCCTTGTCTCTTCCGTTTTGTCGCTCTACTTCCCCGCCAGTCGTGGTGGTGGTCCTCCGGTCAACCCATACGGTTCGCGAGTTCGCGGTGTATTGACCAAGAGGTCCGGTTGAGATACCCCGATCGGTGACGTGCAGTCAAGCGACACAGGGGTTTTGAGAGCTCGAAACCGAGTCGGACATCGATTTTGTACTTTATACATTGGCACCGACCGTAAACCTGAAACATTAAATGTGTTCAAGTATCTCGGAAGCAAAATTGCATCAGATAGTCGAATTGTTAAAGATCTCATCAGTAGGATTATCAGGCCAAATTGGCTTTCAATGAGAAGATTAAAAAAGCTCTTTACACACAACAACTTCAACTTGAGTACAAGAAAATATCCCCTCAAAACCTTCGTGCTTCGTGCGTGACACATTACAGAAGTGAGACATGGGCTATCGGCTCGAGTGGAAGAAAAAAAATAGAAACCTTTGAGATAAGGTGCTACCGGAGAATCTTAAAGATTTCGCGGTTTGATAGGGTAGCCAACGAAGGGAGAGGTACTACTAAAAGGTGTATACATGCCGTGTCTCTGAGACGCAATGAGAAAGAGACGTGACTCCTGGATAGGTCACATTTTAAGACACAAGGGACTGCTGGGACTGGACAAGCAATAATACTGTAGGTTACAATCAGTTGTACCGACACGAGAGGTAGACTTCAAAAGGAATGCATAAAAGGGATTACAGAGGATATGGGTTGTCATTCCTACTTGGAGTTGACGAGATTAGTTTAAAACCAGGAGTGAAGAAGGAAAACAAACGCTGGCAACGATTCAATCAAAACGGAGAAAATTACAACTGCGGCGGACTCCAAAGAGTTAAAATTAATGCTAAATAGCCATTGCATTTTTAAACAATTAATTTAATGCTAACCCGCAATTCGTTTCGACATTTAAAATGTAAATATTATCAGATTATTGTCCTTAAAGATTACGTTTTGTACATCGAACCGCGTTGTACGTTAGCAATAAAAAGATGAGTGTTAAAATTTAATATCCATCTTTATGCTGTGCTTCATTTTAAAGATTTACTTAAACTAGAAGTTGTAATCATGGGTGTGGGGGAACCTGAATCCTGAATGTAACGATATCTTCGCTGAACATAGTTACTAGAATGCGCTAATGGATTTTAACTTTTCAAATTCGCCCCGGATGTTCTACAAATTATCTCCGATTACCTCCAAACCCCATCGAGCCATTTGGCACGATGATTCCAATTCTTAATTTAATAGTCTTCTTAATTTTAGCAAGGACGGATCGCAGGTTGAGATTAATTTTCTAAGCTAAGGATTAATTTATTAGGCTAAGGATTCACTTCACTCATACTCTTTAATCACTGATAGTGTGACATTGATTTGGCAGCGTAGTGAAGTGTTTTGTACGTAGATACCGCATTACATGTACGATACACTATAATTAACATGAACAAAAGAAGAACACTAGGTACTTTCCAAAAAAACCTTTTTATTTGGTACTGCACCAAATAAAGTTTTTATGGAAAATATTTATAATTCTTCTTTCATTCGAAAACGAATTTTCACGTAGTCAAGCCTAATTTATCGAATGTATATTATCTTCATTATTTGAAATATTTGGCATATTTATTGGTAATTAATAACTAAGCAAAACTTTAATGTCGCATGGCAGTCATGGAATCATACCCTGCCACACACTCCAGAGGTGGATTGCAAATTACCATGCAGAAGAATTAAGGTGTTTGCGAACACAAAACAAAATCTATCACTGTTCGACTATGATATACTCATTCTAGGGGCCTTTGTATTTTAAATGGCTTACTCAAGCTCCGGCTCGAGACCGTGGTGGAATCTACACAAGCCTTAAGTTGTTTAAAATTTTTGCATAAACTTGGCCAGATTGTAAAATTTAGGAAATAATATTGTAAATATTCTACTTTTGACACCATTCCAATAATTTCAAGAAATAACAATGATCCAATTTAAAAGTTAGCTCCGTTATTCATTAAAATTTGAGTAGAAAATTATGAAAACATAACGATGAGTTTACGAGAAAGCATGCGTTTCAAATAAGTCGTAGCAATACATTCAACTAATTCGTCCATATCTTCACGCGGAAGGCAACAATATCCATTATTAACAAATCCTTAGTACTATTTTTTCCACGTGTATATTTTTTAAGTTATCATTGTTATTAGTTTACGGCAACTGCAGGTTACTTGTGTCTATACTCCATTACACGGCCCTCCACTCTCTCCTTCGAATGAGATGTTCAGTTTAATTAAGGGTGACAAGAAAACTTATGCATATAAGACAGGAAAAGAAAGTGACTGGGACATGTGCTGAGAAGGATGTTCCTTTTAACAAATTAATAACATATTAGAGTGTAATGTAAAAAATAAATGAAAGAAATAAGGAAGAACCATGACTGGAAGGAGGGCAACAAACATGAAAAGGACGCTGGAGGACCTGGTAAAATAAACTTAGAATTCAATCATTCAACAGAGATATTTACTTGACTTTCCTTCGGCACACCGTATACGGCGTGCCGAAGGAAAGCCAAACATGCAGGCATTCAAACAACATATTATTATTCCGAACTAAGATACCTAAATAATTTACCTTAAGTGTGATTAACTATCGTCAAGAATAAAACATGCAAAGAGTAAAATAAAAACCAAAATCCCTGATGATCACCTTGAAACCTCCCTTAAAACCTTGAAACCATGTGTCGATACAGTGAGAGTTTTTCAAATACAGCGTCAAGTAACCTACTAATTTTTTGCTGTTCCCGTATGTTTTTATGGTCAAAATACTTATAAATACAATTAATTTCTATCATATATAAATGTATAGTTTATTTATTCGTCAACGAAAACAATTATAATCATCAGACAATAACTATTTATTAAGAAACGATTGTATTTTTAAAATTTCACTGATGTACTAACTCACGGAAATCATTCACAAATATTTTCTTATTGATATCGTGAGCGTCTGTACCCGTACTGTTAATGAGGTACAAGACCAATCTTATCCCTGCAAAGGTGACCAAAAGCACCCATAAGGTTGGACACCCCTGTGGTAAAAAGCAATAGATTACGAGCTCGTAGTGGTATTCTGTATTTTAAAATGTGTTAATTGTTTTTTTTTCATTTCTATTCCTACGATTTGAGCACGGCAACTCAAATATAGCCATTAACAAACGTATTCAACTCAACTCAAGTACCATTAAAAAACTAAAACCTTTCGCAAAAATAAACCCGTGAACAGTAAACAAACGGGAAATTACAACACCTACGCCACAACATAGAGTTCTTTGCGAAAAATATAAAACAGTTTCACTATGGTGTCGTTTTCAAACTTTTTCGTATCTTAGAGACGATTGCGAAAAGAGAAATAGAAAGCAAGGCAGCAACACTTTCATTCGGCCACGTTAACAATACCAAGTCTGACACAATGGAATAAAAAAGATCACACAAGAGTCCAAAACCTAATTGAGGACTGACGCAATGAAAGGAAAGCACATTTGTACAGCACATGTGAGTCGTATGATGAAATCATGAGGCAAGTTTCTTGGACGCTTAATCATATTTACACCCAATGCAGTGGGGTCCTTTCAGTGACATGGCCGACTGGAGGATAAGCAATTTTTACGACAAAGCGAATCTCTCACAAATCCTTGGAAAATAAAAAATGGCAAAGAGAAAAACAAACTTAAGGAAATTATAATTCCTCCGAAAAACGATAAACCTCCCAGAAAAGACGTCATTCATAGGTGGAGATTTCATTGTCTCCGTGAAAGAAACTGTGAGAATAGTAGACATTCAAAACGCATTGATCGCATCAATACTTAAAAATTATCGGAAAAGTTACACAATGAATGAATATATTCGCACTATACTCCCTAATTATCGCCAAGGATCCAAACGGTCCTCATGCGTAGTTTCAGGGAAAGTTAAAAAGAAAATTAGAGTTATAGGAGGCGATTGTGCCGAAGATATGGCCATAAATTGGGAATAAATACAGCCATCGTAGAAAACACCTCCCGACAGTCAAATATCCGTGATAACAACTTGAATCAAGCGAAGAATTTTATTTTTTTTTACTCTGTCCGGCACGGGTAAGCAAAACAATTTTGTGCACAAGAGATTTTGCGATGCCTTTTCTGACGAGGGGCACGAGGATAGCACGTAACCCTTGTTTCGACACAAAAGAGGGACAAAACGACCACAAAAGACTTGCCCAGAAAGGTCGGACGGAGTCTGGAGGCAATAATTACATCACGCGGTTCTCCGAACGTGAGCTTGGATTTGGGAGACGAAGGAGGACGGGGAGGGAAAATGGGGTGGGGAGTCGAAGCGGGGGAGTTGCATCTGTGAGGGAAAAAATAACCCTAAGAGAACGGCCTAGAGGCGACGCAGGACAATCCACTACGCTGCCGCTCCTTTTAAGCTAACATTTGCGAGAGGAGGAGATGCGCGGGAGGGGAGGCGAAGGGTGCGGCAGTAGGGAAGGGGATGGGATTTGGGAAGGGGCGTCCGGCGGTCTCGTAGTATGGGAGGGAGGCAAGAGTGGAATAAGGTATGGCCAACGTAATTGGGAGTTTGATGAGCATGTGGGCTTCCCCACCCCCCACCCAGCCACGACCGAACTCGGGGTCACCATGGCAACCGAGTCCCGTGCGGATTGGGAAATGGAAACCGTCCCCTTTCCCGCCGCCAGCAAAAGGAAAGGAAAGGGATGGGAAGGGAGAGAAACCGAGAGTGGGGTGGATATGCATACTGAGGAGGGTTTGAATAGGGACGGGTTTGGGACGCAAATACTAGGGTGGGAGAATGATCAGGGGGATGAGGCGGAGGAGGGAGATTTTTAAAGGATGGGGAGGTTGGGATCTGGGGTGGAAAGCGTGTTTAAAGAACTCGGGGCAGTGAAGGGGGAGGGTTTGGAGGCTCCAGGCTATGGGGTGAGAGGATTCGTGGGGGATGAGAGGGCACGGAGCCGGCGGTAATACTGATTTGATGCCGGGGGGAAGGGGAGGAGGTTCGCAGGCGAGGGAGTGTGGCAGGTTGGCTTTGGAGTGCAGTGAAAAGGGCAGGGGGGGGGAAGGGGGAAAGAGACGTTTTGTTGTGTATCCAGCATACCACCTGCCGTGACGAACGCCCCAACACCACAAAACAATACCGCACCGCCTAGCGATTAATTTATACCCCATATCGATGACGGGATACACGTCATGAGAATCTCACAAGAGTAGGGAAAGGGATGGTATTGGTGCGATCCTTGTGCTCTTCTTTGAAGATTTTCCGCAGAGATACTTAAGATAGATTGGAAAAAAAATTTGCTGGCAAACCAGGGACGTATTTCTAGGAGAGGGAGTGATTCGCGTCGCATTTCGATACTTGCTGTTTATTGTGAAGCTATTCGATGGAGGTTCTGCACGTTTTTCATCACGACTCTCAATGACCACTCAGTTTCAAAACTTGTGATTCTTTCATTTTCTCTTAGATTTCGTATGCATTCTCGGTTACAGTACACGCATTTCTATTCTATTTGAATGTACGCATCATACGTAAGTTTATGAATTATTTCTACATGAATCCATTTCCCTTTCCTATCAGTAAATAAGATGGGGAATAAACATGAAACAGCTATATGGAAATTACAAAAATATCACTAACTCTGGTAGTCACTACGCAATCAGAAATACTAAAATTCCAATTCCAAGTTTAAAAAAATATAATGCTTTGACATCACCTGCAAATGCTTTTTTAAAATGCTTTGTAATAGTGGAAATTAAAGAAATAACTTTTATCACCTTACATGCAACAAATAATGGCGCTCTCTCATTCAAATAAGAGATGACTAAGGTGAGCATTGTCCTTGGAAAAAATGTTGAAGAAAATCTTGAAAATAACACTAACAGCAAATATTTGGAATACACGTTCTAACGATATTTCTTTAATTAATATAATATAACCATGACCGTATCGATCAATGAGATTAAGAAACGCATTCATGTTGATTGACATAGTGAGTTACGCAATAAAAATACAATAACTGGATATCATATTAAGTCATAAGCTCTATGAATACATTTTTTTTAACGGCAAAGGAAATTTCTAGCAGTCTTAATAATGGAATAGCGTAAATTTTCCATCATAACCATATAGTATCCCTTGCATGGTAACCGAGTGAAAATAAGTTTCATTCAAATTATTAAAGAATATGTGAAGTGGATAAACCTATTATATTTCATGTTTTCCTTTAAGGCCTAGTTAAAGTTCACTTTCCGGATTTAATATTTTAGCTGCCATTGTAAAGTTTCCGACCTAAAATATTTCAGAAAATTTCAGAAAAAATGTCTTGTACCTTTGTCAGGTCGGAAAATTTTCAGACCACCTTTGTATTCTACTCGTAAGTAATTTTTCTTTTACGTTCACTTATT
Organism: Hetaerina titia; assembly: GCA_037158775.1. Lineage (NCBI taxonomy): Eukaryota > Metazoa > Arthropoda > Insecta > Odonata > Calopterygidae > Hetaerina > Hetaerina titia. The sequence continues at coordinate 67,311,533 of CM073776.1, read as the reverse complement.
TGAAAATTCTTTTTACAATATTAACATTTGCATAGCACCTTTTTGGCGTTGACTAACCGAATTGCGGCTCCTAACATCTTGGAATGATCCTCAGATAACTATTGTCATTCACAGCAACAACTCACTAAAAACAATGAGTATTATTTTTGTAGTCATTAACTTTGGACCATTAGTGAAACAGCCCTTCTATCAGCGCGATGAGAGAGGCTGTTTCCCTCTCAAAAAGAGAACATACGGACAGCATATGGGTCTGAAAGCGCTCGCCACCACCCGAGACGCATCACCATTGCCCCGGAGATTGACAAAAGGCATCATGGGGCTTAATAAAACGTGACGCACGTGGAAGCGAAAGAGGTAAACTCTACGTCTCCCTTAATTATCGTCCATTATTTCCCTGAGGCTCCACAAAGGTGGCCTTAAATCTGTGGGAATGAAAGCAATTGAATACAAGTTCATACGAAAGTGTTCAAATGAATAAATGCAAATGATTGCAGAAAATCAATAAGTTGAAATTAGTCGACAACATTGAAATTTCTCACCTCGAAAACTTTTTTCTTAGTACACCAGTCTTATGAAAGAAAAGGAAATCCTCCATTTTTTTGTCAAATGGAGTCTTTTCCAAAGCTACTGTCCAAGGTAAAACTTTATATTCAAGAAATTTATTTCCTGGAATAATATTGCATTTCATTTATTTCTCCTTAATTTTAATTTGAAAAGAGTTGACCTCATTAGCTCGCGTGAATTTTAGTTCACAGCTGAGTATTAAATGTCCGAAAATCTGGCAGATAGCTGAGAGATGTTCAGAAATATAGTCGTATGTAGTTCAGATAGCTGCTCATATTCAAACTGATAACTGAAGGCTCAGTTGCTTCCAAAACGTAAATCTCGTCTCTAATACTTTTTAAAAATCTTTCCAGTAATTATAATGGTTGAAATGGTGGACCGATTACGTATTTTCAGGTTTGGTATGGTGAAATTGGAACATGATCACTAAATAATGTCACTTTTCCTGGAGAAAAAAAATTATAACCGACCAGATTTCGATGTACTAAACCATAATCAGGTACAGAATGGGTACAAATGCCGTCTCATTTACGATTTGAACGGTAGGCGTGGAAGTGGGTGGAGAAGGGGAAAGATTGGAGTGAGTAGGGAGAGGGGAGGATCGCCATAATATTTAGAGACATACGAAATTCCGAGTTAGAGAAAATCTTCACAAGTACAAAAGTCTCTGGTGTCTGCGATGTTCTCCACCGTGCACCCTTGGTTGTTTTCGCGGCCATACACGCACAACTTATTAGTAAAAGGGATGAGGTATAGGAGGCGGGGGAAGCATGGCTGGTATCAGTCATGCCTAGGGGATTAAGGTCGCGTGGAGAGATGTGAAAAGCGGTAGGGTCATGGCATGTTTCTCAATTATATGCCAACCCTTCCCTCCTTCCTTTCATCCTGCCTCCCCCTTTCCCCCCCTTCCTTTCCTCCCGTGGTAAAATGTACACAGGCACCTGTAATGACTCTTTGCCTGAAGATGATGTACATCGAAACCTGCTTGGTAATAAACTTTTACCTTTTGGAAAAATGCTATTGTTTGGTGATTATGAGAAAAGAAGTACCCAATAATGTACGCTATCTTTTTCTAAAAGAAGCAGTATTGCAATACGTAGTATGAGAGTAGATGAGACGTATATTTTATGTCATGCTAGTTAGGCCTAAGGGGTACCTTCGCGTGTAGTCCCAGGTTATATAAAACAACTCCCCTAAGCCGATGTATTAATATTAATGTAATGTTTTTCTAATTCATAATAGGCGACAATCAGAACATACTCGTATAATACTCGGAATACGTGTTTTAATCATTACGAAAAAATGAATACATCCCTTATCAAAAACCGGAGACATTCGCTTTTTTTTAACTATTTTTAGTTGGCGATGCAAAATGCATTCATACACTGATATCAATAAAAATTATCTAAATCAATTTAAAGAGGATATAAAATATATTTTCACAGTGAGAAAATGATTGCTTTCAACGTTTAATCATGTGCGAAAAAAGGTCAATTTAAAGTTAAACATTCATGATTTCACACGTAAAAATGTTGGAATTAGTTAAAGTTTTAAATGCAAAATAATATGTATCTGGATAATATTCAGTCACAATATCTAATTATACCAAACCCTTCCGCAAATAGCACGAATAAAACGCAAAAAAAAAGAAGAATTCCGTTGGAATGAACCCGAAACACTTGGGAGGAGCCAGACGCCTCGAGCCTTGATGAATAACGAACGGGCTCACACGCACAATTTGGGAAAAGCGGGCGCCCAAGAGCTGCTTACATCTGGTGCTGGAGGGGAAAATCAGACGCTTAAAAATAACTGCACAAATGAAAGGCTTCACTAAGGGATCTGGCTTTAAATGGCGCCAGATGTAAAAGCTAACAAAATCAGGGAAGACAGCAGCCGCGTCATTGGTTATTTCAGGATAAAGAAATCCAGCGCTCGCCTGCAGATGTGTTCAGCCCAGGAGGACCTACAGCCGGGCACTCGCGGGGGAAGGGAAGGGGGAGGAATCGTTTTACGAAAAGATTTACGCTGGAATCAAAACCCGTGCTTTTTTTCGAAATAGCACCAGAAATAAAGAAAAGACAACTGCCGATTTATATGTCGAAGGGAAAGCCGTAAAATTAACAAAGCTTTGTGACTGCACCTAAAACTATTTACACAATTCTATTGCGTATACCGGGAAAAACTAGGTTTATGACGGTTTCAGCAACTAACTGTCTCCAAATTTAAATAAAGGCTATAATTATTAATCCTAATTGGCACTCAGAAACCCCAAATAAGTTCGACGGATGTGAAAAGTAATGACAATCAGCTGTTCTATTTTTCAAATCAACCATGTTCAAGGTTACCAGCTCCGGTTGGTTAAACAGCATATTTTATACATTATATTTATACATTTATATAACAGCACTTTTGATTCTGGTCATCAATGGTTGGACATGATTACTGCGTACCTACTACCTTGCAAACATTCATGAATATAGAGTCTGCACGAAGGGAACAGTGGGACATTTGACTGATCCTTATTAATCTCGAAGGAGTCTTCAGGCGTTTTCGTTCAACACATGGAGGTGTGCTTATGAGAAGTAAAGCCAGCGTTTTAACCACGGGGCCAAAATTTGCCCACTTATGGGACAGTTTCCACCTGCAGTGTGTGTTCATTATTCCATCAAGCACTGTTTCTTCCTCCATTCAATCTCCAGGTCTGAACTCTGCTTTTTGAATAACGTGGTTTCATTGATAAACTTCATCACTTGCAGCAAAATGTACCACACGTGGAGTTTCAAATGTGAAACAATACCTATATCCTTAGATCATTATCATACTTGTAATGTCTAGATGTCAAATTAATTCAAAAATTGATATTGTTTTATTATTTACTCATTATGAAGTTTTAAATGTAATATTAACTCATTCAAAAGTATCTAGTACTTCATGAGTCCCTTAATGTTAATGTCAATGCTACTGCGAATTGTATTTGATTTCTTCGGGAGTTGCAAAAATAAAATTTCAAAATGTTAGCACCTAGAATCAATTTAAAGCCACATGGATGGCTATTTAGGTCTAATGAATGTAAATATTATTAAACCTGTCCTTATACAATTAATTGGAATGCATGAGGAAAATATTATTGAAAGTCTACCGTTTAAGGCAAATTTTGGATGGACATACTGAATGGATTGATTCTAGCTACATTTAATAGCTTCGTACATCAAGACACAATTTGACACTCCTGTTCTTCAGTTCTGCATATAGTTTGCCTCAATTCATGCCATTCAATATTCTTATCTGTTTACTTCCCCTAATTCGCCCGCCTAGCGTTCTCTCCTTCATCACAGTCTTCAGCATTCCATCACCAACCAGCATTCACTGCAGCCACCTTTCCTGGCTTCCATTGATTTCTCTAAAAAATCCTCTCTTCTACCTCACCAAGCCTAGTAATTCCGTCCATTTTACCTTTTTTACCATTCTGCGCACCTGTATCTCACAAAAATCCAACCTACGAGCCTAAAATCCAACCTAGTAAGCCTATCACCTTGCCTCAACTACCATGTTTTCTCAACGCATGAACCCACGCTCAAAATCAAGTTTTCTGGAAATATATATATATATATATATGTATATATGTATATATATACATATATATATATATGTATATATATATAACCATAAACACAGTAACCCGAAGGTCGGTTTAGTAGGTGATGGTAGAGCCCACCCGTGTACCAAGCTCGATGGCGTGTGAATATTCACACATCAGCCAGAAGGGGGGCCAGTTCCTTTCCCTGTGCCGGTTATGGTTTCCCAGGAAGATCTGGTACCCGATAAATCAACTAGCTTGGGTGGAGCTGCAGGTGCCCAAAGTGCCTTGCCCGGGAATCGAACCCGGGACCCTCCAGTCAGTAGTCCAACGCTCTACCCACTAGACCACCGCGACCCGCTATATATATATATATATATATATATATATATATATATATATATATATATACATACTAGTATACACACCTCTAATTATAAAATTATACACATCGTTTAATAAGAGGAATACTAAACCCATTCATTAAACTGAAATTGTTATCGCGGGGTCTTTGGCTTTGTGAAGTTTGCAGTTGCTTTAAATGTCCTATGCATAAGAAACACAAATACTAGTAATGGTTTGCGTTAATGGCTCCGACGAACTTACATCACAAATTCCATGAACATAACTCTAGAAAAATCAGAGAGTGTAAAAAAGTAAAAACAATTCTCATCCAGCAGCTTTATTCGGCGACAGTCTGGCTACTTAATTCAGTAACCGGATTGGTGAGATGACTTAATTCCTCGGCAGGACTACCGGAGAATTCTCGATTAAATTCATCACGACCATAACCATTGTCCCAGTACCATGGGCAAATCTAACTCATTTAATGTATTTGTCAGCAACCAACATTCGGGAAGTGGATCTAATATATAAAAAACATACATTTTACACTGGTTTAATAGTCACTCTAACCGAAGGCCGTTAGCGCCCAATAAAAAAATGACGCTTCTTAAATACCTGTTGTCCCTCACAACTTAAAATTTTGTACATATACACACACATATTTTTATATACACACGTACATATGAGTACATGTGTGTGTGTGTGTTTAAACTGCTGGCATAGTAGTAATAAAAATGGTATAACTAATAATCCAATCACATTTATTTATCCGTTTGAGCAAACAAGCTATACTTTACGAAATACATACAACTAATATAAATGTAAAAATTATTCCTTACAGGATTCCAGATGCTGAAAAAGGAAATCATCGGTTTCCGCAAAATTGATAATTTTATACTGCACGATATCAGTTGTAGAAGTAGTGCTAGAAAAATCTGACAGCATTTTAAAAGAGGGGGGAAAATCGTCCCAACCCTCCCGAAGAACAGTAAATCGTGACTGAGCGATTAAACAAAGAGTGGAAATGCGTGTCGGTCGTGGAGATTCGGTCAGCTCCAGTGGTCTCGGGAAGGAGGAAAATTGCAGCAGGAGTACCCCCTTGGAGGATGGCGGAGGAGAGAAGTGCCCGGCCATCTGGTGACCGCTTGGTCACGGGACGCAGTGAATCCCTGAGACATACGGGAGGTGCGTATATGGGTGGGCGAGCGAGTGAGGGAGGGAGGCAAAGAGGATCCGAACAAACGATCCTGATGTCCCACTCCCACTCTCTTTCCCCCTTCGCCTCCCCCCCCACATCCTCGAGATATCGGACGGCGACAAGAGGTGAGCCATGTGGCTCCAACCCCTTGCGCGCATGAGAGAGCGCGCGACAAGGCCGAGTGTCGCGGCATACGCGGTAATGAGGCCCTCCTGTCGGAGCGAGTTCCAGGTCTGACTGAGATAGGAGGGAGTTAGCGAGAGAGGGAGGGAGAAGAAAACATGATGAGCAGGTGTCGCATCTCGGAGAAGGCCAAAATCTCCGGCGTTACGCACATTGCCGACGAAAACATCGCTTTATGGAACTTACAGACGAACTGGAGGAGGATAATGATCCGAATTATTTTTTTAAATTGATAAATCTGAGCCGTGAAATAGATAAATAAGGGACATGATAAAAAATAGGTATCAGAAATGCTATTTTTCAAGTTTAAGCCAGACGCCAAAATAAAACATTGATTTTTTAGTCACCGTCTTGCAAATATTTTTCTAATAAAAGTTTTCGCTTGAGATTGAGAAATACATATAAATGGTTTCCAAGATTTCTGGAATTTGTTGTTTCCGATTCACAGAAACGAATTTTTCTCTTGCGGAAGACATTATTCTCGAAATTTGCTCATTTAGACCTTTTCGACGACGGTAAACCGTTTACCACACCCCATAACACCGAACCCTTTCCGATCCCGAAGATCCTTGGAGATTCAATGGGTACTTCGTATGAATAAGTGACCAGGGAAGTTCTCGCTTCCGAAAAACACACAAAAAATGACAGTGACGTCTTCCATCTCTCCCAACTATGTTTTCAGGGTAAATCCCAAGAATGGAAAACAGGTGTCTGAGACTTGGCACTCCTAATTTTGGTGACTCCATTTGATACATCTGTGCGATCTTGATGAAAGTAGGTCCCCGCAAATACAGCACTACGCTGAAAGGAATATCTCAAGACACCCATTTCTTGCGATACTTGCGACTTTCGATGGACTTGCAAATGTTATTGCTAATTTTGGTGATTTTTTTTTAAATGGCAATAAATGAAAAATTATTTACATCACGAACTAGCGAATACTTACAACCCTATACTATACGTAATGCACGTACCTCTACTACACGAACCTCACGTATCCTTAACGATAGGCTAGCGACTCCTTAAACATTAACTGAATGGGCAAACGGAAGTATCGTCTCCACTGAAATCATACTTTTGTCGGTGCACCATGGTATAAACTGAAAAATATGTACCAACTCTCAGTTTTTAAGTATCTGATTAGGAGTAATTTCTTTTCCAAGATTTTGAGGGTAAAAAATTACTAGATTACATGATTATGTGTTTGAAAATCAACAAAAACCGTATTCGAATGCTTTTTCCATGCACACCAATACGAGATCGTAGATAATAATAGATAAATGAATGTTTCGTACCCATTTGGTTTCAGATTTGAGAATTGTTTCAATTGAGAGAATATGAGAAATCCGCCAAAGAAAATGATCAGATACCCGTAATAAGATCGCAGAGTTTAATGCCATCAGTAGTTAATAATACTACGACTAATACGAATACTAAAATCACTGTACTTGAACTAAAATCAATGAGGATGTGAGATAACAAATCAATTGCAAAATTTAATGTGAGATAACTAAGCAATAGTAAAAATTAATCTGAGATGAATATCAGTAACAATTACTGATTAATAATTAGTAATTATCACCAAACAAGAAGAGAAGGTCAAGTATCCAGAATAACTTTCCTCGCATAAAACCTACAAATTCCTGTCCTTTTTCTCTGGTATAGTTATTCCGTAAAGAAACCCTATTTTTCAAATGAATCGCCAAAAATAATAAAAAAAAAGACGGAGAAAAATACTAATTTGGAAAATCTCGAAAAATTAGACCCGGGCGGATTTAATCACTGTTTTAAGGAAAGCTATTAGCGGAGTGACAGCATTTTGTAAGCCTTTTCGAAATGCAACTAAACTATTTTATTCGAAAATGAAGCCTGAAGATGACGTTGAACATCGAAACCCGGGTTGTGACTTAACAAAATACTATGGAATTATGAAGTTATAGTTTTTCATTACACTTAGAAATGAAATCAAATCGACCCGTCAACGTTGTAATGTTTTCCATATCTGTCCCATATTTTTTAGTCAATATCATGGTTTGGATGAAGTTTTTCAAGGAAAACATTCTCATAACAGTGACCTCATACTTTGTTTCCAATATCAATTCAATATTTGTGTCCAATAATAATACCAATATCAATATTTGCGTCAATTCAATTCATCTCCTTGGGGATAGTTCGAGAGCTTTACAAAAACAGCCATTTACGGTAAATATTTCGATTATAATGATAAAAGTCTATAGTTGAGTCACTTATTAAATTTAAAATAGTTTTCTACGTTAATATATGCGAGGGCACGGTATAGATTGGATCAAAAATGTATTTTCGAGGGGCTCGCAGTATTCCACATGACGCATATGCGTGAAGAATGAAGCCGTTATCAACCACATTTAGATTTTTATCAACCACTCCCACCGCCTGTCCCAAATATTTGAGTGCCTGCTGCATTATAAATCCAAACGGTTCGGACGGAAACTGAACTACATCTTGCCTATAGGAGCTTTAAGATTAAAAAATTAATAACAGTATCAGATAACAATAACGACAAATATAAGTTGGCAGAGTAAGACATAAACATGCAGGTAGTAATAATATGGTTCTACGTTTCATAGAATTAAAATTAAAAATAATTCAAATACACTGCAATTAACTTTAATGTACCATCATCAATGAAGGAGTGTGATGGTAAAGGGGCATTGCATATAAGAGCATTTTGTCTCATATCTGTTTTTCTTGTGTGTTTGTATGTATATGTGCATTATACGAGACGTAAGAGTGACCACTGACCAGACTTGACCGTTGCCACCAGGAAAAATGCCTAATTGCAACGAGGTTTATATAATAATACTAATAATTTTCTGAAAATTATCATTCAATGAAGTAACATTGTCATTATAAATACATGGTAACTATGGACTGTAAAATAGTCCTCGTTGCTTCGGGTGAGCAATTAATCACTGATGGCAACATAAATAATGTCCTTAGACAATTACTCGTGTCTTGACAAAGGCCTGAACTACGAGGAAAAACCCTAACATGGGGCGACAGACAGGCTATGATGTGGAAAAGTACTTTCGCGTTTGACCGATTCAGATGCGCGTTTAAAATTCATATGAAATTACTCCATGATTATATATTTGTACTAACTACCTTTTCGAGAGAATACGCGGGAATTATTAGCTTAACATTCTCAAGATTCTCTCCCTAAAAATGTAACGCATAAGCGCGACGAAGATTGCTCAAACAATTTGTCACATTTGAGTCGATCTATCAGCTCAAGGGTCGTGAATAAGATGAAAAAAACAAGTAGAGAGGGCATGCAACAAAAAAATAGATTGATCTCATATTTGTAAGAGCATTTGTGCGCGCACGATGGCCTTTCCCCCATTCCCTCCCCCAATTCTCGCCCGCCCACCCACTCCCCATCCGAACATAGGATGACCATACGCGCGAGACAGAAGGCCTATTGCTGTTTGCGCGGGGATATGGGGAAGGTGGGGGAGAATGCTGCGGAGTGGCGGGGGGATGGGGGAGGAGACTAAAGAGGTGGGTGGGACGGGGAAGGGAGGGGGAGAGAGAGGAATGTCCATGTGGGAGATGAAGGGGGGAGGAGGTGGGACGAGTCCTCCCGCCGCCTGTTGGTGAGAGAGGGCGCGGATGGGTTCCCGTATATTAGGAGATGGAAAGAGTCCGTATGTCGTCGCTTTCCCCTCTCTCCACCCCCTGTAAACCCCTCACATCCCGCACCACTGCAGATGGACGGGGTGGGTTTTCGGGCGTTCTTTGCTTGGATGAGAGAGGGAAGGGTGTGGGAGGGAGGGTGGAAGGGGTGTGCTCGAGATATAAATGTATAAATGCGTGCGTGGAGTGAGGATAGGGTTTTGGGGCAGAGGTGTGGGGTGTGGTGGTGTGGGATGTTTGGGGGAGAGATATAGAGAAGGTTGCAGATGGGATACGTGGACCGCATTGGGCACTGCACACACTCAAGCAAACAGATGAGAGAGGATTGAGCTAGACGAGAAATGGAATATTTCCATCCCTTTTGCTGAGAGGGATAGATAGCATCCTCCGGAGTAAGCTTATTCGTGCGTCTTCATATTTATCTATTTTCCTTTAGCAGAAAATAAAATTTTGCTGCGATAACACAGGCTAACAGTGGTTTTGGTGCCGGAGCTTTTAATGCTGATTTAAAGAACAATTGGGGTGCTGAATCCAATTATGACACTAGTTTTTTCCTATCAGCTATAGTTTTCAAGATATAGATATGTTGTTACTTACGTAAAAAAATCTTCTACATGATGATATGGGAATATTATATTAATAATTATCTCATTGGCCTACAATATAGAAATATACATAAAACTTATTGACAGTTTATTGAAAATAAAAGGAACACCGCAGAGTGGTTATAAATTAGTATACTTATAGATTTATTTAACTTTGAAAATTATTTTCCGGGATATATCAAATATTAAAACAACTAATCGTAAGATGTGCCATATCTAAAAAAGTAGAGCTGTTAAATAAAAACGGATTTCATACTTGGATTCAGCTCTACAAATATAGTTAAAATCATCACAAAGATTCCCGGCACCAAAAAAAAATTTTTTTTTGTAGGCCTGTGTAATATGCACTAAAATACATCCTCTCTTACTGAAAAAGATATCTCCACACCAGGGGATGTGGCCCACTTTGAATGTAAATGGGATTGTTCCAATGAACTTTGACACGCATTTCCATTCTAACAGTTGTCGGATTCCTTAATTTTTTAGGTATGAGGAAAAACGTTGACTACCCGATTTACTTCTGAATCGTGTAGCATACGTTAAATGAAAATAATGAGCAACATTTATTTTGATCACTACCTTTGTTTTGAATATGTCTTAACTCTTGAATATGGCGTTTTTGACAATTTAAAAGAAGTAATGCACCGTAAGAAGATTTCGAATGACATTCATGGAACAGCTATTGGTCGGTGTGGAACCGAAGCATCAAGAACAATTGTGGAGGTTAAAAGTGATACGAGTGTTAAGCGGAGAGCCGCGTCCATTTAAACCTAGAACAGATGACTATTGATTATGACTTCAAAAATAACCACGAATAGCACCAGCTGTACATCCATATTTTAAAGTCAAAAACCCGAGCTCTGTCTGGTTTATGTTTTAACCTTAAGAGTGTGTTTCAACATATACACATGAGAATTCACTTTCCTGATACTGTTATTCGGAACATTAGTTATACATTTTCGCCACACGCTAATACCTCAAATAATGAATATTCTTACCACAAATTGCATGAAGTTAACGAGACACCAATGAGAAGTTACAGGTTGATGCAATTCTTTGGATAGCGAGCTACCATAGAGTACGACCATATGAACTACCATAAGAATCCCCTCACCCATTCATTTTTTTCCATTACACCACGAGGAACAATCATTATTGAAGATATTCGTAAAATAAACACACTCTAATTGTTTTAAATGAAATGAACCACAAGTTTCATAAACGATTACATCTTTTCAAAATAGTAGTTGTAGTTATTAGGGAAGGCGACCGACAATAGATGCCATTTGCTCCAGAAGGGATAGGTGGGCAATCTGGTAGAGGTGGGATGTTTCAGGGAATGGAGGAAGGGTTGAGAGAAACCCGGCGTCGGCATTAGCCCACTCTTAACAAAAGGCGTCAAGGGGTCCACGATTTAGCGTCCCATCCAACGAACTCACGCAGAATACCATTTTTGGATGGTTTTATAACGACCCATTACGGACAACTCCGCGACGGTTTACAGGATTATGTGAATACATTATACCACTGCGACCCATGTACTTAGTTCCATTGCTACTTTGACAAACACTATTTAACCTTCATGAAGAGATAGGATAAATGAAGAGGATATCGGTTGATTTTAATTTCATCCTTAAAAGAAGACGTGTGTCGTTGAATCAGGTTTTACGGTTTTCATAGTTTGATGTCAAGTAATCAGGTCCTCCTATTCTTTGCTAGGAGAAAATCGAGGGAAAATAGAGGAGAAAATCGAGGGAAGAAAACGGAACCTTAAGGGTTCTTTTTTTATTTATCCGCACAATGGAGTTTGCCCCTCCAGTGACCGAATTAAAGAGCGCCCGAAACGCAGCAGATGCAAGAGCGAGAGCTGATAGGGAAGGGATGCGAGGGGAAGGAGGATGAGAAAGAGAGGGAAAGTAGCGGAGGGGAAGAGGAGGAGTAAGACTGGTTACGCTCGCTAGGGGAAGGGTTCCGAAAGTAGGGTGGGGGGGGAGGGAAATCTGCACCTTACAATTTATTGCGTGAGGGGGGTACGACGCCCCTTCCAACCCCCTCCCAAACACTCTCTCCTCCGTCGCAAATGAGCGCCTAATCCCTCATATCATCGCCTGGTGACGACCATTCATGCCGCATGAATTCATAAAACCATCTCCTCCTCTTCACCAACCCCTTCCAGTCCCGGCTCTACGCCGTCAGTGGGCCAGGCGTAGCGAGGGGGGGTGGGTACGACCGCAGGGGGGGGAAAGGGTATGGGAGATATGGGGGACAAGGGGAGGATACTCCTACCCAACCCACATCACTCCCCTCTCTTGCCCCGCCTGTTGCCATTTGTTATCCTCTAAAGGATCCTTCCGTGCGCGTATATGTGCGAGTCAAGTGCACGCGTTCTTCTGCGTCGTAAAAAAGAGCACGGTAAATAAGCTCTCCTCTCCCGAGGAAGCCGCTGACTGGTGGAAACATTTGAAGTGTGGCGGTAATTTCACTGCTGTTGCGGAACTAAGCGAGCGGGAGCCTTCTATTATGTCAATTTAGTACGGCGACCCAATACCATGCCCGCTGTTTGTCGGTAAAACACAATTTGAAAACAGATAGGAAATACTGTGGTAGTGTCGCGGTAGTGTGGTCGGAGAAGCCTCAACCTGGCAAGTGGAAAACCAGAGGCTACACACGTTTGAGATCGAATTCCAACTAGGTCAATTTTGTTTTGCTAGTCCAGAAATCATAACAGTAAGAAACCGAAGTCAATTTAGAAATATTGAAAACATTTAAGTTGCAAGTCGGAACAAAATTAAAAATTCAAAGAATGCGCATGTGTATATTTGTTGGTAGTTTGTGGGTTTGCATGTGTGTGAAAGTGTTCCTGCATGAATGCTTACCATGCTTGGTTTGTGGACTCTAAATTTGTGGCTTCTACATGCGGTTTTTTTCTTTCTAAATTACGGGTGGTGCCCTAACACCCCCCGCCACACGCCCTTACAGCGGCTTGCGGGGTATTGAGTAGAAGTAGAAGTCCATGGGTGAGTTATTTGTGGAAGGGGGAAATGTATATAACTTCATCCGCTGAGGAACTGAAAATCGTATTTCAAAATTGATGCCCCGGGAATTAGTTTTCAATGCCAATCCATTCCAAGTATGGGTTTCAATCGAACCAAAGCATGGGAATACGTATAGACACGTGAACGAAAAGAAATTTGAATGCAACCACTTTACATACCGTAATTTACACTATTTAACTCGAAAGCTAAATTGTTTTCAATGTGATGGGTATAGCGCGTGGCAATCCAGCGGTTAGAGGGCTAGGTTAATGATCTGAGGGAGCGAATTCGATTCCAGGTGACACCTCTAGGCACCTTCAGCTTTTTCCCAGACGGAGTAATTTTTCTGCTAGCAGATCTTCCTGGGAAACCAATGGTGTCACAGGGAAAATAACTGCCCGCCATGCCATAATATGTGAATTTCACTCGTCATTGGTGGTTAGTACTAGGTGAGCTCTTTCCTCACGTATCAAATCAGCCTTCGGGTTGATTACTATGGTGAGGCGTTATAGCTATATTGTCTAGCCTACCACCTAGGATAAATTTATCGTAGCACTTTTGATTTATTTCGCGTAGATGCATTTGGCAAAAATAAACCAGCATTTCAATACTTGTGGCAATGGGAAACGAAAGAATGGTGATTTAAAAAATAAATTTCCAAAATAATATCCTGGGATATAAAAGTGGTATCGAAACTTTCAAGATTTGTTTTCAGATTCTGAGTAATGTTTCGACATTGGTGGCATGGAAGTGCTTCCGTTTCCCTCAGGAGGTAATATAAAACATATTCATATACACAATCTCCCCATTAAGCATTTTAACTCTCAGATGCCATAATACTACCTTGATCAAAAAGTTCCCGGAATTTATTCAGAAAATTAAAAATACAAGTTTATTCATCTAAATCTATATTGTCCCCTTCAAAGTAATCCCCATCGACTGCAACACACTTACGCCAGCGCTTGATCCAATCCTCGAAACATTTTTTATATTCGGTTTTCGGTATGTCCATCAGTGCTTCCTGCGATTTTTCCATTACTTCCTCTCGGCTGCTAAAACGCGTTCCCCGTAATGGTTTTTTAACTCGATTGAACAGAAAGAAGTCACAGGGAGCCAAATCAGGTGAATTCGGTGGCTGTTGGATGGTATTTGTTGCATTTTTCGTCAAAAAATTACGAATAATGATAGCACTGTGCGACGGTCTCGACGCACTGTGCGACGATTTCTGGTCTCTTTCGGCGAATTGCTTCACGCAAACGTCTCATAACGCCCAAATAATACTCTTTGTTTACTGTCTGGCCTTCTGGCAAAAATTCATGATGCACTACACCGTTGTAATCCATGAAAACCGTCAGCATTGCCTTCTTTTTTGACTGAAAACGACGTGGTTTTTTTGGTCTCGGCTCATTTGGTGATTTGGTATTTTATGATATTCTGCAAAATTAACGGATGATCCAACGTATCCCATATTCCTACGTTTACACGTTACTTAGGTACTGATAGCTCCATTGTTCCATCTACATTTTACTTTCCATTATACTTTCCATAAAGCTTGTATAAAATCAACTCATACAAGAGGTCTTTCAAAAAATTAATTTTTTCTTCGAGTCTAAGTATTAGGGTTAACATTTTTAATAAACATTAATTTTCATTTACTGGATATTACTTTTGAAAGCAACGCAATAGCACTGACATTATGACAGGTAGGTAAACAGAAGGATTTCAATCATCTGATTATTACTACATTTAATAACATGTCTTCAGAATAAATATAGTAAAAAGTACGTAGACAATGGTTTCAGTTCAAGTTTTTTGAACGAAAACGATGGATTTTTACTGCAAGTCTTAATGTTTAAAGATCATAAATAATGCGTCTATCTCACTTAAAGTGAAGAATATTGAATTGCGGGGCGTTTGGCAAACATTGGACCATACCCATCTGGAGAGTTAGCCCGTGGCTAACCGAAGTAATTTTCCCTCGGAATCCACTGACCCTCATGTAAGAATGGAAATGGTTTTCCTCTAACCCGCCTGGTCTGAAAGAGTGGCTCTCGAAACACTGTCACGCTGGGGGCACTTATTTCCAATTACCACTGAACTGAACAGAAAGAAGGGTAAGAGAGGCAACATTTTCCAATCCTCCACTTTTTCACAGCAATATTGTCCTCTTTAAATGTAAATATTGAATTCCTTAATACCCTTACGGTTACTCGGTGATTCACAACCCCTAGGGCCCCGAATATGGAAAGACCAATCGGGGGGGGAGGGGGGAAACTCGGCCCAAGTTTATTCTTTCATCTTGAGGAGATTGCGAACGTGCACATAAAACTTCAATTACATCTTGTTGTATTACAAAGCACGCCAGTTTTTTCAAGTATACATTTACGCATGACTTAAGTTTTTTACCAAAACAGTAAAAAAGATATTTAACCTTCAGTTTCTTATTTTATAAAATGCAACACCAATCATGAAATCTCCCATGGCTAACTGAAATGCAGTAGCAAAGTTAATGAGCTTAGAACTGTTTTATTCATGTCAATAGATTTATATATTGCAAGCGAATCATCATATCGAATCAATGCTGAGTCTTCTTAGTTTCATGAATCAAGCAGAACAATTAAGGCTTTTTCGATTCTCCTAGGCTTCTTAAATGATTACGAAAAAAGGATAATTGATATCATGGTTACCCAGGGACTATGACACCCGACGTTCCTCGCTGTTTGAACGAGCATGTTATAAATGGATTGAGTAAATACGGTAAATGGATTGCTTTGGTAACTAGTTGCGTCGAATGGGACAGGTACGACAACCGAAAGTAGAGCTCAAATTCCGCGAAATCCCACAACGCACGAAAAATAATGACACTACGATGAATTTCGCGTGGAACACAACTTTCACGCTGCAATTTAAGCGTAGGATAATACCGATATCGTATTTTTTCTTTGCCCTCCCTTCTTGTTTAACATTTATAAATGGCATGGGAGGTTCAACACATCCAGGCGTAAGAGGAAATTTATGGAAAACTACTGATGTGAACTCTCTATATCCCACGTTAGTAAAAATAACACCGTGTTTTCTAGCGTCACGTATGTGACAGAAGGAGGTGGATAGATTCGAGTTCTTCTGCCGCCTCGTGTTTAAGTCAGCTATGACTTTGGGGAATATGATTTGATGGAAAGGTGAAAACCCAACATACATGTCGGAAGACCAAATATAGCCGCAGCGACTGACATCAGAAAAGGGCGGTGGCACTAAGCCGCGCGTTCATCCATGTGAGGAGACGAGAAAGTAAAACGTTCATATTGAATCAAATCATGCATTCTCTGCACATTAATTATGCGTCGTAGATAAAATGAACTTTAGTGTTATGAATGGCGAATGCTGCATAAACGCTCTGTTGCACAATAGTTTACTGAAGACCGTAAGAGGAAAGGACTCGTAAACAGGAATAACCACTGAGAATGAATTACGAGGGGCAGGCCATGAAGGCGACTCGTAAGCTATTGCGAATGAAGTGATTGTCTAGAAACGACTGAATCTTCACTTTTTACTACAACAGGATATGTCGAAAGGTTTGCAAAAACAATACGGGATTGACAACATATGATGACGATAATTTAGCATACCAAATAACGGCTCAAGAGGACAATGGTAAAGCCAGAAAATGACATTCTAAATATATGCTTTTAGTTTCCATTTCCATGCATGTATCTTGCTTCCACATCTTCCACCTTAATTGATAAGCATGCTGAGCATTAATAAGCAATATATGCTTATTAATATTTTAGTATAGCATAAATAAATAATCCATGCATTAATAAAGATTCAACAGTAATGGAGTATAATTTACGGTACCCTTGAAGGCATACCTATATTTTTGTCTCTATTCAGTAATTTTCGGTTACGGATTACATGTAAAGTATTTATCAAATTCCATGGATTAACAGCAATTTCGTAACTATATACAATTTCAATTAGTCGCTTGTTTGATATAATTTACCGGCCCCGGTGGCGGAGGGGTAACGTCCTCGTCTGCCAATCCAAGGTTCGATTCCCGCCAAGGTGGGATTTTTTTCACCTAGGGTGTTTGGGTGTTTGTATTGTTGTTACTGTGGTGTTGTCATTGTTATCCGATAGTTAGGCGAAAAAGTTCCGTTTTGGACCAAGAAGAATACATAAATAACTTTCAATGAGAAAAAATAATAATTTCGCATAATGATAATAGATCCTATAAACTTTCTTTGGGCGAAAAAACAAGTTTATACATTTTTTAATATTTCTGAATGAATCATTTATTATTGATATTAATGCATTTTTCACTCAACTACCAACTTTTGAGTTACAATATCATATTTTGTTTTTTTTTCATAAATACTTTGTTGCTTTTACAACTCCTGCCATTCCCTACTTTCGCAGCGATGCATCGGGATGGGATGAAAGCAATATCATACGCAAGGAAGAAATTGGAAAAATGAAAGCACGACCATACAGGTAATATTTTTTTACAATAGAACTAACTAACTGTTTTCCGAGCATTTGTATGGTTTTCTCAAACTAAAAATAAGGAAAATTGTTGAAATAGTTAGTCGAGAGGAATTTCAGATTTCATATGTACGCAAAGAAACACTCCCATTCAGAAACTCTCAAAATGTTTTTCACAAAGTATTGAAACTTATTGATTTCATCTTATTCATAACCGTAGACACTGCGCAATTATGTTCCTTCATAACCGTGGGAATTTAAAGTACCACTTACGTAAAATACATAGTTGATTTCTTCCACGCCAAACAATGGCGAAGGAGAAAAAATGCTTCAAAATACGAAATCGCTCCAAACCGCAACAGTTGCGCAACGGGGAGATTTAAACCGCCGAGTAAAAAAAAATGCCTTTTTCAAATACGCAAGCTCTTCTCACTCTTCCCGCCATCCTCGGAGCATTTCCGAACCCTCCCTCTTCCTCGTCCGCTACGACCCCACTCACCCCATTTCCATCACCAGTACCTTTCAACCCCTCCCTCTCTTAACCCTTCCGTTATCTCCTCCACCCGATATTCCCAGGTTTTTCCACGGTACGGCGGCAGCATGCTCACGCGGATGGGCGCATCCGCCCGCGCCATACGGCCAGGGCACGTGTGAGACGCCAGGCGCCGATTCCGGCAGGGGGGATGGGCTAAGGGGCGCCACCGCCCCCTCCCCCCCCCGCCTCAACCTCACTCCTCATCTCAAAGGAGAAGTGATTGAGTGTTTGTAGGGTGGAGGGCCGAGAAAACAAAAGGCCGCGTGCGCACGGCTAGTGGTAAGTGCCCTCCGGCGCCTTTTAACAAAAACGCAACCTGAATCCGCGCCTGTAAAATAAAAAATTATGTCATACGAGACCGCGCCTCTCTCGTTTCCCACACCCAAATTCCTAGGCGCCATATGCAAATGTCAATAAAGTCGTAGATAGCCGACAAACAGATGTTTTTCGGCCGGTGAGGACCTAGCATTAAAACAAAATCGTGTGGAGACCAAATTTAGAAGAGGAAGGAGTCCAGCGACTTCCTAATGTATTCGCAGCTGGACGCAAATGGGCGAATACGCTATTGCATAAGTCTCAAAAAACTTTCGAAAACCTATGTGGGTTCGTAATTGTGATTAGGTAGCTGACAACCATTTTAGTTTATCTGAAATTATAAATGACGCATGTTAAAAAAAAAAGGAATATGTGGATCCATGTTTATGGCAATACTTCAATTTTATAAATACTGTGGAGGCATAGGTCTAGATTAAAAGATAAAACCCTGGATTTGGAATAAATTAGTTTGGTTAATTTTTATAAGGAGATCTCAGACAATATGTTTTGTAGCAGTGACTTAGTCTTAGGCTATTCCCTACGTACATTGTTAGTCTTTTGAAATCCTTACCACAATGTGGCTGCGTAGATTTTCGCGGCGGTGGCTTGAAGAATTCTGCATGTCCGGGTTTTCACCGCGTTGTTGCTTGAAGCCGACAACATTTTCGCCGAAGTTTCATCCGGCGTCTTCAGGTCGAAGACGCCGGACGCCATCTTCGACCTGAAGATGCCTGATGAAACTTCGGCGAAACTGTTGTCGGCTTCAAACAACAACGCGGTGAAAACCCGGACGTGCAGAATTCTTCCTTACCACAATATTTTACAAATTTTAAAGAATTACGTCCATATAAAGTTTCTTTATTCAATTTATTAATTTTAGACTAGCGTTTCGCAAACAATATTTTTTAAATGATTACCGTATAACTAGATTCTCTTTTACTATTTATTCATTATTTAAACCATTTTTCTACAATACGGAGAAGTAGATTCTAAAACGGCTAAATTGGCAAGTATTGTATTTTTAGCGTACCATACACATGATTTCAATATATGAGTCACTAGAAACCGTCGAAATAGAATTGATGGAAATGGGGATGGTGAGATTTCAATTGAACGTGATCCTCCTCCGCATCCCACCCCCGGGTTCTAATCCCGGCGGTGGCAGAATTTTACAGTGCCATACCGACCCCTTCCTGGGACGGTATGTAGAGAGTGCACTTCAGGTGGAGTACGCCATCCGTCGGATGGGACGTTAAACTGCGGACCCCTCGGTGCCTTTCGTAAAGCGAGTGTGCTAAACTCGATTCCGGGTTTCTCTCTACCCTCTCTAAATTCTCTGAGTATCTTACTCCAACCTAGTTACCTCCAACTATCCCTATTGGCTGAAATTACCTTAGCTGTCGGCTGTATGTCCCTTATAACTACTACTCTACTACTTCTATATGCCTTTGGAAAATAAAAATCTGAGCAGACACCGTGGCAAAAAATTCACGAATAAAATTTTAACTTATATAAGTACTCGTAAAAGAGAAAGTTCTTTTCCTTAAACTAATATATGATCTCTTGAAGACATATATGTTCCATAAATATTATCATATTAATCTTGAGGTTATTATTCATTATATTTAAAATTTCAATTGCATCAAAGCATAGCAAAACCGCGGGTATGCATGATCATACATGCGGTGGCAACCCCATTTATAAATAAGAGCGGAAAGGAATTTACGATAAGATTAAGATAATTTTTCAACAAATTCAACAAACTCGACATAGTGATATTTGTTTTATATTCCTCTTGATCTGGATATAATGTTCTCTTTTAAAATCTAAACATTTGCAAATAAAAACCTGCCACGGGAGCATGCGTCACAAACAGTTGCCATGAAAGGACGGTCTATTTCAAGCTTCTTCCTCATCATCAGCTATGGTTATAGTATAAGCACCTCGGTTCCCTCTAAACCCCTTTCACCAAGCAACCCACGTTTCCCCGATCCGTCCGCAGTTGGCAATGCTAGCCAGATCTCCGCCCCTTCCAAGTGCACCACTGGCTTTGATCTGATTTCCACGGAATTAGATCCGGCGAGCAAATGGGTTTACTCCACAAAATTACAAGAAAGCAAAGAGGCGCAGGGGAGGTGGAGTTTCTAGGTCCAAATTGTGTTGTGATTGAATCCTGGCCTCGACTCGGATCAAACGAAACCGACGCGATTGCAAGAGCAGGGTTACAGAGTGGAAAACCGGCGGGGTACAGAGGAGTAGGGTTTTTTCTTCGGGGTACGACTCCTTCATCCACTTCGTCGGTGGCCTCGGAGCTCCTTCTAAAGTGAGAATGCTCCAGCACGCAAAGTACTAACTCGTTGAAGATAAACAAAAGAAAATCCAATCCTCTTTCAACTGTCTTAATCTTCTTAGGTCCCCGCTTCTTTGCCCCGAGAGGACACCCTTCTTTGTTCGCAAGATCGCTTCTCTCCGTCAATATAAGAGTTACTTTAGTGGAGAGACGGTGAAAGAGATAAACGAATGTCAATCGAGGTAATCATTTAAAGGAAAGGTTTTAATATCAGACAAAAACTAGAAATACTATCCCATATACATAAAATGAATACAGAATTCAACAAAGTTTCTTAAAATAACTCGAATCTCAAAACTGTCACTCATAATTCTCCGATTAGTATTGATCAGGTGTTAGAAATATATTTTCATGGAATGTGAAATGAGGAAAGAAATATATTATTAATAGTTCTAATATTAAGAGCGAAACATAGATTTAAAAAAAAATCTCTTCAAGTAACTCCAACCAATGACATTAAACAAAAGGTAGGAAGCACAGATTTAACCGCATTGTAATACTGCAAAATGAACAAAAATAACAAAAAATAAAACGAATCTCATAATTTGCACAATTTCTTATGAATCAACTATCTGCTTCTGATTGGGTCATATTTTAGTATCTAACCAGCAAAAGTGAACCATTTTTATTTGAAACTAAGACTCACTGATTTAAATTGTTTCGTCCTATTTTAAAAAATCGTGACTATTTCAAAACGGGTAAGCAGGAAAAAACACAGGAGACTACTGCTAACCTGAAATTCGAAGGCACCCTTCTTCGTGCAATGATTTGGATTTTGGAAACCTTATCCATTCGAATTAGGAGCACGGGGGAAATTCCTTCCTTCGCACCAAATATAAATTAAATGCTGAAAATACCTACAAGCTAAATGCACTCCCTATTTACTGTCTCCATAGTTTTTCAGTTTGCACACATCCACCGGTTTCCCACACAGATCACTTTATAGGAAAGCCAAGAAATTTCCAATCTTTCATTACTATCATTGGTGTTCATCTACCTTAAGCCTGGTATGGTGCATATTTGCCCTAACTTCTTCCTTCAGCTGATCACTTCATCCCTTCAAATGTACTCAATGTCATGTTCGCAAGTATTTGGTAGGTTGGTAAGTCTATTTTTCAGGTAAAACCTTATACGTGAGCCGCAATTCGAGAGTGATGCATACGCTCAAATTTCCCTTAGCTAATTATTCTACAGTAAATTTTCTCATTACATCCTAAAATTGGTGGTTTGATTCTCGAAAATACCTGCAATGAAATCTAATTATAGCGAATTCCTTATCCGACCAAAACATACATTATAATTTTTGGTCGAAATGAGTTGTCGATTACCATCACCTTAAGGTAACTGTGCAACAGAAGGTATAATTCTTCATGTTTAAATAAGAGCAGCTTCCATCTTTCACTGAAGGTTGAGAAGGCTGAAGAATGAGGACTAGGGTTAACTTAGACCCGACCAAGGTAAATGCTTGGAAGAAAATTCTATTACTGAACCTTTTTTCATTTATCCTGTGTCTAAACTGATTGTAGAAGCATTTGCACAAAGACAATAATATATTATCTTTTAGATAACAATAATACTTTACAAAATAATGCCCATTTAAAAAACTTCTGCTGAATGTTATAAGAATGTTACCAATAAAAGGTAAATAAATATTTAATCTATTTGAATTCACGTAAGTTATTCAATGATCGAAGACCAATCTGCAAATTTCAAAATACATGTAAGATAGTAAAACAGTGCAGTGTATTTGGTTTCTACGATAACGCAAATAACAAACATTGAATGTAGTAGTTACTTTTATTTTACATTGATCTATTTTAGTTTACCGAAATGAAATAAAAAGGTTAGTAAATTGCGGAGAGGAAAGGAAGAAAAAAACCATGGTTGTCACACAATCATAGGTTTGACGCGAAGGAGATCCGTACAGCGTAATGAGAGCCTATCACTATAAAGTTATAATTCCTCACGCATGGGTATGATTCCCAGTTATGGATGTATTTGCAAACCGTCAAAGCATAAGCCCTTGGTGTCAGGCAATCATAAATTTGACGATAAGAAGATCGAATCACGATACTAATTGTAATGTGAAGTTCTAAATTACCGTATTTTGAGTTTTATCTCACCCAAGGGTAAAGCTATGAATGCATTATTAAATCTTCGAGCACACACG